>JARQOC010000005.1:106047753-106172705 GCA_033576535.1 Allobates femoralis | reverse complement strand
TTTTTTTTTCTCAATGAAATGACATTTACACTTTAATTAATTGTAAAATGTGTTTTAATTTTTATCTTGCCTCTAAATAAATGTAAATAATATAGTTTTCTGTGGAATCCTGCAACTGAAGCATTCCCAGTGAATTACAGTAAATCTAATGTAATGAGCCACGAGCATTTAGGGACTTTTCATTGCTGAGAGTGATCGAGTGCAGATCTTACAGTAATTATGGAGCTGCCATGTGTTTACCAAGAACCAGGGGAACAAACTGGAATTGTTACAAGTATGAAAAACATTTTATGTTCTTATTACATTACTTTGTACTATATCTACTCATCAAACTAAATTGTGTGATGAAATTAAGGACGTCAATACCGAGGAGATCCATTTACAAGATTTATCATTTTACAATTACATTTTTTTCCCATGCATTCATAGAGCCATAATATACAGTCATCATCCAAGCAAGTTGTAGTCATTCATATCAAATTTACAATTTCATATTATTACCATTATACCAATATTCTGTTATTCTAATATTAAATAGTTTTATAATATTTTAACATTATTACAATCATTGACATCATAACATACTTAGCACAAGATAAGTGTTTATTCCAATAGATAGGGCTAGGGTTATACATGAATATTCTTTTGTGCCATATTGCTTTTATTGAATGACCTTCATAAGATAAACTAGGTGGACCACATGGTGTTCCAGTGGTTAGCATAAGTGCCTTGCTTCACTGTGGTCCTGGATCTGAATTAGACTTGGAGCATGAAGGTCCTTGCCTTGTTTGTGTAGGCTGTGATGTGACTACCACATGTTGGGCCACATACTGCAATTTTGATTGGGGCCCCTGAGCATGGACCTACCAGATCAGACCTCTAAGTCAGCTGCCACATCAAGCATTGTACATGTCATGGCACAGAACTTGTGTGGCTTGGCTTGATGTGGGTACCCCAGGCTATTGGACTACCACAACCGCAATAACTGTAGTTACACTTCGCCATCTTGTTCTTATATAAAACTAGCTGTAGTACCCGGCTACACCCGGGTTAATAAATAACTGCTGTTAGCTATAACAAAATAGAATTTGAATATGTCATATTAATGACCTGTAGGAAAATAGAAGCTGAGCTGTGATTGATTGCTATAGGCAGCCTAATAAATCTCCAGCCAACAGTAAACCCTCCCCCTGGCCGGGTAGTATATGTTACCTCACACATACACATAATAGACAGCTCACGTGACTGACATCTGCCTTAATTCCCTATATGGCATGTGTGTTGCACATTGGCTGTTTTTAATCAGATGTTTATGTTTGGAAAATAAAGATAGCACACGTATGAGGTATGTGTGAGGTGATTTGTGCACATCTGTGTCTGTCTGTGTGGTGTGTGTGTCCCTGGGGTGTGTATGTGTGTGTCCCTGTGGGATGAGGTCTGTGTGGTGTGTGTCTCTGTTGTGTGTGTCTTTTTGTGGTGTGTGTGTCCCTGTGGGGTAAGTGCATGTGCCCCTATAGGGTGTGTATGTGTGTGTGCCCCTGTGTGGGGGTCTGTGGTGTGTGTATCTGTGTTGTGTGTGTCTCTTTGTGGTGTGTGTGTGTCCCTGTGGGGTGAGTGCATGTGTCCCTATATGTATGTGTATGTGTGTGTGTGTCCCTGTGGGGGGTGTCTGTGTGGGGTGTGTGTGTCTCTGTGTTGTGTGTGTCCCTTTGTGGTGTGTGTGTGTCCCTGAGGGGTGAGTACATGTGTCCCTATAGGGTGTGTATGTGTGTGTGTCCCTGTGGGGGGGTCTGTGTGGTGTGTGTGTGTCTCTTTGTGGTGTGTGTGTCCCTGTGGGGTAAGTGCATGTGCCCCTATAGGGTGTGTTTGTGTGTGTGCCCCTGTGTGGGGGTCTGTGGTGTGTGTGTGTGTATCTGTGTTGTGTGTGTCTCTTTGTGGTGTGTGTGTGTGTCCCTGTGGGGTGAGTGCATGTGTCCTTATAGGGTGTGTATGTGTGTGTGTGTCCCTGTGGGGGGTGTCTGTGTGGGGTGTGTGTGTCTCTGTGTTGTGTGTGTCCCTTTGTGGTGTGTGTGTGTCCCTGAGGGGTGAGTGCATGTGTCCCTATAGGGTGTGTATGTGTGTGTGTCCCTGTGGGGGGGTCTGTGTGGTGTGTGTGTGTCTCTTTGTGGTGTGTGTCCCTGTGTGGTGAGTGCATGTGTCGCTATAGAGTGTGTGTGTGTGTCCCCTTGGGGGTGTGTGTGTGTCTTTGTGGTGTGTGTTTGTTCGGGTGCGTGATGAGTATCCAATGTTGGGCTGCACCTTAGCGATTATACACTTGCTGTTACTCTTTGTGTGCGTGTGGTGTGTATACATGTCCCTGTGTGTGGTGAATATCTCATGTTGGGGCCCCACCTTAGTGACTATATGCTGATATGTGCTGTTAGTCTTTGGCGCTATCATAAAGTCCCTCTCATTCACAACTGTCAACTGCCAACTGTCACTTTTTCCCCATTATGTAGATAGGGGCAAAATTGTTTGGTGAATTGGAATGCGCGGGTTAAAATTTCTCCTCACAACATAGCCTATGACGCTCCCGGGGTCCAGACGTTTGACTGTGCAAAATTTTGTCTCTATAGCTGACATCTGTCGATTTTCCTCCCACACGTTTCCTTTCCCTTTTTTCCCATTATGTAGATAGGGGCAAAATTGTTTGGTGAACTGGAATGCGCAGGGTTAAAATTTCGCCTTACAACATAGCCTATGACGCTCCCCGGGTCCAGACGTATGACTCTGCAAAATTTTGCGGCTGTAGCTGCGACGGTGTAGATGCCAATCCCGGATATACACACATACATACTCACATACATACACACATACACACATTCCGCTTTATATATTAGATAAGAGTGTAATTACAATGATGAAGCAGATGGCAGAATGGCACATGGAGAGAATTCCACCTTTTCCTGGGAAAGAAATAGCCTCAAATATGTAACTTTGTCTTGACATTTAGCCTTAATATTTGCTGATGCCTATAGGCTGCTCCAAGAAACCTTCAACCAGTAAAAAGTGTGTTCTGGCTCTTTACTGAATGATAAAGTGCCCTATTTCCAGGCCTCTTGGGGGTTGTCTGCTTGGGGACTTGGATACTGTTATCTTCTGCAGTATAAGAAGTATTACTATGAAACTGGAGTTCTCTTTTACCTTTAAAGACACAGCCAGTCGTGCACTCCTCAGCTATGCTCCTAAATTTGCTTTCTGTGCTCTATACCTTTAAGATATCCACTGTTTTAGCCCTCACTATTCAATTCTACCTTCATAGAGTAAGAAGAGATACCACATGTATGGCAGATGAGGACAGTGAGAGACAAGGTGCGGGACCTCTTAGCATACTTAGGCTGTGGTCACTCATGCCAGCTGTTTTTGCTCTTGATCCGTTTTTGGGAAATTTTTTCCCTTTTATTTTTCTAAGGCCTAAAAATGGTCCGTTAGCGGATGGGGCACTTTATGTGTTATTCCGTTTTTCAAGACCTCTTCCCAGGGTCCAAAAAACGTTGCAAGCAACGTTGCAGAAAAAAAAATGTCAGTTTTTTGGTGACGTTTTCCATTTTTCACATGGCACATATTGGTATCATATAATAATTCTAATATATAAAGCTGAATGTGTGTATGTGTGTGTGTGTATATCCGGGATTGGCATCTACATCGTCGCAATTACAGCCACAAAATTTTGCACAGTCACACGTCTGGACCCCGAGAGCGTCATAGGCTATGTTGTGAGGCGAAATTTTAACCCTGCGCGTTCCAGTTCACCAAACAATTTTGCCCCTTTCTACATAATGGGGAAAAAGTGAAAGGAACAGTGTTAGTGGAAAATCGACAGCTGCCAGCTACAGCCACAAAATTTTGCACAGTCACACGTCTGGACCTGGACAGCATCATAGGCTATGTTGTGAGGCAAAATTTTATCTCCGCGCGTTCCAGTTCACCAAACAATTTTGCCCCTATCTACATAATGGGAAAAAAGTGAAAGGAAAAGTGTTGGAGGCAAATTGACAGCTGCCAGATGTGAACAAGGGGGACTTAAAGAATGAGAGCGATGGCGCCAAATAGTATATACCGTACAGTTGCTAAGGTGGGGCCCCGACATTGGATACTCACCACACACGGGGATATGAACACACACACACAAAATATGCCTCACACTACCACGTGCTTGAACACATATACCACCCTCAGCACACATTTCACCACACATACACTAACCTCGCCACATAATCGCCCTAAAACACACACAAGTCTGGTATTATGCTTCAAAAATATCAATCTGATTAATAAGCAGCAAAACTACAAGAGAAACAAATGTACCATATCTAATATATAAAGTTGAATGTGTGTATGTGTGTGTGTATGTCCGGGATTGGCATCTACACAATGGCAACTACAGCCACAAAATTTTGCACAGTCACACGTCTAGACCCCGAGAGTGTCATAGGCTATGTTGTGAGGTGAAATTTTAACCCTGCGCGTTCCAATTCACCAAACAATTATGGCCCTATCTACATAATGGAGAGAAAGTGACAGTTACCAGTTGACAGTTGTGAATGAGAGGGGCTTCATGACAGCGCCAAAGACTAACAGCATATACCAGCATATAGTCACTAAGGTGGGGCCCTGACATGGAATATTCACCACGCACGGGGACATGTATACACACAACATGCACACAAAGAGTAACCCCACAAGAGACCCCATTTTGGAAACTAGAACTCCCAGGGAATTTATCTAGATGTGTGGTGAACACCTTGAACCCCTAGGTGCTTCACAAGAATCTTATAATTAGGAATACAAATCACATTTTTTCCACAAAAATGTTGTTTTAGCTCCAAAGATTGTACTTTCACAAGGGTAACAGGAGAAAATGTATAATATAATTTGTTGCGCAATCTCTCCTGAGAACACCGATATCCCATATGTGGTGAAAAACTACTGCTTTGGCACATAGCTGGGCTCGGAGGGGAGCAAGAGCTCTTTAAATTTTGGAGCTCCATTTTGGCTGGAATAAATAGTGGATGCCATGTCACATTTGAAGCTCCCCTGACAAGCCAAAGGAGCAGAAACCCCCCACAAATGAACCCATTATGGAAACTACACCCCTCAAGGAATTCAACTGTTTTGGGGACACGGGTCATCATATTGTGAATGTGGGGGAATTTACTGTTGGGTGGGGGGGTATCATGCAATGTATTATATACATTTTATGAGGCTGTGGAGTCATGAAAGGTATATTGTAGTGGGGAGAGAACAGTAAGGGTCTTTAAAAGAAGCAAAATTACTGTGTATGTGCCACAATATTATGTTCCTCTCCCTGTTTTTATATTTTTGAGGCATGCATTCTGGGACTCGTTTTATGCATTGTGACCCTGCCTACTCCACCAACATGGAAGCGGAGGCTATTAGTAATATTGCTATGGAGCCTCAAAATTTATATGTATGACCCTGATTCATGGTGAATTGCATTTGAGTCAAATTTCCTGAAATTTAAAGTTTCATGCAAATAAACATTTTGAGATTTGATTTACAGTTTTCAAAAAAAAAGTTGCCCACAACCATTTGCCACACAGCTGAGGCATGAGAGAGTAGGGTAATGCCATTTTTCATTGCCATGTAGGCCTCCCCATTATGCTGTGCATCTATGATTATAACATCTTATACTACAGTTGTAGTCAGTACCTGCGCCATCACAGATCAGGGTTCCCAGTATAGCACAATTTGTGTTACTGATTAATTATCCATCTCCAGGGTCATTAGGTAAATCTCACTCTCCTGTAAAGTGTAAGCTCTCATGATCAGTAGGGTTCTATCTCTCCTGTAAAGTGTAAGCTCTCATGATCAGTAGGGTTCTATCTCTCATGTGGAGTTTAGACTTTTATTGTCAGTAGGGTTCTATCTCTCATGTGGAGTTTAAGCTTTTATGATCAGTAGAGTTCTATCTCTCCTGTAAAGTGTAAGGTCTCATGATCAGTAGAGTTCTATCTCTCCTGTAAAGTGTAAGCTCTCATGATCAGTAGGGTTTTATCTCTCCTGTAAAGTGTAAGCTCTCATGATCAGTAGGGTTCTATCTCTCATGTGGAGTGTAAGCTTTTATTGTCAGTAGGGTTCTCTATCTCTCATGTGGAGTGTAAGCTCTTATGGTCAGCAGGACCATCGCTCTTATGTTCAGTGGAGTCCATTTTAACTTCTGCAGTGTGTAAGTTCTTATGGTCAGTGAGTTTGTCTTTCTTCCTTAATCCACATGTATTTTACATGCAATTACAAGCTTTCAAGTACTGAAATTTGCGCAAATTTATTTGCCACAAATTGAATTTTTAGGGAAAATTAGTTTAAGTTAGCAAATTTAAAATTTGACAGATGCACTCATCTCTAATAGTGCTCTCTCTTTAATGTCTATAATTCCTTGTGTCACGTATAATCCCGTAAATCTTTGTACTAGACACAGAAAGTGGAACAGCTCTGTTTTCAGCGTATTTTTTCATGTTGCCTATTTCAGAGCACTGTACCATCAACACTGACTCACATCAGATCTGTCCACAATAGGCTCATAATTGAGTGTGGGAGGAAACCAGAGTTGCCAATGAAAATCTATCCCCAGTGATGCAATAATTGTGGTCCTGGGGAATTGTCACTGTGGCTGGACCTAAAGAGAAAGGATGCCCACCCGGGATCCCTAGACAGGTTCCCATTTCAATACATCCATGTCCTCAGGATGCAAATCCAGTGTAAAACTATTGATTATCTGAAGGAGCATGACACCTTGAACTGGATCATCATGCTGCTTATGGGCAGAATGTGCCTGGTCTGGTTCCCTGTATAATGTTTTCAGGCTGTCCAAGCTACAGCTCATGGATTAAGGTGCAGCATTTCCACACAGCCAGGAAAATGTTGACCGTGCTCTTTGAATTCTAACATGAGCTTTTATTGAAGAGTAAAATCCCCATACCTCTGCTGTAGTGCTGAAAAGGACAGTAGCGGAGGTCAGAGTGCGAATAAGATGGCAGCAGTGCCTGCAGCGAGGTGAGGCTGTGGTCACACATGATAAACCGTTTTTCAGAGTGTTCCTATTATCAAATCCGTTTTTGTTTGGCTGCACCTTCCTGTGCTCCCAAATGTTTTTTGGACTTTGTCATTTTATTTATTACTAGCTGTACTACCCGGCTACGCCTGGGTTAATAAATAACTGCTGTTAGCTATAACAAAATAGAATTTGAATATGTCATATTAATGACCTGTAGGAAAATAGAAGCTGAGCTGTGATTGGTTGCTATAGGCAGCCTAATAAATCTCCAGCCAACAGTAAACCCTTCCCCTGGCCGGGCAGTATATGTTACCTCACACATACACATAATAGACAGCTCATGTGACTGACATCTGCCTTAATTCCCTATATGGCACATGTGTTGCACATTGGCTGTTTTTATTCAGATGTTTATTTTTGGAAATTAAAGATACCAGACGTATGAGGCGAGTTGTGTGAGGCGATTTGTACATTGCACATAGCAGTGTATTTCTATGTCCCTGTATCCTAGAGGGAAAATAAGACAAGTTTTTTTTCTCATTATAAAATTTCTAAAAAATAATGAAAAATAAATTGATGACATTTTAATTTGCTTTTTTAAAAAATAATAAACATGATGAATCAGCAAGTAATATGGTCATATTTGGTGTCGGAGCTACCAGATTATTCATGGTGATCAGTAAATGGCTAAAAACATGGTGTGACTGATTGTGTTTCTTTATTAAGCCCATTAAAAATGTAATAAAAATGCATCGCTAAAGGTACGGTTACACGCGGCAACGTTGCTGCGATGTTGTCGACAACTTCACAGTAGCGCGCACGTTTTTGATACTTTTCCAAGATTGCCTTGGAGAAGTCACACGCAGAGATATCGGAGGGAACTCAACTACGATTTTGAAAGTAACTTTCGTACGCTGAGTATGAGCAACCCAGCGAGCGATCCTTAACATTGTAGTGAATAGGGGAAGTTGCTTTCAACATCGCTATTGCGGTGTCACACAGAGCAATGCTAGCAGATTGCCTGAGCAACATCGCCAGGTTTCAGAACATGTTCATAAACCTGGCAACTCTGCTGAAGCAACGTATTGCCGTTAAATCACCGTGTCACACGTTGCAACGCACTAGCAATGTCAACGACAACAGCAATGCTTTCGTCACTTTTGGGCCATGTTGCCGGTAACATTGCCTCATTTAACAGTACCTTAAGGCCTTGGTCACAAGTAAGAAATGCTGGGGGAGGTTACTGCTTTTCTGCATGTTTTCTGCTAATATCTGCACCACATAACACAATAATAATAATAATAATAAATTTTATTTAAATAGTGCCAACATATTCAGCAACTTTTTATAATTAGGTAGAGGCACGCACAGACTATAAAAACAAAACAAAGTACGGCCAGGTTGATTTTTTTTAAGAAAAAAGTGGCCAGATCGTCAGAGTTGAGGTTGGTGACAGGGCCCTGTACTGTAGAGCTCAGGAGGGAGTGGAAGGTTTTGAAGAGTCATTTTGGGTTGTTGTCTATTGTTGTAATCTTCTCTGAATATTGTGTGTTTGCTGCATTTTTTTTACGCATTGTCACTCATATTTAATGTGTTTTTGTTGCAAATGTGAATTTGCGTTTTTAATGCTTTTTAAATACTACAGAAAAGCTTTAATTATGCACTTAAAAATGGTGTTTATTTTACCTGAATTCTTTTCAGCTTCACATAGAGACCTATAAAGAAAAAAAAGCAGCAAAACCACACCATTCATCGGCATGCTTAGGCACATGAGGGCGGTGATTTCATGAAATCACATCACTTTGCTTGGAGATTTAGGCCGTGTTCACATGTGGCATAAATGCTGCATTTCTTTGCTGCTGCTTTCTATGAATAGACGTTCTGCGGTGTTTAACTGTCCAAGCAAATGAAATGTGATTCAATTAAAACGTTACTCACTGAGCATCTATTGATACGGCTGAACTGTGCTTTTTTGGTGCTTTTTTCTCTAGAGTTTTCCATGTGGCGCCTAAAAAAATGCATGGAAAAAAAAATGCAGTTACATTTTTCAGTGCAGAATTAAAGCTTTTCTGTACTATAAAATGCAGCTACACATCTTCACTACAAATGCAACAAATAAGGGAGAAAAGGCAGCAAAAATGCATAAATAAGAGGTTGTATTATATAGTTTGCAAAAAACACAGTATTTATGCAATGTGAGAACACAGAAAAAGCAACATTATTATTATTATTATTATTATTTATTTATATAGCACCATTAATTCCATGGTGCTGTACATGAGAAGGGGTTACATACAAAATTATGGATATAGTTTGCAGTAAACAAATTAACAATGACAGACTGGTACAGAGGATAGAGGACCTTGCCCTTGCAAGTTTACATTCTACAGGATATTGGGGAGGAGCCAGTAGGTCAGGGATGCAGCAGATCAGGTGGCGGTGGGGCGGCAGCTCAGTCATTGCAGGCGGTAAGCTTTCCAGAATAGAGGGGTTTTCAGGTTTCATCTATAGGATGGAGGAGAGTAACACAGAGTTCCTTCTTTCATCATTGCTTTCAACTTTATCGACATCCACCACGGGGGGGTCTGATATCATTTCACAGCGGGCCCTCTTGTCTCATGAGTCCCATAGCAGTTGGACGGGCTGCCGCTATGGACGGTATGCCCCTGCCACAAAACAATCTGCTCATCTCTCTAGGCTTATCTCATTAAACTTTGCCTTAAGACGGGTTTTGTCTGGAATATTCCTTAAAGAAAGGTAAAATGAAGACTCTGGTTCTGTTTGCACATCTGTGTGCCCTGTCTGTAAGCTGAGCTGCAGATGCCGCATAGCCTCTGTGATATTTTTGGGATAAAATAGTCATTGTGTTCCAGATGGTGTCAATGCTTTTATTTAAAAAAATAATAATTTAGTGTAGCTAGTGCAGCTTTTCAAGTTTACATTCCCAGCAAAGGATAATTTGTATGATAATATATTCAGCATCTTAAAAGCTCCATTTATTGATTCAAAGTAAAGTCAGGCGACAGCGGAGAGTGCGGAGGGGGAATGCTGTTTGTACAGTAATATATTTCTATAGAGGGTTGACTCGCACAAGACTTTACTGCAACCCTGTTCTGTTCTGCTCCCCAGAACAGCGGGAACATGTGCAGCATTTATTCTGCAGTAGCCTGAGGAAAGTAATTGAGTAAGTATTGCCAGTGTCTGGGGTGCCTTGAATCAGGTCTTCTCGGAGGTAGCTGTGCACAAGCCAGCCTTTTTTCATTCAGCTAAAAGCCTTACAATCTAATCTTTGGAAATGACTTTTTATGTGCCGCAGTGTAATTCACATCTTGAACATCCTCTCCTAAGTTCACTTGCCTAAGCAAAACGCTGCTATTACTTCTTTTATTCCCTGCTTGTTCAAGAAATGACATGCTATAAAGAAATATGCAGCCAAAGGCTTAATTCAGCATTTTATGTCTTCACTGTTTAATATGGCTCTGTTCACATTACTCCTATGAATCCGCTCCACTACTTGCTTCTTATAATAAGGGGGCCATAAATGACAATTGTATGATAATAGTTATTGATATAAACAGTGAGGAAATGAAAATGTATATCATGCCTCATAAATTAATGTAGTTGACTGTGTAAGGTTACACTACTGTAAAGGAAATGTCAATGTGATGCCTAATGATAGATCATCATCGACTGTCATGTCTTAAGTATTTGCTTTCTAGTGTCGTCTATATATCAATCTTTTATCTCTAGAAAAAGCAGGAGTAAACCTAAGGTTGGTCCACATGGAAAGGTCAGTTCTACAGTCTGAGTGTGGACAGCGACGTACTATTCAATGACAGGTCTCCACATCCAACCTCACAAACATTGTGTGCATATAGGAGGCTGTTATGTTTGGGTCAGGAGATCCACCATTAGCTTAGATATTGTGGTCTGCACTTGGACTGTTAATCACACATGTGTGAAACCAGCCTAAGGTTATATTTTCATATTTCAGTCATAACAGAGTTTGCCAGTTTCTTGATATTTGGAAAATACCTGTATGGGTGGATTCAGACCATATAAATTGGTTCCAAGATTGGACAGTGCTTGGACTGGCCACAGCTCTCCTGACCCTGAGTATGACAGCTGCATGGAAATTTATGAAGCGGTCATGCTTGAGTTGGGAGAGCCATGGCCAGTCCAAGCATTGTGGTTCAGTCTTCTGAGAGTATCAGTTTGTGTGTGGGAAATCATTATGCGTATGTGGGGTGGGGTAGCATTAGTGACTTATACTGTTTGAGGGGATTAGGGGTATCATATTGCTTGTGTGGGGGGGTGTCTGTGGGGGAATATATCATGGGAGGACTATGAGGACTTCATAATGTGTGTGATAGGTGTATGGAAGCATTATACTGTTTGTGTGGAAGGCATCATACTGTCTGTGGGGGGACACTGGGGGCAGTATACTTTGTGGTGGAAACTGTGTGGGGAAATTTACTGTGTGGTTGGCTGTGTGAGGCATTATACTGTGTTGAAAGAACTATGGGGTTTCATACTGCATGGTTGACACTGGGGGCATTATGCTGTGTGGGGGGCATGGGAAATGTAATGTAGAAAAAATCATACTGTGTGGAGAGCTGTGAGAGCATCACATTGTGATTGTGGGACTCTAAGGGCATCATACTTTGAGTAGGGGCATCATATTGTGTAGGTTACTGTGGGAGTAACATTGTGTGTGTGGGTGGCTGGGGGTTCACAATACTGTGTGTGGGAGAATGCAGTGTAGGGGAATCATACTTGAAGGCTGTGGAGAAATGAACTGTGCGGGCATTATGCTGTGTTTGAGGAGTGTACTGTGGAGGGCATTATACTGTGTGTGGGGGGAATGTTCTGTGGGGGAATTATACTGTGTGTGGGGGGAATGTACAGGGGGGACCTTATACTGTGTGGGGGGGAATTTACTTGAGGGCATTATACTGTGTGTGTGGGGAAATGTACTATGGGGACATTATACTGTGTGTGGGGGAATGTAATGTGGGGGCACCATTCTGTGTATGGTGGGAATGTACTGTGGGGGCATTATACTGTGTGTGGGGGATGTACTGTGGGGATATTATACTGTGTGTGGGAGAATGTACTGTGGGGGTATTATACTGTATGTGGGGGAATTTACAGTTGGGACATTATACTGTGTGTGGGGGCAATATACTTGGGGGCATTATACTGTGTGTGGGGGGAATGTACTGTGGGGACATTATACTGTGTGTAGGGAATGTACTGTGGAATAGCACCTTAAAAAACGCATGCCAAGTGTGACCCTAGCCTTATACTGTGTGTGTGTGTGTGTGTGTGTGTGGGGGGGGGAACGGGAATATACTGTGATGTTTTTACATCTGGGTATTGAAGACTCTTTGTATACATTTTTTATTCAGTTCTGCCACTTTTGGTCTGTGTGCCTGTTTTTACCATCAATTTGACATCACTTTCTGATATGCAAAAATAAATACCTTTTCAAGTTTCTTCTACCTATGAAGCCTCATTAAAATGACAAGTTTTCACATACGTGCTCAATCTGTGTGTTTCACAGATAGAACACATGTTTTATTGAACTCTGTGTCTGCAAAACATCAATGAGACAGGCATCAAAATTACCAATGCCAGTCTATGAGCTTATTAAAAATCACGGACAGTGCATTCATAGCATCAGTATGCTGTCTGTGTTCTGTCTGTGATTGATATTTTGTAGCTAAAAATCACTGATAAAACTGATATTTTCCCAAATAACGTTTTTATCCATGACAGAGATTGTTGTATTGTGAATGAACGTTGCCAATCTCCATCTCTTTTAGGCAAGGACATATTTAACTACTACTCCAACCCTTAACATAGGTGCACGCAAGTTGTATGTGACATTTTGGCCAAGAGTTTGTAGGCAATAAACACTAACCTATAGTTCTATTATATATATATATATATATATATATATATATATATATATATATATATATACCGTATATACTCGCGTATAAGCCGAGTTTTTCAGCCCAAAAATTGGGCTGAAAAGTTACCCCCTCGGCTTATACGCGAGTCACTATACGGGCGCCCCCCCCATGCTCCTTAAACCTGTAAAGGAAGATGATTATACTTATCACTGTCCGGCTGCCGTCCCCGCTCTCCATCGCGCTCCTCCATCTGCATCGCGCTCCTCCATCTTCCGGCTTCCTGTCGGCACCGACAATGACGTCATTGTCGGCGCAGAACACAGGAAGTCGGAAGCCGGTGAATGAAGATGGAGGATCGCGATGCAAATGGAGGAGTGCGATGCAGAGCGGGGACGGCAGCCGGACAGCGATAAGTATAATCATCTTCCTTTACAGGTTTAAGGAGCATGGGGGGGGGGGCTGTATACCACGGGCTGCTGCTGTATATAACATGGGGCTGCTGCTGTATATAACATGGGGCTGCTGCTGTGTATAACATGGGGCTGCTGCTGTGTATAACATGGGGCTGCTGCTGTGTATAACATGGGGCTGCTGCTGTGTATAACATGGGGCTGCTGCTGTGTATAACATGGGGCTGCTGCTGTGTATAACATGGGGCTGCTGCTGTGTATACCATGGGGCTGCTGCTGTGTATAACATGGGGCTGCTGCTGTGTATACCATGGGGCTGCTGCTGTGTATACCATGGGGCTGCTGCTGTGTATACCATGGGGCTGCTGCTGTGTATACCATGGGGCTGCTGCTGTGTATACCATGGGGCTGATGCTGCTGTGTATACCATGGGGCTGATGCTGCTGTGTATACCATGGGGCTGATGCTGCTGTGTATACCATGGGGCTGATGCTGTTTATACCACTGAGGCTGCTGCTGTTTATACCTCTGGGGCTGCTGTATACTACCACTGGGGCTGCTGTATACTAACCACTGGGGCTGCTGCTGTATACTAACCACTGGGGCTGCTGCTGTATACTACCACTGGGGCTGCTGTATATACCTCAGGGGCTGCTGTATACCACACTGCTGAGGGCTGTATACCTGTGCTGGGCTCCACCCTCGGCTTATACACGAGTCAATAGTTTTTCCCAGATTTTGGGGGCAAAAGTAGGGGGGTCGGCTTATACACGGGTCGGCTTATACACGAGTATATACGGTATATAAAATTTGTAGAGTGTTGACAGGTCTCTCCTTAAACTGTGGAGCAAGCTTGTAAGCATCCGCTACCCAACAATTACTCCATTATATAATCTGCTTCTTTTTAATATATATGACATTCATATTGTTGTCTACTGATATACGGGTTGGATATGCCCTAATGTTTTTTTCTTTGCTATAATCATTTTCTGTGTCAGATTCAGACTGACATGATCTATTATTGCTTTCTGTCCCAGATGCACCTTGAGTGTCACTCTTGAACAGGCTCTTATTCTCGCTCGAAGTCACGGACTGCCTCCCCGATACATCATGCAAGCAACAGATGTCATGAGAAAACAGGTTTGTTAGACATTCAATCAACTGATGAACAGTAACTCCCTGCTGATAATTCATTCCCAGATTGCCATGCCAGCTTCATCTAAGTAACGAGTTGGCCGTCCAAAAAGCTGCTCTGACATCTAAGGCACACCTGTTCATTTTCAGATACAGAACTGTAATTTTTAATGCCATATCATCACATCAGTATTTATCAAGTAATACCGTTCTATGATTTGTTATGAGAATGCTTCCTCACTTCCCTTGTGGCAGCCGTTACGTTGGTTTGGTTTAAGGTACCTTTTTACACGCGGCAACTTTTCTAGGAATTTCACTGGCAACTTACTGGTTGCAGTGAAATCATGGAGACATTGTTCCATTTGTGCACAGCAACAATTTGTCCATGATTTCACTGCAACCAGTAAGTTGCCAGTGAAATTCCTAGAAAAGTTGCCGCGTGTAAAGGTACCTTAAGGGCACATATGGTTTAAAAGATTGGGGCAAAAAAAGTTCAAAAAGCGAGATGAATTATTTTGGGGGGTTTGGAAAATATTCATTTTGCATAGAGATGAGCAGACTAGGGGTTCTAGGGGTTCAGCCAGACTTTATCTAAAGTTCTGTACTGGACCCAAACGTGACTCGAACCTTATTAGTCTGTTCGGTAAAGCCAGCCATAAGCAAAACACTTTCCAGGAGGGACAAAGGGGTTTTGTCTTTTTTTTTTTGTGGTACACACTATATCTGATAACACCAATTTTACCCCCACTGCAAGCGGCTCGCACTTGGCAGAGCACCGAGTGTACCCGAGCAAAGCGGTGCTCGCTCCAGTGGTTGGAGTACGTAAAACGAACCTTGAATTTTTTTGTAAAGTCTGTGTTCAAACTTTAAAGTTGGGTGCGCTCATTCCTTATTTTGTATTATTTGGGCATATTATGGCAGGGGAGAATAGCAATGCAGCTATGATGCAATATCCATTCATTTTATGATGTCTGGTTTTTATTTTGTTATAGGGAGAGGAAAACGTGTTTCATTCCTGAAATTGGTTTGCATTTTGGACATTTTAGTGGCAAGGAAATAATAATCTAAGTTATCACATTCCCCAAGTTGACACCAAATATGTGCCATTCAAATGAAAGGTCAAACAATATATGGACTTTTTTTGCCAGAGTGAAGGCCGCTGTGTGGTTGGATAACATTATAGTGGAGGGTCCAGGGCCTTATGGGACATATAGAAGGATTTTTTATTTTATAAAACAACCCTAATGTAATTACTACTACCACTGGTAGACTCTGCTTTAAATATAAAACATAATAATGTGATTTAATTGTTGAGCTAATATGAAGCCACTGTAAAACCTCAAAGAAAATCGATTTTTAACATTTCATTCAGTCATTTAGCATCCAATTAACTTTAACCCTAAGCCCAGCTCTGCCTGTGGAGTTTCCTCCATCCATGGCAATTTAATTGGATATTTTAGTGTTTTATGTTATAAAACTGTTTCAGAATCTCTGGATAAGACATCCTGCTGACATCAGCACTTATTGTAATGGATACCCCACTAATGCAATTTTTGGCAATGTCTCTTAGCACTGATGATATAATCAATAGTCTTGGCTTTGATCAAAACATACTTCAGTAAGACCATTTTAAAAAGCAGCGAAGCTTTGGATAGTTTATATTTTAGCATAGAGTTTAACTGGTAACGTAATAACTAGAAAACGCCATCAATATATCCTGAATGAAGCCACAAAACAACAAGGAAATCATTAGAATTGCTGGAAGAATGTGTAACCTATGCTATTTCTTTTCCTTTGCCCATCTAAACTATCCTTACGTCTATTACGTAAGCACTGTCTCCCCTTAACAGTACCAGAACTTTTTTTTACAGTCTCAGTGATCACTAAACAGTGTCAGCCACAAATCTTCGGATCATGCCTTCCAAAGGGCAGCAACATCCATACTATGGGAGCATCATTCTCCTGGAGCCTTACAGCATCTCATTGCATGGGCCTTTCTCATCCCAGTCCATTGCTGTTGCAGGTTCATTTACTTAATGGTTTATTTCCACAATCACATTATTTTTCTCAAAACACAGTAAATGCATACTTATTGGTAAGCCCACCCAGACCAGGCCAAAAATTTCAAATAGGGATAAGTTGCGTAAAAACACAATTTTTTTTGGAGAGGTTTGTTTTTAAGTCTTCATTATGTGGTAAAATGATTTGGCAATAAGATTCTCCAGATCAAGACAGTATGTTAATAGCAACCCGCTGGTGGTTGCAGCCTGTAGCTGTCTGTTTTACCTGCACTTAACAGCCTACACCATTTTTTGTTTTGTTATTATTTTTATTTTTTTTAAGTGGTGCGCCGGCCAATCACAGCCATGCCAATATATGACATGGCTGTGATGGGATCAGAAGTGCCCACACCAAAAAAGTATGCAGATAGGCTGCTCTGCAGCCTTTCAACAAGCTTTATTCAGATGACAAACCTAAACAGGAACTGAACGTTCAGCATCGCTAGGTGTTCAGTACGAGCACAGAATTTTACAGTTTGGGTTCACTTATCCCTATGCATGTGATCATATACTTACCGACCACCGTCACCCTAATATTAGCGCATCACCTTCTCTTTATAATGAATTACAGACACACGGTGCAGTTGAGGATCAAAATATCACAAGATGGAAAAAAAATTAAAAATCACTTCTTTACAAGTAGCACTATAGCCTAAATTCATTAATCCCATTGTGTCCCATTCTACCAAATGTCCCTTCTGTCTTCTTCAACATATATTCTCATGTATAAAGACACAACCTCTTCATCTGTTATAGTAAAAAAAAGCCCCCCTTTCTATATACTGCCTCCTCCTGCATCCGATCATTCCTCTCACACCCTCTATTTACAGCATCCTCCCACAGAACATCAACCCCTTAGTCTACAGCCCCGTTCTGCAGAACATCACTTGGAAAGAAGGATCTGGGCATTCTTGTAGATCACAAACTAACAGCAAGCAATGAAAATCTTCATCTAAGGCCAGGAGAACATTGTCTTGTAATAAAAGAGGTGTAATCTAACGGGACAGGGACATAACATTACATAGCATTGGTGCACCCTCATCCGAAGTACACAGTTAAGTTCCTGGTACCAATTTAAAGAAAGGGTGACCTGACCTAGAAAAGGTGCAAAGAATAGTCACAAAGCTGATAAGAGATATGGAGGAACTTAGTTATGAGGAATCTGAGTGTGGTGCAGGCAGTGTGAAGAAACCTCCTGAGTTAAGAATAGGTAGAAAGGTCCATCAGGATGAGGTCCAGCACCAGGAAATTCTAAAAAAATATCTTTTATAGTATATTATAAAAACATGGGGGAGCTACAAAAGTTAAAAATAGATGGGATCCAAAGTTACGAATAAGGGTTGCTATCACCCGAAACGCTTAGGCTTATGGATTGTATCTGTTTTATCAGTATGATTTCTGATTCCTGCTATTTTTTAGGCTCATAGTTAAAAACTAAAATAGCCCTGGATAACCCCTTTATTAACGCCCATGAAACCATTAAATGATTATACCATACATGCAAATTTGCACTTCAGTAAGGAAGTGGATGAACTCCAGCGCACACATTTAAGTAGCTCCTCAAAGCCATAATCGCTTTCTAACAAGCTTTTTAATATGACTAGGGATTTGTGCCAGATCAGAACCCCAAACTACAGACGCTGCGTTTCGGGGTAACTGCCCCTCATCAGTGTAGTATGTGGGATATTCTGATCTGGCTGTGTGAGAGGGCTAAGAAAAGGTCTGGGGAACTTGCTATCTACCTTATGGAGAGGAGTTTTCCTGCAACCATAAGAAGACAGTTAAGTAGGTAAGGAGATTTAAAGCCACATACCTAGTCATATTAAAAAGCTTGTCAGAAAGCGACTATGACTTTGAGGAGCTACCGAAAAGTGGCACTGGAGTTCATCCACTTCCTTACTGAAGTGCAAATTTGCATATTTCCTAGAGGAAGAATGTGGCTTTAAATCTCCTTACCTACTTAACTGTCTTCTTATGGTTGCAGGAAAACTCCTCTCCATAAAGTAAGTAGCAAGTTCCCTATACCATACATGCAATTTAGTGCAATACAACCCGAATATGGTAATTTAGATTTCTATTTCATTAAGTTTACTGGTGGTTGGTAACAATGCATTATAAATAACATTACAATCTCGGTCACTCATGACTTGTATGAAATGGACTAAGCACAGACCTTACTTGAGCCATACATCACAGAGCACTTCAGTTTTAATATAGTGAACTAGCCTTTCTTATGACCTATTTGTTTTCTTGCTATTTATCATTTACCAGCATGTCCTTGGAAAAGCTTCATTCATTTTTGGATAATGCATAATGCATGGGCGTTCTCTTCAGTTATGTGCTACAGCTCCAATCACTCCTTCTGTGTCAAGCACAAAGCCATTTTCTACAACTAGTAATATGCTTGTAAGCAGCTGCAAAACTAGAGTCTTGTGGGCCTAGGGAAAAACTTGGACTCCCTCCTACGAGCATGTTCAACAGATTCATGGGCGCCAGTAGGATTGATAGAGTCTGTATAAGCCCCCAATAAAAAGTAATACAAATGCAATTTATAAATCTGAGACCAAAAGCAACACAATAAGATAATTAATGAAAGGGATTTTCCTTCAAACTAAGGCCCCTTTCACATTTGTGCATCTGTGCAGTTACCTGCGTTTGCCTGCCTGTGCTAGCGCAAAAAGCAAGCACAGGTAGTTTTCAGGCAAACGCAGGGCTGCACATGAACGCAGCGATGAGCAGCTCCTGCGCTGCCTGCATTCCCACCGCCATTACCTGCTATGTGGAGCGCAGGAAGTGAAATGCCGGGACACATGTCTGAAAGGGGCGGAGTCTGAGCGCACACGTGTCACTCATGACGCACTGGAGACGCTCTTAACAACGTCTCTGGCGCGTTCTGTGTGACGCTGATAATCAGGGTACACATCGAGTAACTAAGCATAGCGCTGCACTTAGTTACCCGATGTCTACCCTGGTTGCCATGTCCCAGCGTGTACTGTGAGGCGCTGGGCATCGCCTAGGAGGTCGTTGATCGTTGGTCTCCTGCTGTCACACACGCCGATGCTGGCCGTCTAGCGGAGACCAACGATCAAAAAACGGCCCTGGCCATTTATCAATGATCAGCGAGCTGATTGCTGGTCGTTGGTACATGTCACAGGCATCAGCATCGCTACGAGGTCGCTGCAACATCACAAAACCGGGGACGTTGCAATAATATCGTTAGCGATATCGGGCCGTTTAGTGTGGGGCAGGAAGCCAGTAGCTCTCTGCTCTGCAATAGTTTTCATCTGGAAGTGTGTCTGAGAATGCTCCTTCAGTTGAAAATAGGGCTGGTCCTGGCAGTCATCCCTAATTCAGAGGCCCAGTTACAGTCGTACACCCAAGATCACTAGAACTCTGATTCTAAGGCAACTTTTATTTTATGTATACTGGAAGAATTTCACAATCATTATAAAACTTGAATTGCTAGACACCTGAATAAATGTGCACTTTTGCTGTAAAATATTAATCATGGCATGTACCTTGTCTTATTTTGATTTCTTTTACATTATAGGGAGCAAGGGTTCAGAACACTGCTAAGAATTTGGGTGTTAGGGACAGAACACCAACATCAGCTCCAAGGTATGGTATAAAAGCACTAGAACTGTGATATAATATACACTTACAACAAACTGCACAAATATGGTGTAGACATGTGCACTTGGGAACCATGAAAGTAAAATCATGGTTTTATGCAAGCAACTAATGAAGATAAAATATTGATATACTGATCAGGCTCCTGTGTCTTGGTGGAAATTATGACTCTATAAGAGGGGATCTTATACCAATAGAGAGAGGCATGGACACTGCTTGAGCATACATTAGGATATTTTACATTACAGTTGAATTGTATCCAGTTATTAACTGACTTCCTTTGTACAGGCAACTGAATATATCTGGATCTTGCCCTTTAACCGAGCAGAAGAAAAGGTGCATCATTTTGTGGTTCAAATACTATGTGTGTAATGGTGTGTTTACACATCCCGATATTGGCGTCCAACTCCGACCAAAAGTCACGTGGTTCGTGCGTTGGACCCGATATCGTTCATGCGTTGTATGGTATAAATGTCGAACACGATGCACGAACAATGTCAAACCGATATCGGGGATCGAATGAGCGTGCTATTCAACAGGCCGATATTGGATGGAGGTTGGAGCCGGATCGTGCTGTGTAAACGCCCAACTACAATGTGCAGTACAACATCCCCTATCCTCTCCATGTTAAATGGTCGTTCCTGGGTCGGCCGTACAAGGGGGCGTACACATCGTAGAGACGTTGTATTCCGATATCGCGCTGTGTAACATCTCCTATGCGATCTTGGAATTCTGCCCAGAAAAAGCGCGCTCCCGCGTCGTTGGATACAATATCGGACCGACGTTGGGACGTGTAAACCCACCATCAGAATTCTGGCACAATTTGTACCACAATCTATCTTTCATTATTTGTTTAATATTTATTATGCCTGTCCGACATTGCGGCATAATGTGTTGGAGAGCTTACATGTGACACTGCATGCCGGCTAATACTAGTGCATCTCAATGAATTAGAATATCATCAAAACGTTCATTTATTTCAGTAATTCAATACAAAAAGTGAAGCACATATGTGGCGCCCCTGCGGGTATTAGCCACAGTATAAGATCATAATAGTTGCACTCACTTAGAAAGCCATGCCACTGCACTACCACCTTTGGCCAGTAGGGGGAGCTCCAGAGACACCAGAGACTTCCCTAGAGATAAAACACTGGTCTGAGGTAAATTTTCAGACAGTTGGAGCCAGGGACTCAGAGTGACAGGAGCTGCATTGAGTTCCTGAGAACTGGCTGACAATTTTCCAGGGCCAAGCCATCGGTCTGAGGAGGAGAAAACTGATAAGAGAAACACTTTCAGAATCGGGTAGCATCATTATCTACCCTAGATAAAAAGCGCAGATACGGATACCGGATCCGTGGCTGCATTAGTTATATACAATACAGCAACCGGAAAAACGTGAGGTAACAACAAGCTTCACAGGGCCAGACACAGCAACATACTAAGAGTTCAGCAGTACTCCCGGAGGGGGTAAGCAGAGAGAGACAAAGGACTCAAGTTGCTTGTTGAGTGGGACCCAGAGAGGACAGATTTGGGCCGGCAGCGAGTTCACACACGGCAGCAGGGCCACATAGACAGCGCAAGCAGGAGGTAAAGGACCCGGTGGGACCTGAGCAACTGAACCCCTATTGCAGACTCCGGAGACGGGACTTGTTGTATTATAGTTTGGTTGAAAGTAAACCAGTTAAACCTCATCTGTGCCTCAGCCTCTGATTTAACAGCTACCATCTATCCAGGATTGGGACCATCACCGCTGAGAGAATTTGCTGTGAATCAAGTAAGTGTCTGTGTCCTTAACATCTCCTCACCATACTTCCATCTTCATCCATCATTAACTTTAACATCACCTGTCCAGGGGACCCTACAGCCCTACCCGGAAAAGGGCTATACCATCTCAGCTGCCTCTCACCATCATCCCCTGGCCAGTACAAGGCAGCGGTGGCCATATATAGCCACATTATTCTGGGTGGCGTCACGACAATAACATCTACAAACTTTATAAACTATATAAACTTCTAAATCCCCTGTAAATATCCCCCCTTTTAGGAGTGTGCCAGCCTGGGGCCACGGCCTGGGTCCAGCCACCAGTGACTCCCCCAAGGAAAGGGACCCTGCGCCGGGTATCCCGGTCCCCTAAGCTGGGCGGCACACATATATTATATAGAATCATTACACACAGTGTGATCTATTTCAAGTGTGTATTACTATAAATGTTGATGATTATAACTTACAGCCAATGAAAACCCAAAGGTCATTATCTCTGAAAATTAAAGTTAGGAGGATTAAGAGTTAAAAACCACACTGCTGCATTCCACGAGATATCAAAGGGTGAATATGATATTGATTTATTAGTTAATGTGTTTCAGGGCTCCCAGAAACACCCTGAAACATTGCAATATTACAATGATTTTTGATGATATTCTAATTCATTGAGATGCACCAGTAAAGCTGCTTTCACATAGCGATTTTGTTAAATCCAATGCTGTCCGATGAAAATCGGACAGCATCGGATCCGAATTAGCCCCCATGTTCTCCGATTCTGTCCGATTTTTTTCAATAGCCAAAATGGTAGACTGCTGCGATTTTGGTTTCCGAGTGAAAAATCGGATCAAATCGGATCTGATTTGTTCCGATTAAAATAAAATGGTAGTCTATGGGGATCGAATCGGATGGAAAATCGGATCCGATATCAGATATGAAAATTTATATTGAGCATGCTCCAAATCCCAGACCGCTGCCGTTTAAATCAGATCCGATAGAAAATCGGACAAAATCAGATGCCATCGGTCCGATTTTCTATCGGATCCGATCAACAAGATCCGTTAGAAAATTGGACTGATGGCATCCGATTTTGTGCATCCGATGTTTGTCCGATTTTCATCGGACAGCATTGGATTTAACAAAATCGCTATGTGAAAGCAGCCTAAGTGGTGTAAACTTAAAGGCCCCGTTTCACGCTTCAATGGTTGAACGAGCCGACCAACTATCCGACTTGACCTGGATTGCTTGAACGACACTCAATGATCGCTGGTGAGGTGTCACACGTACAGATATCTTAAACGATGCAGCAATGATTCCGGACAAGCGAACGATACTTGCGGTCGTTTGATCGCCTACGTCCTTCAGTTCTGAATAGGCGAAGTCGTTAACGACATCGATATCAAGGTATCACACACACATATGCTGCAGGTTGGATGGACGATCATCGTCTGGTTTAAAGGCCACTTAAAGCGGCCGTCACACACTACGATAAATGGCTAGATATCGTTTGAACGCGCCTGATTAGACATCGCTCGAACGATATCTATGCGTGTAACCGCACGACACGACGAACGAGAAACGATCAAATCGTAAGATGTCGAGTCATTAGATAAACAAAATCGACGTGTGTAAACAACCGATATCGTCTACACGTTAGGATCTGAGCGATGCCGAAATCTAGCACGTAGGCGTGGCAGGAATTTCTCTGTGTCTCGCCTCCTCAGTTGTGATTTGTTAACCTTAATGCGTTCGGATTGGCTGGCTCTACATCAGCTCTCATTGGTGGAAGATCATGCGTTCCCATTGGCTGTCTTCACAGGGCGCCATTTTTGAAGAGCTGTCTTCAGCACCACACATAAGCGTCGGCTGCCCGATCACGCATTGTCATTTACAATTTACGTGCACCCACAAGTTCGGCAACCTGATCATATAACCTGCGTAGTACATGAGGCTGCTATAGTGTTCACCTTCTCATACATCCAAACAATATTGCCAGACGCGGCACACACAGCTCGCTACAGGGTGAGTCCTTTACGGATCGCCAAATCGACAACCATTGACCAACGCATAAGTGTTCGGAGTGTGCACGCCGCACAAGGGGGATAGCGGTTTCTACCTTTCTATAGTAACGTAATTTTTTTTGGGCTACCACATCGTGTTTACACATGTACATTGCGATGCACATCACAGGACATTCAGAAGATGAGGCCGCCATGTTTCCAAGGACATCTGACCAATGAGGACGCAGTGTTGACCACCAATGATGTAGTGAGGGGCGCGGCTTGTAAACCATGTAGCACGCCTATGTGCTGAAATTTACCAGCAAAAACGCCCACATTTACCCCAACATCGTTTACGAGGTTTCTGTGTGACTGTTTGCTAACGATGTGCACAGATGATAAGTGGATCGCTCATACGACCGCTGGATCGCTACATCGGAGAATCGTCTGAGCGATGTCTGTGGGTGTAGCGTTGTGATGAACGATCTCACACATCGTTCGGGCGATGTGCAAATCCGACATCGTTTCTAACAAAGTTATTTATATCGTAGCGTGTGACGGCCGCTTAATGAGAAAAATAAAGTTTATCCATCTTTTCCTATTTATCAGTCGATGAAAAACAGGCAGCACGTGCATGACATCTGAGTGCAGTCTGATTATTTTTTTACTGAC
Source organism: Allobates femoralis (assembly GCA_033576535.1). Lineage (NCBI taxonomy): Eukaryota > Metazoa > Chordata > Amphibia > Anura > Aromobatidae > Allobates > Allobates femoralis. The sequence continues at coordinate 106,148,066 of JARQOC010000005.1, read as the reverse complement.
CCAGAGACTTAGGCCGGCTTCACACCACAGCTTTAAGGATCCATGGCTGTACGGTGTTAACCGAACAGCCCCGGATCTAATTTTGGCCCCATAGTATTCCTATGGCTGTCAGGGAGGATCCGGCAGAATTCGTTTATTTTCCCCCCTACACAAAATCACAGCTTGCAGCGTTTTTGTGTCCAGGGCAAAAATCTGACAAAATCGAATCCACCCGGATCCTCCCGGATCTGGTGCGACTCGGCGCCCCCTAACATGGGAGGCTATGGGCGCCGGATCGCACCAGATCTTCCAGAAAATCGGATCCGGCTGACGGACGTCGGGTGCTGAAGTTCAGCACCTGGAGAGCTCCCGGCTGAGATTTCAGAGATTTTGAAATTTCAACAAGGGACAACTCCTGCAGCTGCGAACTGCCAATTCTGGCAGAAAACAGGACCGGAGGGCATATTTGCCTTTAGGTTCTGTTTTGCCCGGAGTTGCCAGGCTGTGTCTGGTGCAGAACACCGGATACAGCCTGACAGCTCAAAACCCCAGTGTGAAGCCGGCCTTACAGGGTAAGGGCCCATAATGAATAGACAGTGCTTCAGGCATTGTTTCCTTCCTCCTGCAGGGACACCAAGTGATCTCTGTGGATCCGCCCTGTGCCCACTATCAGTGTTATGGGCACGGTGGGTTTTTGCTGCATTCACCCGCTGAGATCGTAACCATCTCTGCAAGAATAAATTATCATCCTGCGACTCGGGAAGCAGCTCCACGTGTCAGTTTACGCTGCGGTGAAAAGAAGCACCTTGGGCCCGGGATTTCTGTAGATCCATCTACTGTGCTTGTACTGTTCAACGCAGCGGTTTTGATGCAGCAATAATGTGCTGCATCCAAACCATTGCAAACACTGATAGTGGGCACGAGGTCTCCTTGCCAAATTTGGTCCAACACTCGGATCAATATTGAACGTGTCCGCTCTGTCGACAAAAACAAAAAATCACAGTCATGTGAACAACCCCATAGACTGTCAAAGGTATGAATGCTATCCATGAAAAATGCAGATAGCACTCATATGAAAACTGATGTCTGGATGAGGCCCAATAATGGCCTATATGCTATTGAGAAAACTAGAGAGGGGCAGCTGATGAGAACAGCACCTAAATATCTGGAGTAGGACCGTTTTGGTGCCATAATACATGCAAGTATTTAACCGGTGCATTTTCTATAGTCGTAATCTGAGTCCTAAATATTCAGGGGATTTGCTTTGCTGATATTAACCATTGCAGCCAATGCTGTTGTATTTACCTATGATGAAGTATTTCTACAGATAAGCGATTTGTTTTTTGCACTATATTTTTTTGCTGTAAAAAAAGCAGGAGCAACAAATGCTTGGTTGAAGCTGAGGTGACATACATCTGATTATATAAGAGAGAAATCTCAGTCTGTAGTAAGATCTATGTGCTCTGCTTCTGTGGAGGAAGTCAGGGGACAGGATATTATATGATTACTTAGAAAAGTGGTAAACAAACAATGCAATAAAGCAGCAGGAAATCAGCGGGGTCTGGCCGTAATGAAGGCAAACGATGGCCGGCGAGGAGGATGATATGTGGATATTACTTCACCAATCATTACTCCAGCATTGTCCGGACACTGCTGTTGTTTTTACAGTCTCTTATGATCTATTGTATTTTCTTTTCTTATTATTCCTACTTCTGGGCTCTCATTTTCATTTTTTGTTTGAGCTTGTTTGGACATAAAGAGGATTTTTTTTCATCTAGTTTTAGCATAAGGATCTTTTCCTGCCCAATACTTTAACATACCAGACAAAGGCTAGGGCTATGCTTGGACAGTAAAGTGGTATATGAGTTTTTTCAGTGCACCTGCTCCAAACAAAACTTAACAAATGGCTTCAAAATGCTTACATAGAACCAACCAGCAGGATTTAGGGCTATAAAGTGAAGCCGGTGCCTTACAGGCTCTGGGACACTGAGTGCAATCATACCTTTACTTCAATGATTGCATGTATGATTGCTGAGAAAAATGTCATCAAACAGCAGGAAATCTGTGCAGCAAATTAACATAAGTGCAGCACAGCTTGACTATGAGGGGTTGGATTTTTTTTATTACTCCCCTGTTTGCTCTAAGCCAAACCCTCCCTCTCTCCATCCCCTCTCACTCCCTCCCTGTCACTCTAACAGGCAGGTCCTGTGTGCCCCAACTCATCACTGCACCCTCCTCTGTCTCCTCCATCTCCTTCTGCTGGGGGTTGTAGTGTCTCTGGTTCAGCAGATTGTGTGATGGGAAGGCTGTGGGTTGTAGTGTCTCTGGATCTACAGATCCTGAGCCAGTGACACTACAACTCCCAGCATGCACCATGGACAGAGATCCCCACTATTGTCATCTGTGATCTGTGAGAATAGCAGGGATCTGTCCCAGTCTGTGAGAGTAGACAAATCAGGATGTGTAGATACTGGAGGAGGTGATTCTTTTTCCTGCTTGTGAGTAATACACTCAAGCAGGAAGATGGAGGGAGAGAGGAGAGGAGGGAGGATTTGGCTTAGAGCAAACAGGGGTGTAATACAAATAAATACAGCCCCACATAGTGATGTTCTGCTGCTGTTATGCTAATGTGATGCACTGATCTCCTGATGTTTGATAACAGTTTTCCCTGCAATCAAAGCTTGAATCATTCGAGTAAAGGTATGACTGCATTCAGTATCCCAGTGTCTGTAAGGAACTGGCTTCACTTTATAGCCCTTTTTCTGCTGGTTCCCTTTAAAAGACTCTTCACATTAATTTCTCATGTAAAACCACTCTCCTGTTCAAAAGGTCCATGTCTTCAAGGACATTTTCCACAAAGTTCATTTTAATCAATAGATCTTGGAATAATAATAATAATAATAATAATAATACAAGTCCCACAATTGGATGTGTTTATAAAAAAAAGTTCTGATGCTGAGATAGGCCAGGGTCACATTTGCGTTATGACCCTAGCCTGCCGGATTCCGGTTTTATCTTAGAACTTTTTCCAGCGCCGCATAGCGTTACCGCTATGCGGTGCTGGAAAACGCTGCCCTTAGTTACCCGCTGTTTACCTTAATGACCTGTCACACAGGCAGAGGCTCGGAGTGTGCTTTACAGCGCCGCACAGGAAACCGTTGCAGACAGCGTTTCCTGTGCGGCGCTGTAAAGCGCACTCCAAGCCGCTGCCTGTGTGACAGGTCGTTAAGGTAAACAGCGGGTAACTAAGGGCAGCGTTTTCCAGCACCACATAGCGGTAACGCTATGCGGCGCTGGAAAAAGTTCTAAGATAAAACCGGAATCCGGCAGGCTAGGGTCATAACGCAAATGTGACCCTGGCCATAATCTTATATACGTGTCCCTGTTATGTACTGTGTAATGGATGTGTCTGACCATACAGTGATATGGTCTGATCATACCACAGCTCCTGTGTAGAGATAACCTTATATATGTGTCCTGCTATGTACTGTGTAATGGCTGTGTCTGACCATACAGGGACATGGTCTGATCATACCACAGCTCTTGTGCGGAGATAATCTTATATATGTGTCTGACCGTATAGGAACATGGTCTGATCATACCACAGCTCCTGGGCTGAGATAATCCTATATATGTGTCCCTGCTATGTACTGTGTAATGGCTGTGTCTGACCATACAGGGACATGGTCTGATCATACCACAGCTCTTGTGCGGAGATAATCTTATATATGTGTCCCTGCTATGTACTGTGTAATGGCTATGTCTGACCATACAGGGACATGGTCTGATCATAACACATCTCCTGTGCTGAAATGATCTTATATATGTGTCTCTGCTATGTACTGTGTAATGGATGTGTTTGACTGTACAGGGACATGGTCTGATCATACCACATCTCCTGTGCTGAGATAATCTTATATAGGTGTCCCTGCTATGTACTGTGTAATGGATGTGTCTGACTGTACAGGGACATGGTCTAATCATACCACAGCTCCTGAGCAGGGGAGAACACAGAAGAGTATACAGATATTACAGCATGGGATCGCAAATAAGGCTAGGGTCACATTTTCTGCGTTTTTTAGGATGTTTTTGGCAGCCGGCGTTTTTGGGCTGCGTTTTTGCTGTTAGGTCTGGAGCAGCCTTTAAAAATGCAAGCAAAAACGCATGCAAAAACGCATGGTACCATTTAGTGCCATGCGTTTTTGCATGCGTTTCCCATAGGGCCCCATGTTACAAAAATGCATATGTTTTTGAAAATCAACAAAAAAGGACCAAAAAACATCTCATGAGATGTTTTTTGGTGCTGAGCCAAACAACGCATCTAGAAAACGCATGGCACTTTGGCCATGCGTTTTTTGCATTGGTGCCTATGGATGCGTTTTTGCATGCGTTTTTCACATAAGACAAGTGTGAAAAACGCATGGAAAAAATGCATCCACGACGCAAGTGTGACCTTAGCCTAAGTCTTTCTTTGAGATTAAACATTTCTTTTAAAAAACAGGCAGAGAAATGTTTTACTTCAGAAAAAGAATCATCTATGATCCCATACTGTAATGTCTGTATGATCTTTTACATCCTTTTCGGCCCAGGAGATGTAGTATGATCAGAGCATGTTCCTGTAGACACAGACATTACACAGTACATAGAAGGGGCACCACACAGTGAATTCCTACAAAGTAGTCTCCACACACACAATTAGATAATCCTACAATATCCCCTGCCCCACATAGTATGATACACTCAAAGTGACCTCAACACAGTAGGATGGTCTTGACACTGCCTTCCATACAGTATAATGGGCCTCAATACAGTATAATGGATAATATGTATTCATTTATATAGCACTATTAATTCCATAGCACTTTACATACATGAGTAAGGCTGTTTCACTTGGAGCTCACAATCTAAATATCCTATCAGTATGTCTTTACAATGTGGGAGGAAACCGGAGTGCCCGGAGGAAACCCACGCAAACACGGGGAGAACATACAAACTACTTGCAGATGATGTCCTTGGTGGGAATTGGACCCAGGACCTCGGGACCTCAGTGCTGCAAAGGCTGCAGTGCTAACCACTTGAGCCACCGTGCCGCCCGGATCTACATACACCATAATGGCCCCTACACCTCTCCACTCAGCATAATGGACCCACCACATCATACTGTATAATTGCTCAAGCACAGTATAATGGCCCAAACATAGCCGTCCAAGCAGTGTTATTGATCCACAGCAGAATGAGATCTGGACAGCTGCCACATGTAGCTTGATAGGATCCATCTGTATGTCTGAGTGCTCTCACCAAAGTCCGTCCATAGACCAGAAATGGATGAAAGAAATAAAACGGGTGGCACTGACTGTTGTTTTTCTTTGACCCATGTATTTGTCCTCCAAACAGTATACAGTAATTAGCCCCCACACAACCCTTCAATGGTCCCCATATAGCCCTCCAAACTGCATAATGGTTCTGTACATAGCCCTCCAAACAATATGATGCCCCCCCACATAGCCCTCCAAACAGTATGATGCCCCCTTACATAGTCCTCCAAACAATATAATGACCCTCCACATAGCCCTGCAAAAAGTATTGGGGCCCCCGCATAGCCCTCCAAACTATATAGTGACCACCCACATAGTCCTACAAACAGAGTGATGGCTCCTACATAGCCCTCAAAATAGTGTATTAACCCCTTTAGCCCTGTAAACTGTATAATGGGTCCCACATAGTCCTGCAAACTGTTCCCCGCGTTGATCTAGTCTCTGCAGCGAATGATTTCTTGGCAGAGCATGCCGATGTAGTGACATCATTGCAGCCGCTGTGCTGAGATGTCAGAATACATATGGGAATGATGGCAGAGGGAGCTGACCGTTCCCTCTTCCATCCAAGCTTTTAACTATTCATGAAGTGCGATGCTGGGCGGGGGAGGAGGTGGCAGCACTGGCACTGGCCCCCTTGACTCCTAGACCCCATAATGTCCGCATGGCCTGCTGCTATTAGCAGTATGCAAATGCAGCTGACTGTCTGATTCACTAGTCGAGATCAAGATAACTTCAATCCTGGCCACTTAGCCCCTCATACTCTGCGGCCAGTAGCTGCCTCTTCCATCCCTTCAGTGCCACCATGTATAGAGTTTAGGATCAGTCATTCGATGCTTAACACACTGAGCGCTAGACGTTTCAATGTTTATCACTGTAGAAGTAGGAGAAGAGAGCAGTATTTATCAGAGGCACCAAAATGAATCTCTCCAATAAAAATGTCTCGGATAAGACCGGTGAACCCCTGTACTCGTGTTTCACTCTGACTAAGAAATATTTCTGTGATAATTTTACTTTTATTTCCCATCACCTGCAAGCGACTGACTTATCCCCAAGAATATCAGATCCATGGTTATACTCCAAATCATAAAAGTAAAAGCAGATTTATGGATGGAAATTAAATAAGACATTAAAATCAATGCTGTTAGTTATATTCTTGCATGTTATGTTAGTGGAGGTTATAAATTTATATCCTACACTTTACACTAGATCTCTAAACTATAACTTTACCATCATTGCAAATATGCAAAAATGACATGCACACACGTGAGCGTACACCGGACTGCGGCAGGTCTAGCCGAACTATGTAGACCGTCATCTAGGAAATTTAGTGGCAACCCCATAGCCTGCAATGTTGATGATTCTTCCTGCTCACCAGTGGCGGACCTTGAGCCCAGGGTGGGGTGCTGGCGGCCGTCGGTGAGGACCGGGGGGGGGGTGCTGTCGGCCGTCTGCGGGGGGGGGGGGCCTTTATTGGGGATGCGGCTCTCCCACCTGCTGAGCCGCGCTGAGTGCATACAGAGTGTGGCAGAGGGGAGGAGGAGTGGGATCAGGAGAGCTTGAAGCTTCTCCTGCCTGACCCTCCTCTACTCTGACATCAGGCTTGAGGGGCCCCCTAGCCGGATGGGGCCCTGGTGCAGCTAAACCAGCTGCACCACGGTAGGTCCGCCCCTGCTGCTCACTATGGTGCCAATTCATCAAGACTGGTCATTTGTACAAATTTGAGGTATCTTTGCGCTGCCATGCGCCCCTGCAAACTTTGTACTCCATTAAGGGATTGGAGTATATTTCTGTTGTAAATTATGATATATTCGTCACACTCAACCATGCCCTTGTTGACTAAGCTTTGACAACATTCCAAAAAGATGGCAGAACTGTTGTAAAATCTCCAACATTTATAAGGTTTTTGTATTGAAATGGTAGAGAATTGTAGCGAAATCTTTTTGGTGAATCAGCTTCTATGTGTTAACCCCTTCATGACCCTGGAATTTTTTGTTTTTCATTTTTGTTTTTTGCTCCCTTGCTTCCAAGAGTCATAACTTTTTTATTTTTCCATCAATATAGACATGTGAAAGCTTATTTTTTGCAGGACGAGTTGTACTTTCAGATTCAATCATTTATTTTACCATATAGTGTACAGGAAAATTGCAAGAAAAGTGCAGTTGCTGCCAAAATCATTTTTATACACTAATGGTGGGTTTACACGCTAGGATATTGTAAATGATATCCTTGGAACGATCACGTGACAGTGATCTTTCCGACATCGTTAATGCGCTGTTACACACAAGGATTTCGTTAACGATATCCTATGCGGCAGCGCAACTGTTAAATAGGAGAGGAAGGAGTGAGCGATGTAATAAAGCGGCAGGAATAGAAGAATTGTGAACGATATCGTTCATAAAGCTGTCACACTGAACGATGCTGCTTCCTGAAGCTGCGTTAATTGGACGGCGAACAATAGATGTGAGGTCAGGATCTCAAATCTAGGATGAACGATCCAACGATCTTTTCCTCCTATATCGTTGGTTTAGACGCAAGGATGCCTGAACGATATCTTTTCAACGATCACAAATCTGTGACGTTTCAAGGATAGCGTTCAGGATATCTTAGTGTGTAAACCCACCATTAGTGTGTTCTCTCATTCTAAAACTACAGTGATGGGTTAATTGGTTCCTATGAAACTAATGGGAAACTTGTCATATCATTCCTGCAGTCCAATCTGCAGGCACCATGTTATAGAGCAGGATCACACTCATATCTGGTTTGTGGGAAAAGATTCAGCACAACTTGCATTATATTCAATTAAATTTTTGCTAATTCTGGGTTAAGAATCAAGTGACCAGTTCTAATCGGTGAGTGACAGCTGTCTCTGTATGCGTACTCATACAAGAAAAGCTTGCAATCACTGATTAGAACTGCACACTTGAATTCTAAGTCCAGATATTATTATTTATTATTATATCACCATTTATTCCATGGTGCTTTAAATGTGAAAAGGGGGTATATAATAACAAGTACAATAATCACGAACAATACAAGGCATAGACTGATACAGGAGGAGAGAGGACCCTGCCCGCAAGGGCTGAGAGTCTACAGGGGATGAGTGAGGATACAGCAGGTGAGGGTACAGCTGGTCATGCAGTGGTATAGTGGACTGAGAATCACTGCAGGTTGTAGGATTGTCAGAAAAGGTGGGTCTTCAAGTTTCTTTTGAATGTTGTTCGACAATTGATGAGAGTCTAATATGTTGGGGTACAGAGTTCCAGAGTATGGGGGATGCATGGGAGAAATCTTGTGTGCAGTTGTGGAAAGAGGAGATAAGAGAGGAGGAGAGAAGGAAATCTTGTAAAGATCGCAGTTTGTCTGTAGGTAAGTACCAGGAGATCATGTCACAGATGTATGGATGAGACAGGTTGTGGACAGTTTTGTATATCATGGTTAGGGTATAAACTGGAGTCTCTGGGCAATGAGGAGCCAGTGAAAAGATTGACAGAGGGGAGAGGCTGGGGAATAGTGGGGGGAGAGATGTATTAGTCAAGCAGCAGAGTTTATGATAGATTGTAGGGGTGCAAAAGTATTAGAAGGGGGGCTATAGAGTAGGAGGTTGTAGTAGTCAAGTTGGGAGATGATGAGGGCATGCCCTACTGTTTTTGCAGTTTCTTGGTTAAGGAAAGTACCGAGTCAGGAAATATTTTTGAGTTGTTGTCGGCAGGAAGTGGAAAGGGCTTGTATGTGTGGCTTGAAGGAGAGAACAAAGTTGAAATTTACTCTGAGGCAGTGAGAATACAGGACTGGGGATAGTGAGCAGCCATTGATCTTCATGGTTAGGTCTGGTCGAGGGGCACAGTGAGATGGGGGAAGATTATGAATCTTGTTTTGTCCATGTTCAGTTTTAGGAATTGAGCAGAGAAGAAAGATGAAATGAACAGAAAGTGTGGGATTTTGGTTGGTAAGATCAGGATATCAGGTCCAGAGAGGCAGATCTGAGTGTTGTCAGGTAGTGGTGATACTCAAAGCTTTATAGCTATTCTCCTTATGTAGATTAATCCTGCATGCTAACAGTGAATATTCTTTTAGCTACAATGCTCCTCTGGGAAATATGCAATTGTCTCTTCAGGGAGGAAGTAGACAATCTCTTATGCCACCTATTGGAAGTACCAATCCTTTTTTCAATATGTGGCACTAGAGTTTGTGTACTTCCTCCCTGAAGAGATACTTTACATACTGAAAGCTGTGGGACTCTATGAGCTGTCCCAGGCCAAAGGTGTAGATGGAGAGAAGCAGGAGACCTAGAACTTGATCTTGGGGGACACCAACAGATAGTGGGCAAGATGAGAAAGTAGTCTGAAAGAGGGAGATGCTAAAAGTCCAATCTGTTAGGTATGAGGAGATCCAGGATAGGGCCAAGTCTGTGATATCAAGCAGGGACGGACCTACCGTGGTGCAGCTGGTTCAGCTGCACCAGGGCCCCGACCGGCTAGGGGGCCCCTCAAGCCTGCAGGGGGGCCCCCAGCCGAACCCCGTAACCCGATGTCAGAGGAGAGGAGGGTAAATGAGGGAAGCTTCTTGTTCCCTTGGCTGATCCCGCCCCTCCTCTCCTCTGCCGCCCCGGCTCCCAGGACTGCATTTGGCTGCTCAGCGCAGGTAGGGGAGCCACATCACCGATAAACCCCCGCTCCTAGCCGACAACCAATATCACGCCCCCGCTCCTCGCCACCAGCCGCCAGCACCCCAACCCCACCCCCCCATCCCGCTCCTCACCATGGCTGCACCAGGGCCCTCCGGGCTCAAGGTCCGCCACTGATATCAAGAGATGATATACGACAATATTTCAAAGAATAAGTTATGCTGAATCTTTTCCCATAAAACTATATACCAATCTGAATAGCTGCTCCTTCTCTATACTTCATGCCTGCAGAATGGATTGAGTGATCGATGTGATAGATTCCTTTGAAAGAGGACCTATCGCTGGATTGTTTAATTTAACCTGACTATCTCCTCCAGTTGGGGTTGCTCATCTGATTCTGGAACAGTTTTCTTATTCTTCTATGCCTCTCCATTCCCAAGTTAATGCCCCTGCTAATAATAGTGCAAATTTTTCCTTCAACCAACTGGGTGTATACCGCAGAACTTGTGAGCGTGGCCATGTCTGGGTTGGGCAGGATCAAGAGAAAAAGCAAACACCCACAAAGCAAATGTGTGGAGTACGCCCAGTTAGTTCAAAGAATGGTTTTCACGTTATTTCCCGAGTGTATAACTTTGTAATGCAGGGGCAAAGAGGAAAAAGAAAACCTGTTCCTCAATCGGCGGAGCAGCACAAATTGGAGGATTCACTTACCGTAGTTTAAATTAAACACAAAGATTGAGTGTATGGTCCTATTTTATTTGTAACTCACATCTAGGACAGAGACTTAGAAAGTGATGACGATCTTTGTAAAGCACTACAGAAAATGTTGGCAATTTCTAGAAACTAATTTAGCACTATATGTTCCTAGGAAGTAATGCTAACCCAGCAGTTCACGTGGCAGTTTTTATGTCTTTATGAAGAATATAGTGTTACCAACCTAACCATAAAACAATGCCCCATCTGAATTGCTAATGCAGTATATGTGTTATTCTTCTAGGTTATACCGGCTGTGCCAGCCGCCCCCTGCTGATGACGAGCCCTGAATGTACCCAACATGGATTCTTAGAGGAATATCTTAACAGGACTTGTTTTGTGACTGTTGTTATAAATGTGGATATTCAGTATATAAGAAGCTGAATCTCATCTCCAGCGGATAAGACACTTCATTTCAAGCTATAAGGACTCTTCGCCAGCAGCATACTTTATACACTGGAATCCCACTGGATGAAGCACTTACGTGTTGTAAAAAATCAACAAGGACATTGAATGTTTATGGATTGTCATTTCAAGCTTTTTCTCCACATACGGACACGACTTACTTTAATATTTGTATTAATTATGTCAGTGAAAAAGGAAATATATTTCTAAAGGAAACGTTTATATCTACTTTGCTATGAATAAACAGCTACATATATAATATATGTCATAATTCAGTAGACTGTAAAGCACAGTTCATTCTTGCTTCATTTAGACATTCCCTTCAAAACATGACTTTACTATATATAAAAATGGAAATAATAGACTTTTTTATAACTAATTAATACATGAATAATGTAAAACATTTGGGCAATACATTAAATAGATTGATATTATTGACAATATATATTTTGTAATTTTTTACTATTAAAATAAATAATGGACATTGTAGAATGAAGTGTGGTGCTAGTAGCAGCTCTTGAGCTTGGCCGATTTGTCTGTGTACAAATACCAAAACAGACATGAGTAGTATTCTCCACAGGAGAACACGGCATCCATGCCCACAATCAGTGTTCTGGGCAGAGCAGATTTCACTGTGTCCTCCCGCCGAGAACAACTCACGCTTCTGCAGGAATAAATTAACATGCTGCGACTCAGGATGCCGTGCCGCATGTCGGTTTACACTGCTCAGACAAGAAGTACATTGGGCACGGGAGTTCTGTAAATCCCATCCATTGTGCTTGTACTGTATAATGCAGCGTTTTGGACCCTGCGAAAATACACTGCATCCAAAACGCTGCAATTCCTGATGGTGTGAATGTTCCCTTAATAAATCAGGTGCCTTTTACTTCACACCTCTGCATTAAATCTGGCATGTACAACGCCAGTCTTAACAAATCTGTGTGCGGAGGTAACAGTGATCAGTTTATTGGACTTTATAGCTGTATACCGATCGTATAAAGTGATGCTACATTGCTTGATATTCCATTATTCAATGGTCATTGGGGTCCAACCTTTGGGATCCCAATAATCTTCACAATGAAGGTGATTGGAAATCTGATCGATATGCTATCACTTACTGTTAAATAAGCAGACCTAGACTTTTCTCACAGCTGCTTGTCTTCATCTTCCCATGGCAATAACAACAGTACCATGGGATTTATTTTTTTGATAACCTGTGTAGGCATATGCAGTACTAGACCTTCATACGTTTAAGGAGAACAGATGTTACCTATAATAACAAAAAGCTGCATAATAAACCCTCAATTTTATCTTAGAAGAGTAGTCCTCTTTAAATCTCTCCCAGCTTCCATATTTCTTACCTCTTTGAGAGTCTGGGAAGAGCTGGTGGAGAAGCCTTTTGGATGGAGTTATAGTAAGTCTTCATTCTAATATAAAAGACTGTGATGATAATGTACAATTAGTATTGTACTCACGTGGTACATATCCAGAAACAGGGGGTAAGAAGAGGTAGTGGTAATGAAATCAACCGCTATCAGATCAGAGCAGATTTACGCTACAGAATATTAAATTTAAAACTTACAGCTGAGACAAACCACAAAGTGAACAGGTCTGTAGGACTGTGTTCACACCACTGAATAACTAGACCACAGAAAAAAACTGTATAACAAATGTGTAGAAGTACTCTGCTATAATAAGTAATAATAAAAAGCAAGTGCTAGTAAAAAAAACTGTCAAAAACAGGGTACGTTCTACCAATGCCAAGGTGACCCATATCAGAACAGTCCCTATCTAACTAATTTAAAACCTGATTCTGTATAAATATACTTCATGGATGCAGGATGAAGACAGACCAGAGTCCAATATGGACAAGTGCAGCAGACAGCACCTTATGTGCCTGGCTCAGAATGGAAGGGGTGGGGCACTTCCTATCTTGCATAATAAGAGACTAAATGAAGGCTTACAACTGAGCCAAAGCACAAAGTGAACAGCTCTGTAGGACTGTGTTTATACCACCGAATAACTAGACCACAGAAAAAACAGTATAACAAACGTGTTGTAGTACTCTGCTATAATAGGTAATAATAAAAAGCAAGTGCTAGTTAAAAGCAGTGTCAAAAACAAGGTACTTAGTTAATACGTTTTTTGAAAAAAATGTACGAAGCCATTTTACCAACGCCAAGGTGACCCATATCAGAACGGTCCCTATCTCACTAATTGAAAACCTGATCCTGTATAAATATACGTCATGGATGCAGGATGAATATGGGCCAGAGTCCAATATGCACACAGTGCAGAGTCCATCCATTCTGAGCCAGGCACATAAGGTGCTGTCTTCTGCACTTTGTCCATATTGGACTTTGGCCCGTCTTCATCCTGCATCCATGAGGTATATTTATACAGGATCAGGTTTTAAATTAGTTAGATAGGAATTGTTCTTATATAGGTCACCTTGGCATTGGTAGAACGGCTTCCTACATTTTTTGCAAAAAAACGTATTAACTAAGTACCCTGTTTTTGCCACTGTTTTTTTTTACTAGCACTTGCTTTTTATTATTACCTATTATAGTAGAGTTCTTCTACACATTTGTTATACTGTTTTTTCTGTGATCTAGGATATTTAATTGGAAGAGAATACTCCCTTCCCTTCCCAAGAACACTATGGAAGAAGGACCACTTGTGCAAGTAGCAATAATGCATTATATACATATAAGCCTTTTGGAGTAGGACACGTGGGACTGCCATCAAGCCAGAAGTTCTTATTTCTCTATTTTTACCTGTCTCACATCATTCTCGTAGTAATTGCATTGGTCTGTTCCTAATGCCCAGTTTTACACAATATACAGGCTTAAACAAGTGATCTTAGATTTAATGATGCATGGATATTAAGGGTCCTGCAACTGTCTGAAATGTCAATACATTGGAGAAGTGATGAAGGGATGTTCTAGTTTGACAGTAAATTTTTCTAAATGACAATTAATTAAAATTGATAGAGTCTAATTAAAGTTTTCTACCATAGATCAGCAGTTAGTGTCATTACCCAGCACCGTGATTAAGTCTTGACTTCACCTTACATTTAACAAGTGTTGTCATTTCACCGATTATCAAATGTACCGGAACGATTCCAGAAAAAAAGACTCTGGGTAGCTGTATTTTCTGTAAAATAAAGGACTTTACCATCACAGAAAGTGAAGGCTTATTGCTTAGATAAGCCATTATCATCACATTCTGATCGGTGGGATCTGACTGCCTGAGTATACCAAATGTTTGCCACTGATGATGCCGTTGACTGTTACCAGTCCTTATAGAAGATATATGACTGCTGACCACCAATGCTACCACTTTCATTAATGCACAGGAAATAGATGACTCAGAAAAAAATCCACCTCATCTGCTCCTTGTTTGCTAGAAGTAACTATTGGCCAGGGGTACATTAGGATTAATTGGCATTCGATTGTTGTCAGAACCTTGCAAAGTCATTGGCAACAGCCATCAAAAATCTGATGCTGGTGATCAATCTAAGGCTACTGACAGACCTGTGTTCAGTACAGAAATGGAAAGTTAAATAGTAGAGATTAGCAAATTTATCAATGGAATTGAATTCTCATATTTGACACAAATTTGTATTCTCCAGATTAGGATTTTTCAGTAATTTGCTGCTATCATCATTTTGCTATATCATAGGGGGCCATGCAAATGGTTCATGAAGGAATGATATGCACCTCTTCATTTTCCTGTCCTGCTTGGCTCTCACTGACTGGACTTCCACGTATCTTCTTTTCTCTTTGGCCTCACAGGTCATGTTTTCAGGATTTCCTTAGTATTACAGAGGAGATACCTTGATAATGATTCAATCACCTGTTCAAAGGTAAGGAGATCCTGAAAACATGACATGTTGAGGGCCGTGAGGACTGGAGTTTGGGAAACACTGCAGACCATGTGTAACACCTTCGGCTGCGGTGTAGGTCTTCATAGAGAAGGGAGACTGGCAGCCACGACACGGCTCCATGTGGTCTGCTCATGCCTGTGCTATGTGTCCACAGCTAACTCACCCTGCCGTTGGTCAGCTGCTGCCTCCTTGCTGCCTGTCCATATCCTCAGACGCTCTGAGCTTGCTCCCGCTGGCCAGATGTCCTGGGGGTGTACTTAAGAAGCAAGCTGGGCTCAGTAAATATTTAAAGGGCTGATATGCCCAAACTGGATTTGCCCCTCAGCCAATGGCTGTGCATATAAGGCACCTTCCCCCTATGGGAGGTACCTGAATCCAGTCTCCAGTCCTTTGCGGCATTGCTAGTTGTCAGGTCCCCGGTCCCTGTTTTTTCTATCTTGGCACCCTGATTCTGTTCCTTTTAACTTATATTTGTGTCACCGTAGAGCCTGCTACATTTACTAGACTGCACAGAGCCTGCTACCTTGCGCTGAGCCTGCTACACCTGCCACACTTGCACAGAGCCTGCTACCTTGCCCCTGCTTGCACAGAGCCTGCTTTACCTGTCATACTGCACCTTCCTGTACAGAGCTTGCTACGTCTGCCATGCTGCACCTGCCTGTACAGAGCTTACTACGCCTGCTATCCGCCTCTTGCCTGCAAGTAGCTCTCTTATGTCTGCACCTGAATTTTACAGTGTCTTCTCTGGCAGCCGCTGAGACTCTCAGGCTGGAAACACACTGTACGAGTGACATGTGAGTCACTCGGTCTAGTCTTGGATGACTAACTCAGAATGGCCTCCCCCCTGTTAAGACGGTAGTGGGGAGCTGCATAGAAACACAAGCAGCTGACACTCCCATCCAGAGAGGGGGAGGCTATTCCGAGTTAGTCATCCGAGACTCATCCGAGTGACTCGCATGTTACTCGGACAGTGCGTTTCCAGCCTCACCTGTGTGCCTGGATTCACCACCAAAGAAATTGACTGTGCTTAAACATCTCTACCCAAAGGGCCAGCTTCCACAGCTCTCCTGAGGTCCAGTGAGTCCACATCCCCCAGCTCACATCACAGTGAGCATAACACTTTGCTCAGGCCATGGACTCCGCTAGCCCCACATTCTCTGCTAGGCGGAAACTCCCCCATAAGCAAGAGGAACAACAAAGATTTAAGACCATCATGCAGGCAATGGGCACTCGTCTAAGTTTTCTGCAGCTGGTCGATCCAGCCACTACTAGGCCTGCAGCAAGAGCTCACTTGCTAGCAAGAGACACAGAGCGGAATGCTGGACTTTATGGTCTCCGTGGCTGAGCGCCTGACCTCTATGCAAGGAAGTATGGACCAAGCACCTGACTAGCCTACGGTTCCAGACCCAATCATAGTTCTTTGCCTCATTTGAACAAGCCATCCCTTTACATTGGCGACGCCAAACTGAGCATGTGGTTTCCTTAATCAGTGCTAATTGCACTTTAAAAGGTTTCCACAGCAATTCCCTACAAATTCTGTCAAATTGGCCTTCCTAGCTTCTCACCTGGAGGGAGAGGTCCTCACTTGGATTAACTCTCTGTTGGAGTGAAATGACCCAATTGTCTCCCACCTGCAGAGCTTCTTAGAGACATTTTGTATACTCTTTGCTGAACCAGGATGGGTTGCTTCTGCCAAGGAGGCTCTATTCACTCTCCAAGAAGGTGCCCTCACTGTAGCCAGTATGTTATCCAGTTTTGCACCTTATCTTCTGAACTAGAATGGACCAATGAGCTCTTATTTGGTGCATTCTGGTGAGTTCTTTCAGAAAGGATCAAAGATGAACTGGAAGGTCATGATTTGCCTTCTGTGTTGGATGATCTCACCTTTCTGGCAGTACAGATTGACTTACCATTTCAGGAGCCATCCAGAGAAAATATTTTTGAAAGGGAACATCCTCATCTGGCATCCTCACACACAGAGACCACTTGTGCCCAGGCCCCAGTCCCTGCTTCACCTGAGGTCCTTGAGCCCATGGAGGTCAACTGTGTCAAAACGGCGAATCGACAGCAAAATGAGAGGTTCGCTAACAACCCTCTAAGAAGCCTCTACTTTGGTAGTTCTACCCATCTTCTCAGCAGCTCTTCCGAATGGTCAGAAAACTCATTTGCCCAGGCCAGGTAACAGAATCCTACCTAGGTGAGAATGATCCCTCTCTCCCACTAACTTTGTCTGTACAAGTGTCTTTTGCTGGAGTGTGGTTCTCAGAGACAGCTGATCTAGACTCCAAATCTGTGGGGAATTTTATCCAACAGGCACTGGTCAACCAGTTTGGGTTTCCCATGCTTTCCCTGCAGCATCCTCGACTCATCACCTCCATTGATGGAAGATTTGAAGAATTTCTATTGTAGGAATCACCGAGTAAGTGGAATTTCAGATAGGAGCTCTTCCTAAGGAGAAGATTGCTTTTTACATGCTGCCCAACCTCTCTCCACCGTTCCTGCTTGGTCTTCTGTTGTTGTCTACCCACGATATAGTCCTTGACTGGTGTCTAATTACCATACGAAAATGTAAGTTATAAAATGATTTTTATCATCTTTCACATGACAATATAAGCTTAGACAGGAATGCTTAGGAATGTAAAAGGAGGCTGCAGGGATGGGTAGTGGTAACTTGGGGGCATAATGAAGCTGACAGGTTCTCTTTAATATTTGCAGTTCTATAATATAAGAATTCTGGAGTATAACATCTTAAATATGTTTTGTGCTGTTCCTTTATTATTCCACCTGTAAATGCATACATTAATTGACAACTGGGTAAATTACACTTGTCAGTGTCACTTGAAGCTCGTGGTCCCCAGCACAAAATCTTCAACACCTGCACCTAACATGAGTCTTTTATAGCATTGGTCATCTCATATGGGCCAAATAGACCCTTTCAGTGCCCCCAGACTCAAGGGCTTGGATGCAACTGCAACCCCTGTACCCCACTATAGTTACACCCACTGACCCTTGTTAATGGGACGCATTCATTTACGCTATGGACACTGTCCTATTAATACTGACATGGTGATGCTGTACAAGGACAAGAAGAATGGTAATGCCATGTTGCATTTTATTTACACATTTCCAGGAGTATTAATAGAGGAATAAAACTATGGGCATGTGCTATAGAAATGTTATTTTGAGAGAAATAAAAGCATTTACTTAAACAGTCACATAGGAGAGGTGGCAGATCCTCTTAGCATGTAGATTGTGCAACTTTATAGATAGAACAAAGGACCTTCACCCACTGTGAGAGGGTTAGGAGAATGGATTTTCTTAAGCAGTTTGTTCCTGTTTGTTCAGCAGTGTAATGTATTTGACCAATGTCTCTTTTTGGACAGCTTCTTTCCAATGTGAGTCATCTGTCCTTGTCTGCCGCCCTGTTCTATTTATTAGATTTAATTCACAGTAAGCTGCGAAAACGTGAAAGCTGCATGAAAAAGACAGGGAGGCACAGGATACGTGTAGATCCGTGGCAAACACATTATGTTATGGCAGGGAATAGCATATAAGTCTGCCGCTGATTCAACGGTTGCCATTTCTGAAAAGGAAGAAATAAGCCTTATGTTCTGACTTTCATATTGTCCAGAATAATTAGAAAAGTTGCATCAATTTTCTTTTAACTTTACTTGAGCTTAGTTCAGTACCAATAATGGGCCCCCAGGCTTATATCATAAATGTCTGGTAGCTGAAGGGTCCCACCTCTTTGGCTGCTTTCACATGGTGATTTTCTTCCATCGGTGGCTGTCCAATGTAAATGGGACAGCCGCGGATCTGATTTGGCCCCCATGTTATCCTATGGGGTCGGATCGGATTTGGCCTAATTGCCATCCGATTTTGTGGGATCCGATTTGTGTCCGATTTTTTTGCTGTAACATGGGGGTCTATGAGCGCAGGTCTGAGGAGGAGACAGCTGATCACTCCTCGGACCCGATGCTCAGTACACTAAAATTGCTCCTAACTGTCTAATTTCACTTCTGCAATATGTGATATACATTTCAGAAGTGAAATTAAGTAAAAGAAAGAGTTTAAAAAAAAAAATCTGTATGCTCACCTGTCCGCGATCCACCGCTGCCTCCCAGCAAGGTCCGGGTGCTTACAGGATCTGTGGTGATGTCACAACCTGGCAGCGTCATCGGGTCACAGGACCGCAGTTACCGCGGTAACTGCGGTCATGTGTCCCGATCAGCTGATCGGGTTGTGACGTCACCACAGGTCCTGTAAGCACCCGGACCTTGCTGGGAGGCAGCGGTGGATCCCGGATAGGTGAGCATGCAGATTTTTTTTTTTTTTTCTTATTATCATTTTTTATTGTTTTTCCAATAATTGACACATCATACAATCATCGTATAAGAGCATAAAACATTACACATCATATACAGAATTGTTCAATGGGCATAAAAATATTAGAGCATTGAGTTTTATTTAGTCAGTTTTCTTAGAGCTAATCCTAAATATATTGTAACTTTGCTTAAGTTTGATATCCCCATACCAATCCTTCTCTTAAGTTTTTAAATTCTATCCCTCCCTCCCTCCGTCCCTTGATGCAATTTTGTATCACTTAGTAATCCCAACACCTTAGGGTGATGTTCTTCAAGTTGTCTCCTATTCATTCCTACTCAGTCTACCCAGTGTGCCTTCAACTTCCGCCATAGCATACCAAGCCGTCCTTCGAAAAGGGGAGATAAACGTCTCAATTTCCGAATCTGAAAGTTCTCTTTCTACAAATTTTCTCCATTTGTGAAAGAATTTTCCTATAAGACGGGTTGGGTTTCTCAAAGTCTCTGCAGCTTCAAGGTATAACACTTTTTTTATGGTGTTGCGGAGTGCCTCTATCCCCGGTATGGACCCTTCCAGCCAATGCCTTAATATCAGTCTTTTTGCCACCATGACTATAGTGTGAAATAGTACATGAGGGGGACTCTGGTTAGGTGTGTCTCCATGATAGTGGAAGAGCCAAAGCATTGGGTTGAGTCGCCCTTCATTGTAAAAGTGCCCTCTGGCCAAGTACCCCACTTCCTCCCAAAACTGTCTTGATTTTTGGCATGACCATATACCATGTTCTAAATCCGTCATTGCGTCTCCACATTTGGGACAATTTATCCACCTATTACGGTTGGTTGGTGAGGGTGGGATATTAAAACCCTGGATAGCTCCGTGCATTAATCTAAATTGTGTGTCCCTCCATATTTCATTTGTGATTGCCTTCCTTAATGACTGCCATCCCTGTAGTATCTTGCTCGGCAAGTCATTCTCCCCAAAGTATCTCCTCCACCTGGAGAAAGGCCCCCTCAGTTTCAATGGTCGAAGCGCAACTCCCAAATTGCTATATATTGTGCGTATGGACGTGTCCTCCACCCTTTCACACATCAGATCCTCCCATAATTCATTAGTGAGTTCTCTCGAGATGTCACTCAGGTTAGTCAAGAGGTGATGGTGGAGCTGCTGGTATTGCAATACATGAAATCCAGGCAGATTAAATTTGGTCAGTACCTCTGCTCCTGTTAGCCATCTCCTCTCATCCACATGCATGAGATCAAACAGTGTCCTCACCCCATTAGATTTCCAACTTTTAAATAGAGAGTTTCTCGTCCTAGTGGAAAAGATGGGCATGCCCAGGGATTAAGTCTCCCTGAGATCTTCCAAGAGAGGCCCAATTTAGAACGGACATTCTTCCAGGTCATGACTGTGTCTCTATAAATCGTTGTGTGTTTCAGGTGGCACGGGATCATGGAAAGGGGTGTGTGCAGAAGTGACGTCAGGTCCCATGGCCCCGCATGTTCTCTTTCCAAGTCTATGTCAGAGAATCTAGTTGACCCTTTAATCCAGTCTAGCACATGTCGCATAATGCATGCTAGGTTGTACCCTCTAACATCAGGTAGCTGCAAGCCTCCCCTCTCTTTGGGTTGAAGTAGGGCATTGAAGGAGACCCTAGGTTTTCTGCCCCTCCATATAAATTTGGAGAAGGCCCCGTTTAGCCTCTTCACGTCTAAATTTGTCAGTAGTAAAGGGATTGTCTGTAGTGGGTATAAAAGTCTGGGAAAGCTAATCATCTTAATTAGGTGGCCGCGTCCTAACAACGACAAAGGCAATCCTTTCCACCTCTCCAATTCTTGTTCTATTTTAGTTATAATGGGGACAAAGTTGTATCTATATATCAGGCCCATTGTCCTTGCTAAATGTACCCCCAGATATTGTATACTCTCCTGAGCTACCCGAATGCCCCCCAGTGTTTCGACCCTACGCCACGAGCAGTGCTTGTGTATGAAAAAAATCTCGCATTTGTCTCTATTCAGTCGAAAGCCCGAGAAAGCTCCCACTCTCTCGATGGCATCTAGAATGTTAACTAGATCCCTTCCTGGGTTCTGCATAAAGAGCATAATATCGTCTGCAAAAAGAGATATCCTCACCGCCTTTCTCCCCACCTTCAATCCCTCATATAACTTGTGTGTGTCAAGATATATTGCCAACGGCTCTATGGCCAGGTTAAAAAACAAAGGGGACAGTGGGCATCCCTGTCTCGTTCCCTTTTCTAATACAAACGTATCTGATAAGAAACCTGGTGTGCTTACATTGGCTTTCGGTTTATTATAAAGGGAGCGTATATATTGTCTAAAGGGACCATTGAGACCAATAATATCTAATACCCGATCCAGCCATGACCACCTCACATTATCGAATGCTTTTTCTGCGTCCAAGGTGATCACGGCCGGATCGGCGCCCTCTCTTTCCCCTCATTGTCTTGCTACATCTATTAGTAGCATTGCTTTACGTATGTTGACAACTGTGGAACGTCCTTTCACAAAACCAGCTTGTCGGGGGTGAATTAGTCTGGGGAGAATGCTGGCCAATCTGTCCGCCATGATTTTGGAAATTATTTTCAAGTCCTGGTTTATTAATGAGATTGGCCTATAGCTGGCGGGGTCAGTCAGTGACTTTCCTGGCTTCGGGAGTAGCTTAATGTGGGCTAGATTCATTCTTTCTGGTATGGGCCTACCCTGTAAAAAGGAGTTGTATAGATCTGCAAGTATCGGGGATATCTGTTCCCTGAGGGATTTAAAAAAGGCTCCTCCAAATCCGTCTGGGCCTGGTGCTTTATCCGAGGGCAATTGTCTTATTACCCCTTCAATGTCCTCTATAGATATGGGTGCATTTAAATATTGTTTATCTTCCTCTGTCAACCCTGGTATGTCGATGTCTTTTAGCCAGTCCACGTCTCCCACGTTCCCTCTGGTTTCATCTTTATATAGGGATGCATAGAACTTTCCCAATACCCTAGTGATATCCTTGGGTCCAGACCAGATGTTTCCATGTCTATCTTTAATTTCTAGTATGGGTGTCGCCGGATGTCTCCCCTTCGCTAGGCGCGCCAGGAGTCTACCCGCCTTGTCCCCATACCTGTGGAGTTCTATTTCCAATCTGCTTCTATACATATCTTCTTTCTTATTTGCCCATATGTCGAATTCTTTTTTTGCTTCCATCCAGATGTGTTTATCTTTCTCTGTCATTGTCTGTTTATATTGCTGGTATGCCCCTCTTGCTGTCATACTGGACTTCAGATATTGATCTTTGATTTTGTTTTTCAATCTCACCTGATATGCCATGATGTGCCCTCTCAACACCACCTTAGCTGTTTCCCAGAAGAGCCCTTGGTCCTCCCTGTGCGTCTCATTGTTTAACGCGAAGTCAGCCCACCATTCCTTTAACATAGTAATGAAATTCTCTTCCCGTGTCATGGTGTCAGGAAATCTCCAAATATAGTCTGTGCCCTTTTGGTGTATCTCCCTTGTTTCCACAGTCACCGGGCTGTGATCAGAGACGACCATATTCTCTATAGTTGTGGTGACTACTTTCTGGAAAAGTAGTTGCGATGTGAGGAGCATGTCAAGTCTTGACCAGGACCCATGTGGATGTGAAAAGTGGGTGTAATCCCTTTCCAGTGGATGCATCACCCTCCACATGTCTGCTAGGTTCATGTGTTGAAACAGCTGTTCTAAGAAGCTTTCCCGGGGTGCTGCCTCGCTCACTTCAGCTCCTGACGCCCGAGGGGTCATGGTGCGTCTGTCCTCCAACTCCCTTACCACCATGTTGAAATCACCACCTATTATGCGAAGGTCAAGACGATCCATTAATAAATCATTTTGAAGGGATTGGAAGAACCCCTTTTGAGCTGAGTTTGGTGCGTATAGGTTATATACGCTAAAAATATCATCTTTAATCTGCAGAGTGAGGTGAATCAGTCTACCCTCCTTATCTTTTTCCTCCGAGATCAACGTGTAAGCCATGGATCTCCGCACTAGTACAATAACACCTGCCTTTCTTCCCATCGCCCCCGAGCCATATACCTCCCCCACCCAAAGCTTTTTAAGGCGGAAGAAATCCTCCTGTGCCAGGTGGGTCTCCTGGAGAAGGGCAATGTCAGCATGCAGCCTATTAAGGTGTCTAAGGACCATCATGCGCTTTGAGGGAGAGCGCAAACCCTTTACGTTCCAGGAGACCCACCTAACCATGATCAATGGGGACTGTCAGTGAAACACAATGAAACGCTTGCCCGGGCTTCCCAGAACCGGGACCAAGACGCCTTCGAGCACTTTGATCATATCCAGCATCTGAGTATACTTTATGAGCACAACTTAAAATGAAGACATATTCCAAGTAACCATATTGCATCAACCCGCACCTTTCCAAAATAAACAAACCCTCCCCCTCCCTTGTATCCCCCCTCATTCTTATCTTAATCGCCATGATGACTTCTCTTTCTTCCTCCATGTCATACGTCGCCCCAAGGATAGGCCGCTGGAGATCCGCCTCTCTCCAATTATTAATATTAAATTCACATAGACAACCCCTTAAAGAGAAATAAAGAGGGAGCAACAAACAAATAAACAACTTGACTTTACGTTATCCCTTCTTTTCTATGTATTAGCATAGGTGTAGCCTTACGGTAGCAAGTGTCTCTTTTTTTTTTTTTTTGCTTTTGCTACTACCAGTCAATTTTTTTTTTTTTTTTTTTTTTCCCCGTGTGATGGGCCTTTCCCACCTTTCAACCTTTGCTGTAGTCATCATGTTTTGGTTATACGCCACCCCACCCCTCCCATCCGACCCCCTCCCCACCTTACTACGAGACCTTTAAGACCCCTTAACCAGTTAGTTTTCAGTATATCTAACTAAGCAAACTACACAGTTCGCATGTTCAAGGGTCATGCCTCCACATCCAGGAGCTCTCTTCATCTCATTTTCTTTCTGGGTGCCGACTGGCGGTTTTTTCGGGGCGTAGGGTATCTTTGGTGATCTCCACTGCTATTGCCCTCTGAACGCAGCCTGTAGTGTCTTATAGAGTCTCGTGGTCGATCTCCAGTTCCTGTAGAGCTCTGTGAGTTCCCCTCTCCTGAGTCTGATTCACAGTCTTTAGGATTATTTGCTGTTAGGGTGTTGTTGGGAGTCTGTTCAGGAGATTTGTCACCCCTACTGATAGTTGCCATAGCCTCGTCTGGTTCAGTGAAAGATACCGAGGAGCCATCTCGTGTGCGAAAACGTAGGGTGGCTGGATACGCCAATTGAAAACGTATGTTACGTTTATAGAGGATAGTACACACTTCACTGAATGCTCTTCTTCTATTGGCAACTTCAACAGAATAGTCCGCGTATACCATCACCCTGTGTCCCCTTATAATAAGGGGTATCTTTTTGGCCTTATAGGCCCTCAGGATCTCCTCGTGGTCTCTGTGGTTTAAGTATCGTGCTATAGCATGCCGTGGTTTGCCTCCCTCTCCTCCTCCCTCGGTTCCAGCTTCTTCTGCTCCTCGCAGTGGGGGGTTTCTAGGGGGACCAATCCTGTGGGTGCGTTCTGTCAGGCACTTATGAGTCAGGCCCAGTGTTTTCGGGAGATCAACTTCAAATATGTCAAATATATCAGCAAGGCAGGTGCAATAGACTCTGGGAGGCCAACTATTTTAAGGTTATTACGTCGGTCTCTGTTTTCCATATCCTCTAATTTATTAAAGGCATAAGTTGAACGTCGCTGTAAGACCTGTATCTGTTGCTCCAACTCCTCTACTTTCCCCTCAGCTGCAGCTATTCTGCCCTCTGCCTCCATTAATTTCTGGTCATGGTGCCCCAGCTTACTGTTTATGTCCTTGGTGGTGGCAGCTACCAGTTCTGCCACTGCAGATTTTAAGTCAGGTGCCAGGTATGTGGATATCTCCTTAGCTAGGAGTTTATAATCAATCCATGGTGCACCTCTGCATGAGCTGTCTGCCCTGCCCCCATTCTCTTCAGCTCCTCCGCCCGCCATCTTGTCTTCACCCCTCCACAGTACCTGGGCTTGTGCTGACGCTGCATCGGGTGTGCTCCGGTCCTGGCTGCCATCCTGAGCCCCTGCTGTGTCCACCATCTGCCTGGTGTTTTCCAGGCAAGTGCTCTCTTCCTCCTCCTCTGTCATCTCTACCTCCGGATTCATCCGGCGTCATGAGGGAGGGGGGAGCATGCAGATTTTTTATTTTTAACTCTTTCTTTTTACTAAATGTCACTTCTGCAATGTATATTATACATTGCGGAAGTGAAAGTGCCCCGCTGTGTCTGGATCTGTGATAATCACGGACCTGGACACAGAATAGGTCGCCCTCCGTGGTGTCCTTTCCTGTCCGTGGGGTCTTACAAAAATTAGGATCCCACGGAAAGGAAAAAAAAATGTTATGTGAAAGCAGCCTTAGAACTCCTCCTAACAGGAGAGAGAGCTTCATCTAAACTGTGCTGTAATAATCAAAATTGTGGATGGCAAGAAAAGAAGAAGAAAAAGAATATAATCACAAAGAGGAGTGCAGATTGAGCATGTGTTTCTTTTTCCAGTAAGGCCCCCTTCACACCACGATTTTCAGGATCCGGGACTGATCCGGTTTCGTGTGAAAGAAAGAATGCGCATATAGGGTCTTATCTCAATTAAACACATTCACTTGTTGATGTGGAATTGCTCACCTTTAGCAGTTGTGAAACCCACAACTGGTAGAAAAGCATACAAGCAGCTGCTGCAGGGACCGCACTCCCAACGGTGACCGTGGTCGAGATGCAGATTCTTGGACAAAGTGCTTCGGTGTCCGCGCTGCTGCTCCGGGATCAAAGAAACACAGACACAGGAATGTCTGGTACAGCTACAGCCTTTATTTTCCGACGCGTTTCGGAGCCTCCTCCCGAGCTCCTTCCTCAGGAAACACGTCGGAAAATAAAGGCTGTAGCTGTACCAGACATTCCTGTGTCTGTGTTTCTTTGATCCCGGAGCAGCAGCGCGGACACCGAAGCACTTTGATCCGGTTTCGGACCCATAGTAAACCTATGGGGCCGGATTGCACCAGATGGCAGTGTTTTGCCATCCGGTTTTGTGCTGTCCGGGAGGATCCGGCAGCTTTCGTGTTTTGGCCCACAAAATATAAACAAGCAGCATTTTTTGTGTCCGTGGCCAAAACCGCTCAAAATCGGATGCACCTGGATCCTCCCGAGATAAAATCAGATCGCCGGGTGCTGGAGTTTCTGCGCCATGAGCTGTCCCCTCCAGAGATTTCAGGACTAGCGGGTAGCGGGGATTTTGAAGTTTCAGCAGCTGCGCTCAACTGCATCCGGTTGCAAACCGGCCCTCCGGTTCAGTTTCAAGATCAGGCCCGGGCTGTCCGGTTTAGACCGGACAGCCCCAGACCTGATCTAGCTGTGGTGTGAAGGGGGTCTAAGTGCAGATTCTGTTGGATTTGCTGTAGATTTTGCCCTATGCATTGCTGAAAAATCTTAACTGCCAAGACCCACCACCAAAAGCCCTATTCCACGAAATACAAAACCACACAGAAATGTATCTTTAATGGAGAGCTGTCAACATAACACCAACTAATCTTTTAACTTTGGTTTGGAAATATTGGCCACAGCTCATATAAGGCTTGAAGACTGCCTGTTAACCCCGAGTGTGTGGAAGCATTCTACCAACCTGTCTTCCAATACATGTTTGCCTTCACCAAGCCACTCTTTCAACCGCTGTGACTTGTAAACATCAAAAACTAACCGTCTAATGGGAGGGAGGGTGATCGTCACCCTGGGTAAACTGAGAGGGAGGGGCCAAAATGGCAGAACAACCAGGTTTATAAGCCGTCTGGGTGGACTAACTAACTAGGGGTGTTCAAAATCCTTGGTGAAGAACAATTTTCATACAAACATTGTCCACAGCTATGGATGAGATTTTTGAAATGTCACTAATTTTGTGATAAAGAAAACAACTTGAGCTGAATTTTAAGGCCACATGCACACGTTGAGCATTTGGTGAGGTTTTTACCTCAGTATTTGTAGCCAAAACCAGGAGTTGGTGATGAATACAGAAGCGGTGACATGTTTCTGAGGTAAAAAACTCACTAAATACTCAATGTGTGTATGTGGCCTCAATATTGATAATCCTGTACAATGTGAAATGTTAAGACTAGGGATGAGCGAGTACTGCAATAATTGGACTCGCTATACTCGCACAGAGTAGGTCCCGGTACTCGGTACTCATTGCAAGTATTGCGAGTCCAATGTTAATGAATGGGCGGGCGAGTCCTTTCGCAGCGTATCTATATAGTTTTGGCCAAAAGTATTGACACCTCTGCAATTCTGTCAGATAATACTCAGTTTCTTCCTGAAAATGATTGCAATCACAAATTCTTTGGTATTATTATCTTCATATAATTTGTCTTCAATGAAAAAACACAAAAAGAATTGTCCTAAAGCCAAATTGGATATAATTCCACACCAAACATAAAAAAGGGGGTGGACAAAAGTATTGGCACTGTTAGAAAAATCATGTGATGCTTCTCTAATTTGTGTAATTAACAGCACCTGTAGCTTACCTGTGGCACCTAACAGGTGTTGGCAATAACTAAATCACACTTGCAGCCAGTTGACATGGATTAAAGTTGACTCAACCTCTGTCCTGTTTCCTTGTGTGTACCACATTGAGCATGGAGAAAAGAAAGAAGACCAAAGAACTGTCTGAGGACTTGAGAAACCAAATTGTGAGGAAGCATGAGCAATGTCAAGGCTACAAGTCCATCTCCAAAGACCTGAATGTTCCTGTGTCTACCGTTTGCAGTGTCATCAAGAAGTTTAAAGCCCATGGCACTGTGGCTAACCTCCCTATATGTGGATGGAAAAGAAAAATTGAGGAGAATTTCAACGCAAGATTGTGCGGATGGTGGATACAGAACCTTGACCAACATCCAAACAAGTTCAAGCTGCCCTGCAGTCCGAGGGTACAACAGTGTCAACCTGTACTATTCGTCGGTGTCTGAATGAAAAGGGACTGTATGGTAGGAGACCCAGGAAGACCCCACTTCTTACCCCGAGACATAAAAAAGCCAGGCTGGAGTTTGCCAAAACTTACCTGAGAAAGCCTAAAACGTTTTTGAAGAATGTTCTCACTTTTTGGCAAAGGCATCAACATAGAGTTTACAGGAGAAAAAAAGAGGCATTCAAAGAAAAGAACATGGTCCCTACAGTTAAACATGGTGGAGGTTCCCTGATGTTTTGGGGTTGCTTTGCTGCCTCTGGCACTGGACTGCTTGACCGTGTGCATGGCATTATGAAGCCTGAAGACTACCAACAAATTTTGCAGCATAATGTAGGGCCCAGTGTGAAAAAGCTGGGTCTCCCTCAGAGGTCATTGGTCTTCCAGCAGGAAATGACCCAAAACACACTTCAAAAAGCACTAGAAAATGGTTTGAGAGAAAGCACTGGAGACTTCTAAGGAGGCCAGCAAGGAGTCCAGACCTGAATCCCATAGAACACCTGTGGAGAGATCTAAAAATGGCAGTTTGGAGAAGGCACCCTTCAAATATCAGCGACCTGTTTGCCAAAGAAGAATGGTCTAAAATTCCAGCAGAGCATTGTAAGAAACTCATTGATGGTTACCGGAAGCGGTTGATCGCGGTTATTTTGGCTAAAGGTTGTGCAACTAAGTATTAGGCTGAGGGTGCCAATACTTTTGTCTGGCCCATTTTTGGAGTTTTGTGTGAAATGATCAATGTTTTGCTTTTTGCTTCATTCTGTTTTGTTTTTTTTCATTGAAGACAAATTAAATGAAGATAATAATACCAAAGAATTTGTGGTTGCAATCATTTTCAGGAAGAAACTGAGTATTATCTGACATAATTGCAGGGATGTCAATACTTTTGGCCAAAACTGTATATACACTGCGAAAGTGCACTAAAAGTAAATAAAAGTTGTTAAAAAAAAAATATATATATCATACGCCTGCATCGGGACCGGCAAAGAAGACATCCAATCAACGACAAGGACCTGTGAGTTTGATAGCCAATCAGATGGCTGGTAGCGATCTGGCCAATCAGATGGCCAGATGTCACAAACCACCTGATCGCTACCAGCCACCTGATTGGCCAGATTGCCAGGTCTTGAACGTGCATCAATGACCTGGCAATCTGGCCAATTAGGTGACTGGTAGCGATCAGGTGGTTTGTGACGTCTGGCCATCTGATTGGCCAGATCGCTACCAGCCATCTGATTGGCTGTCAGACTTCATAGGTCCTTGTCGTTGATCGGATTATTTTTTTGCCGGTCCGGTGCAGGCGTCGGATAGGTGAGTATGATATTTTTTTATTTTTTAACAACTTTTATTCACTTTTAGTGCACTTTTGTAGTAGATACACTGCGAAAGTTAAAGGACTACTCACTACTCTCAAGTAATCACAAGAAACTCGGGGAGTAGCGAGTAGCCCGAATATCATTACTATTCGTTGAGTACCAAATAGTAACGATTCTACTCACTCATCTCTAATTAAGACATGATTCCTACACTTGAAGGTCACATGAAGGGTAAAATCTGTAGGAAATCAGTCCTATGTGGATATACCCTTAGGCATCAATAAAATGTTAATTTTCCATTAATAGAATAGAGACCGATTATAGTCTATGGAGCTGTTCATGTGGCGCCCCACTGGTCCGGCCGCCACCAGGAGTACTGCTTTCCTCCATTAGTGGGAGAGTAGTGCTCCTGTTCTCCAGATACTGGAATGGTGAAATTGAGACCCTACACCCGCAACACACACGTAGGACCCTGGGCAGGGACAGTGGGCGGACCCGGGAAGGTGGACCCTTTCTCAGAGAGGGGGACACGAGGAAGTACATAGAGAGAGTCAGGAGGAAGACATAGAAGGAGTAGTAAGTTGGAGTGAGAGTCGAGAGGTGGTGGTATTAGCTACCATGGGATTGAGCACGGTCACAATCGCCCCGGAAGGGAAAGACCAGAAAGCGTAGAAAGAAGGAGCCCCTGGGGTGCTGAAGAAGACCAAGATCACTCGAGCGCCCGTATCTGACAGAGGAACAAAGGGGCTGCTGGATGAAACAGGGGACCGTATCTGAACACAGCATGGCAGCTGTAGGTTTAAGCCGTTGAACCGGAGGGCATGGGGACTTAAGGGAACTGTGCCCACACACTTGGTACATGTTGGAGTAGGCAGCCGTACCAAGGCTTGGCACTAGGAAGTCAGTCAATGCCTGTGACTGTCGGCACCCGGGCTCTGTGCGCGGAGGCACTGATGAAAGAGGCAAGACGAGTTAGTGGCGCAGAGAGTACCGCCAGTGAAGGAAACACTGTGAGAGAGCAAGGAACACCTAGGGGTCTCGATGACACTGTCCCAGTTCTCGAGAAACAGCTGGACTGGAGATTGGCAGAGGGAAGCCCCCTACGGCCTGGTTGGTGTGTTGAAGTAAAAGGTACAATACTCCGACAAAAGTGTGTGAGACTACCGGCAGCAGAGGCCGCATGATACACCGAGGTGCTGATAACCTGATGAACACCGGCCAAGAATGAACTGACTTCTCTAACTTCTGCCCTGGGGAACCCGCTCTGGCTGCAGGGATCGAAACCATCCTCATTCCCAGAGGTTCTGCAGCCGTGGCGGCCGCAGTTGGCTGCATGCCACGGGTGGCGTCACGAATACCCCTTTTCCCATCCCCCTGTCATCAAAGCCCAGTATCCCCTTTATTAAATGACACCGCCAGGGCCACAGAGCCGGGTCGCCGCCGTGATATCCCCAGAACGAAAAAAGACCGAAACAACCAGCCTGGTCCCGAGTATCCCATTGCCCTGGAGTGGGTGTGTCATTCACATGTCTATGTTTTTTGTGAAGCAGTTCACAAAAATAAAATAACAGGAATGTCCTTTTTTTTTTTTTAAATCAAAGTCACATATCAAACTCATCAATAGAAGTCTATAGGTCTGTGAACATCATAGACAGTCGGTGAAGATCACAAACAGCACACAGATTTCATCACATATATATACAATTATTTTAGCACTTGGGTTTCATTAAAAATGGTGCACTGTTTGCCTTCTGTAGACTCTGTGTTGCATTATTGCCGACTGCAGAATGAGTTGACTGAGAATCAAACACTGAGCTCATTCTCAGGGTGTGACTGGAGGCTCAGGGTGTGACTGGAGGACTTTTTTTTTCAAATGACATCCAATTGCAAAAAAAAGTATTAATAAAATTGTCCCTAAAGATAGACAACCCTTAAAGGCCATGAGTTGCTTTGCAAGTTAATTTAATTTTTTTTTTCATGAGAAAATCACTGATGAAACTGATGAAAACTGAAACACTGACCAAATACTGATGAAAATCTAATCTAAACACTCAACAAGCAAGGAAAGTGAGGCGGGATATCCAAGCATATGAACCCTTTATTAACCCATGCAACTTTTCAGCTCCAGTGAGCTTTTCTCAAGCAGAACAATAAAGCAGCATTGACAAGTATTCATACATGTTCCAATAATCAGTAATTACATCATCTTTGTGCTGTGAAGCATAAAAGAAGGAAAAGTGTTAAACAAGACAGCACAAAGTGGGTGCGGGGAGCCTGTACGGATGCTGTGCTGCCCGCCAACCCTCGGTGTAATCAGCATCAAACAGTTCAGCATACCCATGATCTAGCTCTAGTATGGGCCCCAGATGTGCCAAGAACCCACAGCAACCGGCGGTCGGACTTTAATGATATACTCGGGGCTCCTCCATCTAACATCACTAAACTGGACAGAGCTCACTGGGCACTACAGCCTAAGAATATGATGGGACAACCCCGGGATATAATATGCTGTGTTCATGATTTTACCACCAAAGAACAAATCATGTCTAAGGCCAGGATGCGAAACATTACCCCCAATTACAAGGGCACAGAAGTTCAGCTCTATCCAGATTTCTCAAGTATAACTTTGCAGAAACGGAGACACCTCTGGCTATTACTTGTGGTCCTTCAAGAGCATCAGATACCATACAGATGGGGGTTCCCGTTCATTTTGACTGCCAGGAGGGAGGGAAGGTCGGCCTCCTTACCCACCCAAGCAGGTGTACCAATCTTTTGTGAAGCCCTGGAGCTACCGGTCATTCATATACCACAATGGCTCGTACATATACGTGGGAGCCCCCCACATCTTGTGTGGTCCAAAGTAGGGGGGTGGTCGAGGGGAGGAAGACCGGGGAGAGGTGGAAATACCATGTCGTCCCCCTACCCTCGCTGAAGCTTTGTGTAGCTTGGATCTTTACCCTGCAAGTTTTTCTTTTTCTCTGTTCTCTATTTCTCACCCCAGCCTAGATTATTAGCAGCTGAACATTTAGACTTTTCTTACTGCATGACTCTTTAATGTTTTTTGTACATCTTTGGTCACTTTGTAGGAAGAAACATTCACGTGGGGGCCCTCAGGGAAGTGGTTGGTGGGAGCTGCGTTTGGGTCACATTTTTTTTTACTCTCTTTTTCACCTGAAGCAGCAGAAATACTCGCCAGAGTGGACTTGGACATCCCAGATACTTCACCCTCATTTCTCTATGGGGTCCTCCTGGGGGATATATTGGGTTTGCCCTCTTTTTTATCTCGATCACCTGCGGCCCAGGCAAACCCTCCCAGGGGACTCCTAGCCGTTGTTTTTACAAGTTTTTTGACAAATTTGGTGTTAATCTTTCTCAATATTTTGGCCATGTCTCTCCCCTTCCTCTATGTTATTATCCTCTCCCAGGCCATGCTCACCTCTTTGATTCGAGCTCAAACAGACCACAGATGGCTGACCGGCCCCACTGAACAGATTCTGACTGACAACGGTACACCTAAAGGTAAAACCTCCAACACCACCTTAGCTGCCCATGTAACTCCATTAGGATGACCTGCATAGTATCCCTCAACATGAGGGGGCTTAAACCCTCTCGCAAGAGAAAACTAGTTCTTCGGGAACTATGCTCCACTAGGGCCGAGGTGGCCTTCATGCAAGAAACACACTTTGATTCCACCGGATCGTTTAAATTTGCCACTCATCACTTTCCCCAGCAATTCTCTGCTTACTCAGACTCCAAAAAGGGGGGAGTAGCCATTCTGATAGCTACTACTTGCCCCATTCAAGTAACCACTTCACATATCGATGTCAAAGGGAGATATGTAGTTTTAGAAGCTCTCTTGTAGGAGGTACCCCTCATATATTAGCCAACGTCTATGCCCCTAACGAAGGCCAGCTTCGCTTCTTAAGGAAAGTCTTCATCTTGATTGAAGGGCTCCCTCATGCGGCGACTATTGTAGGCAGGGACTTTAACATTCCGTTTTCTGAAACATCTGACAGGCTCTCTCTTGGAGGTCTTCCATCTTCTGAAGCAATATGAAAGCTATCCTTAAGCTTCCGGAAGTCCTTATGCTTTGAAGCTCTTTTTGATGCTTGGAGGGTGGTGCACCAGGATTGACTATTTTTTAGTGAATTCTCCCCTACTGAGGTGCCTAAAGGGGGTGGAACTAGGCTCCATCACCTGGTCAGACCATGCCCCCTTGATCATAGATCTCTGGGGGATTCCCCTGCGACCTGGAACTGGCCACTGGCAGCTGAATGAGTCCCTACTCAAAAACCCCGTCATCAGAACTTCTTTGCAAAGCCAATTGGAGGAGTATTTCCGGTTCAATGTGGACTCGGTCTCCTCAAAGGGAGTTCTTTGGGAAGTTCACAAAGCTGTAATGAGGGGCCTTTGTATCAGGGAAGGCGCCAGGGCCAAGAAATCCACAGTGGCCCAAAAGGTCTCACTGACCGCTCAATTAAAACTTCAGGAGAGGAGGCTCCTGGTGTCTCCATCGCTGACCATCCTGAGAGAAGTGGTCAGACTGAGGGAGAGCTTAAGGGACCTGGCAATTCAGGGCGCGGAGAAATTGTTAACTTTCTCCAAGCAAAAATAGATGCACTTAATTGCTCAATCTCTCCTGACGAGGTGGAGGAGGTCCTGTAATCTCTACCCCAGGGGAAGTCGCCCGGTCCAGATGGCCAAACTTATCTTTACTACAAAACATTTGCCAAGGTGCTACTTCCTCATATGTCCTCATTATTCAACTCCTTCCTTCAGGGCGACCCAATCCGGCCCACAATGCTCGACTCCCACCTAATATTACTCCCGAAGCCACCCAGGGACCCCTTGGACTGTGCAAATTATAGGCCAATAGCTCTCCTGAACTCCGATTTGAAGATATTTACCTAGCTCTTGGCCTCCAGACTCAACAATGGATACCACTGATTGTACATAAAGATCAGGTGGGCTTTATTACCTGCCATCTGGGAGGAGATAACACTAGAAGAGTGATTGACTTGGTGGATGTTTCGAATCGGAGGAAACATCAGATGCTATTCTTGAGTCTTGATGCAGAGAAGGCTTTTGATCGCCTCTCCTGGCTTTTCCTCTTTGGAGCCATGCGGGTCTTCGGTATCTCTGGTGGCTTCATGACTGTACTGAAAGCTCTATATAACCATCCAACAGCGGCCATCAAACTACCCTTATGTACCTCTAAGATCTTCACTATATCGAATGGCACCAGGCAAGGATGTCCCCTGTCTCCCCTTCTATTTGCCCTCTGCAAGCAACCCTTAGCAGCAGCCATTCGGCGGGATCCCAACATCTCCGTGATAATGGTCAGGAGCAAGTCATTCAAGATTGCACTGTTTGCGGACGATGTGCTCTTGACTCTTACCAATCTCCACATATCTCTTCTGAACCTCATGGAAGCTTTGAGGAAATACAGAGTTCTTTCTGGTTACAAAATTAACTCCAGTAAAACGGAAGCCATGCAACTGAACATCCCCCCTGAGGTCTGGTGCCAGGAGGACACCGAAACGCGTAGGATGCAATAAAGGATTTTGGATATACTTCATCTACTCGTGTTTCCTTGGAATAATTTGGAACTTGGCAGCGCGGACTGGAGAACACCGTTTTTTCCCGTAATACCCCTGAGGTCTGGGACTGACTTACACCTGAAATATAAATTCAGGTGGAAGTTGGATGCTGTAAAATATCTAGGGGTACATATCACGTCTTCACATGACACTCTGTTTAAACTTAACTTCCCCTTTCCCCTTTTTCATGACCTGAAAACAAGTCTGACTAAGTGGCTATCACTTCCCCTTTCATGGATGGGTAGGCAGTAAAGATGAACCTACTCCCCAAGCTGATCTACGCCTTCAAAACTCTCCCAGTTAAAATTCCAATTTCAGAACTGAAATTTCTTCAGGCGGCCATTATTAGGTTCATTTGGCAACGCAAATGATACAGAGTGGCCAGGGAGGTCCTGATGACCCACAAATCCAAGGGGGGGGGGGGGACTTTCGGTACCAGATGTCCTTAAATACTATTGGGCGACCCAACTGAGGAGAATCCCCTGCTGGACATCCCTATGGGCTTACAACAGATGGAACGAGGTGAAGAAATTATGGATTGTCCCTATCCACCCCAACTCTCTTCTATGGTCACCTGCCCAGCGCAGCTCCTTCCCCCTTTTAATGGGACCCATGCAGTTTATATGTGAACTATTGCTTAACTGTACTAAGAGGTTTGCTCTCATGTCACCGTCTTTCCCCCTGGTGTCTTACCTCTACCAACCACTGCTCCCAAGCAACCTAGAGTCTCCTATGGTTCATTCTTGGCTAAAAGCTGGATTATTTAGGTTTGCTGACATTATTGATGGGAGGACCGTGGAAATCTTAATCTTCGAAATTCTTAAACGCCATTTCCCCCTCTCTAACAGGGAATTTTTTCAATATTTACAAATAAGAGACCTAGCTAACTCCTTATTTGGTAGAGCGGGAGTCTCTATTCCCACAAAATTTGAGCAGATATGCAGGAAGGTACCAGGGGCCTGATATCGGAAATATACAGCTTGATATCCGATCCCCGGGAGGGGTCTGGTAAACCATGCTTATACATGCAAAAGTGAGAGTCTACCTTGGAGAGGGAGAATTTCTGTCCGGAGTGGTCGGCCATTTGGAGGAACGCTGCTAAACCTTCGGTGTGTACCTTGTACAAAGAAAACATTTATAAACTTCTAATGTTATGGTACCACACCTCGGAGTTCCTCCATGGGCTAGACCCATCCATCTCCCCAACCTGATGGAGGTGCGGGGGAGGCACAGGGTCTACTCTACATATATTCTGGTCGTGCCCGAAGATCCTCCCCTTTTAGGAACAAGTCAAAACTATAATTGATAAAGTACTATATGCTGACGTTGACTTAGACCCTTTGGTGTTTCTCTTGGGATCCGGGGCACCAGTAATGGGGTAAACTATCTTCCAGACTTATGTCCCATATTCTTGTTGCGGCTAGGCGCCTAATTGCACGATGCTGGAAACAATCGAGCGTGCCATTTCTCCGGAGCCTCAGGAGAAGCATTTTAGATGTCAGACGCATGGAAAACCTCACAGCCCTATTAAACGATTTGGTGGAATGATTTTTAGCGATCTGGTCCCCTTGGCACTACTATGCAGCAGGCTCCAACTTATAGAATTCTAGAATAAGAACGTTTTTTGGTAATATATATCTAAGAGGTATATATTGTTAGGCTTAGCACTAAATCCCTTAGTACATGTATTAATCATGATGCTTTGGCTTGGTACAACCCTTTTTCGAGATGTTTTTCATTTCTCTTTATACACAATCTTAAAACTTCTTCAAAAATTCCTAAAAACAATTGATCTTATCAGACTATTGCAATTGAGTTGATAGGATTCCTGTTTCAGCTGGTACACCTCCAGATTGTGGTCGTTAGTCCACCTGCAATATAAACACAGGTGGTTCTATCTGTTTTGCCTTGGTGCTAGTCTTTTATCTTGGTTACTAGTGGTTACCTTTTATGGATACACTGGTAATTCAGCTGTGACTTCTGATAGCAGGTTTACCTAATGGTTATAATTTGTTTATTAGCTAGAAGGGTCGGTATATGTCTGTACTTTTTACCTTCTTTTGTTGACTTTTGTCAATTCTGCTTCGATGTTGTGTGTTGGCCAATTTGTTGGCTGTGGGGGAGGAGAGGAGGAGACAGACTGAGTGATAATATTGTCACTCACTGTGCGTGTGGCGCTGGCCGAACGGGGGCTGCAGCCGCAGCGCCAGCATCAGTGTGTGTCTGTGAAGTCACACACTGACTGTGCCCCATGTGCGGACAGTGGATGGATGGATGATCCTCTTGGTCTGGCCTGCCCTGCCTGCTCCAGGTAAGAGTAACGGAGCTGAGCAGGACTGAGGGACTGGGACCGGCAGGCATGAGTTTGGGGGCTCCTGGGGGAGAACTGAAGCGTGGCAGGCATGATTTGGGGGGCTCCATCCTGGGGGAGAACTGAAGCATGGCCTGGCTGCTCATGATTGGG
This sequence comes from Allobates femoralis, assembly GCA_033576535.1. Taxonomy (NCBI): domain Eukaryota; kingdom Metazoa; phylum Chordata; class Amphibia; order Anura; family Aromobatidae; genus Allobates; species Allobates femoralis. The sequence continues at coordinate 106,110,388 of JARQOC010000005.1, read as the reverse complement.
GGGGCTCCTGGCCTGGGGAGAAGCATGGCCTGGCTGCTCATCAATGGGGGGCTCTGGTCTGGGGAGAATTTGATGCATGGCCTGGCTGCTTATGAATTGGGGGCCCCTGGCCTGGGGAGAACTTGAAGCATGGCCTGGCTGCTCATGAATGGGGGGGGGGGGCCTGGCCTGGGGAGAAGCATGGCTTTGGCTGCTCATGAATGGGGGGGCCCCTGGGGAGAAGTGTTGAGCCCAGGCTTTGGGGTACTCAGGTGTCAGGCTGCAAGGGGTTAACGCTCCTGTTGTCACGGGGAGTGGTGGCCGCGCCTGACCCCGTGTCCTGGGCCTATCTTCCAACAAAGGGGTTAATATTTACAGGGGACTATGTACAATTGTTGTCGTGATGCCACCTGTAGTTTCTGGTGATAATTCACCAGCGCTGCCGCAGTCCGCCGGAGGTTGATTGTATTGCGGCTGACTTGGTAAAGTCCTCCACAGGTAGGACTGGACCCCCGGGGCAGCGTAGTGAGAAGGGGCAACTTGGAGAGGAGCTGTGGCTGGGATGGGGAATGCTGGAGCAGTCTATGAGGGGCACCGGGAATGGTGAGGAATGACACACACACCGTAAAGTCTCTTTTACCTTTTACTGATGGTACGCAGGTGTGGCGCCCCACAACGAGTGCGTCACAGGAGGGTATTGCAGCCAAGACAGCAGCAGCAATATTCTCTGACTAAGCAATGACATGGTTATCTCAGAGCTCCATACCCTACAGGCACATCAGAATAGAGGGCCAATAAGGTCCTGGTGGGCGGAGTGTAGAGGTAGTGTGTAGGAGAAGTTAGTCTGCAAACAGAGAGAGAGTCTGCAGAGAAACACAGAGAACTGCAACGTAGGAGTGGGCTCTGCACAGTTCCGTGCGGCCCCCGGACCACCTCTGGTCGGTTCCAATGCCTGGCACCCTGAAACCGGACCCTGTGCTAATGCATACGAGTCAAAACATCCTGTGCCCATCTACAACCGGATTACTGGTTCCGAAGCTAGGAGTCGTTTATACTTCTATGCAAAACAGGAGTGGAGGGACCGCTTTACAGGAGCACCCCACCACCGCCGCACACAGAGTCGTCTGCCCTGCAGAGTACCCACCCAAAGGACCCAAGGCTCCCCACAAATCCTGCCAGAATTCCCCGGTAGGGAAATTGAAGCAGCCTCCTTGTACCCGACCTGGCATTCCAAGGCGACCTCGGCAACACAGCTTAGTTAGAATGGAGGAAGACCGCGGAGCTCTGAGAAACACTGGTCATTGCTGAGTCCACCCGGTCCGTTACCTGAGAACTGTATGCCATGTATCACCTGCTGGTTACAGTAAGGTACCCGTTACAGAGACTTCCAGTGTCCGTGCTTTCTTAAGAACTGTCTATCTCCGCATACTAAGGTAACCGCAGCTGCCTCAGAACATCTTGTGCAGCTCCTGGCTCCAGGGATTACCGCCCAGCCTGTGGGGAGCGTTCCATCTTGCTGCATTCCATCCCCCGGAGGCCCAAGCAGCGCCGGTGGATATCACCGGAACACTCATAGGTGGCGTCATGAAACAATTAACCCCTTAATCTGTTCAACCAACGACGTCTTTTTGAATCTGGATCACCGGGCCCCACTTCCGGCAGGCGCGGTTCCCGTAACAAGGAGGGAGAAGAAACGCCTGTTCCTCGGAGTCCCGGCCACGGTGAGTCACAGGTAAAGATGTTCAGGGCACTTACCGGTGAACAGGTTGCACAGTGGGTCCCCACAGCAAGTGGGTATAAGACCTCCTCTGTTACTTTTGTGGTGTATGAAGCACAGCCTGCTTGCAGCCAGTCTTGCCTCCTCTCTCCTCCTGACTCTGGTGCCTCTCCCTCTCTCCTCCTGTGCGGTCTTCGGGTTGCCCTCTCTGATCACTGCGGCGCTGTACTGCTGTGTCTGGCTCCCTCTCTTGACCCACAGGGGAAAATCGGGTGGCTGAAGCCTCCACGGTGCAACAGGGTTTTCTGTGGTCCTGGAGTATCCCACAGGTGCGGATCCCCAATATCCGATACTTCTTTGGGCGAACTCCTTCAGGTTTCTCACACCCTTTGTGCTATCTGCTCCTTGCTTTCTGTCCCCACTTAGGCTTGAGGGACGTAGAAGGGTCACTCCGGGTCACTGGTTCGGGCCTAACCGCGGCACCGACCACCAGGACGTCTTTGCAGCTCTCCTACCGTCTGCACACTCTGACTAACTCCTCCCCCAGCAGCAGTATTAATAGGGGATCTTGCCTAAGGGCAGCAAGTTGGGCTCTCCCTACTGTGTCGGGGTGGAACGTGTTGTATGTAGTAGGTACCTGCTGTGGAAACCCAGCTGTGCATTAGAGAAGTCTGTGGCTACCTGCATGAGCAGGGCGCCACAGAAGCATGGCTGCTCACGAATGGGGTGGGGGGCCCTGGGGTAGAAGCTTGGCTGCTCATGAATGGGGCGGCTCATGAGGGGAGAAGAAACATGAATCGGGGGTCCACATAGGGGGAGAAGCAGCATAAACTGGGGGGGGCACATGGGGAGAAGCAGCATAAACTGGGAGGCCTCATAGGGCGAGAAGCACTATGCCGAAAGTGGACCGCATATGGGGGAGAGCATTATGAAACAAAGGGAAACAGGGGTGCCAATATATATTACCTGGAGGCTGTCTTGGGCTATATATGTTATTTAGAGGCTATGCTGGGCTGTATATATTATCTGGAGGCTATGGTGGGCTGTATATATCACCTGGAGGCTGTGGTGGGCTGTATATATCACCTGAAGGCTGTGCTGGTCTGTATATATTAACTACAGGCTGTGCTGGGCGCTGTATATATTATCTGAAGGCTGTGCTGGACTGTGTATATTAACTGGAGGCTATGCTGGGCTGTATATGTTATTTGGATGCTGTGTTGGGCTGTATATATTAACTGAAGGCTATGCTGGGCTGTATATTTTATTTGGAGGCTGTGCTGGCCTGTATATATAATTTGGAGCTGCAACTGGCAAATAATATATACAGCCCAGCAGCACCCTCTAGATATTATATCTAGCCCTGCATAGCCTCAATATTAGATATACAGTACATTTATGGTGGGAAAATCCACAGTAAAAATTGCAGATTTTCCCGCACTAAAAAACGCAGCATATCTGCTGTATATTTTAGTGGCACCATGTAACGCGGATCTAGCACAACTGCACTTGACGCGGCTCGCCGCAAGCCGCATAGAGAATGAATGGGGCTTGCCGGATTGGTGCCACAAGTCGCCCGTTAGGCACCAGAGGTGTGGAAATCTGCGGGATCTGCTGCTAGTAGCGAAAAACGCCAATGTGAAAGCACATCAAGTCAGATGCAGTTTTCGCCTGATCTCGCCGGATACAAAAAACTCGCCTATGTGAAGGCACCCTAACTTACATGTTGCATATTTAATAGTCCATAACTTTGTTGCACTATTAGGGGTGGGCCTGAAAATTTCTTGCACAGGGGCCCACTACAGTCTGTGTCCGCCCCTGACCCACATTGATCGAATGGACTACTGGACTACCTAATTCAATTTGTCAACCTGACCTCAACCTTATACAGACTCCAATTGCTTAGCGGGGTTTCAATCAGCCAAAAGAGTTCCCTTAATTGGTGGGAATATTAAGGAGACAGGTGGTGGTGGCATGTTTCTACTTATCTAATCTGCTATGCTTTGTACATGGTATATTGGAAAATAGCCTTTGTTCAATAAAAATTTTTGGATTAAAAAAAAATAAAAAAAAAAACAGAACAAAAAGCAAGACGGCACACTAAATATTTATGGTGTCAATAGCGGACTCATAATGGCGCATGTCCAGGCACATGACTTAAAGCTCATAGACTCTCATGCGAAAGCTTCAACAGGACCCCCAATTTTTGTAAATCTTTAATAGCATTGGTCTTTTTCTATAGGCCATAAGGACGTCAAATGATGCAGAGCCCCGCGTCATGTGACACGCTTGGAAAAAATGCAAGATTTGAAACTCCAGCAGTGTGAAGCCGGCGTTTGCAATGCGCTCAGCTCCCGTCTGCCACAGGGATGCATACACAGCGTTAATGCATTGCTACCTTTCTGGTAACACTGCGCTAATGCTGAAATGTTCTAAGTTTCAAACGGAACCTGCTGAACGTAATGCAGACGCAGGTGTGACCCTAGCCTTACTGTGTGTGTATGTAGCATCCACATTTAGAAATCCCAAATGAGCAGATGAGAGCTGATAGGTGTAAACATGTCGGCAATTTCCACAATTAAATAGAGAAAGGAGGAGAGCTAAAAATCAGCTCACCTGCCTGATGCACTATCCAAGCGCTCAGAAAAATAATAGTTGCAAATGGAGGGTCAGTACTTGAAAAAGTCCACAAAAAATGAAAAGGCTTTATTAATCTATAAAAACAAGGTTAAACAACTAAAGTTCGACCCTGCCGGCCCCCCCCCCCCCCCAGCACTTTGTAACCATGTTTTAAATGGAATAAACTCCCACACTGCAAGTGAAGATCCGGTGAGTGCTGTTCGTTTCTTTATAAACTGTCCTAGAATCGCAGGCATCACATTCGCAGGCATCACAGAGGAGTATTACACCTGTAAAAGAAGTGTAAATACTCCAGCAGCAGGTGGACCCTAGGATGGTGGGAGAGACCCATTCCCAGCACTCCAACATTAGTTTAGGGTGGGAGGTTACCCGGGAGGGGATAAATTCACCTCTAGGGGGATCAAGGAGGTCTTTTGCCTGAAGTCTCTCGGCTGAGGGACCAGGAGGTGATGGAGGAAGAGGAAAGGTTTTAGGAAGATTTAGCTTAGTGGAACGAGGCAGAAGGTCAAACCAGAGCGGTTTCAAGAGGGAAGAAGAAGGGACCTTGAGGAGGTCCTGAAAGAGGGCGCCTGAGAAGTCTGGGCCCTAGAGAGAAAGGGAGATCCTCAGAGTGGAGCGCCCATACTCCAGGGGATACTTCAGTCCACCAAGGGAACTCCGGGCCCGAGGATCCGGACAGAGTTCAGCTTTGCAGTCGGCAACCGGCTGCTGTAGATGGTTTATCATCCGCAGCACCCTGACATCGGAGCGGTCTGCCTGCTTCCTCACAAACGAGGGAGGGAACTCCCGGTACTACCTACACGGAGCTACTGGGTATAGATCAATCCTAAGCACGGAAGAACGGACACGGGTTAGTTAATTAAGGTACACCAAGGGTTCCACCATACCACCTGGGATCCACTTGCAGCCACCCGTTAAGCTACCTGTTCTTGTAACATCTAAGTGCTGAACTGTGAATTGTAACTGATGCTGCTACAAGTTGACAGTAAATTACCCGGGAGAAAAGTGACTTTGCTTCTGCGTGTATTTTCCTTCATGAACTTGATCCCTTACAGTAACGCTGCCCTGGAGGAACAGCCCTGCCTGTAGGGGGCTTAGTCATCTCAGCCACGATACCATCCACCTTCGGCAGACTGTGGCGGCGCTGGTGACCTGTCACCAGAAACTACAGGTGGCATCACGAGAACTGTATATAGAATTCCCCTGTAAATACATGCCTTTTTGAAGTGTCACCCAGGACAAGGGATCAGGCGCGGCCACTACTCCCTGTGACACAGCGACGTTACCCTTGGAGCCTGATAACCGAGTACCCTAAAGCCGGGGGCTCGACATTAACCCACCATAAGGGTATGTTTACATCATAGATTTTCACCTGGTTTTAACTGAATCAGTGAATAGTCTGTGGAATAAATCCATGTGACATCAACATTTACTATGTGCTTCTACTGTTCTTTTATTCTGTGTATGACAATTAAGTAACAACTAACTTCTTCATATGAATTCTGTTTGGAAATCGCTTTGGGTTGCTGTACAAATGGCGAATATCTGGGTGCCGATCAAAAGCATGACAAACTGCAATTTCACAGCAAAAATCAAAGAGGCACCTGAAACTTCTGCCAAAGATGCTATGATGGAATTTTTGGAGAAATTTGGTGCACAATATACCCAAAGGAATTTTTCTCTGTCTTCTTGCTCCCAGCCCAGATTCCGGTTTTGCCTGTAAATAGTCACAATAACTAATCTGTAACATCATTAATATTTGAACAGGAAACAAATGCAAGCTTGTTCTGTAAAGCCGCACAGTATATAACAAGCATCAACATAAAACAAGTAGTTGCAGAATCCTGCCAGGACTCATGCAGGATATACATGCTGCCCTAGATTTGGTTAGCCTCCCACTGAGCAGCGGCAAAGGCTTCTGGAAATAAAAGTAACATTACAGTTTGTGTATTGGAATTACATTTCCAACGTTTTGCATTACTCTCCTGATCTATGGTGAGAATGGAACTGAGCAGAAGTCAATAAAGGGAATTGTTGTGGCTGATTTCCCATACAAATAGCAAACTAGTAAAGGTAAATTGAGCATCTTAAGATTTCTTGGAAATGTCTTCCTTCCCTATGAGTAGTGCTGGTCCTCAGTGACACTGAAAGCTGCTGATGTTAGCTTTATTTCATTGATGGACACCAGCCAGTTATCCCACCAGGGAAGGACCTAGCCCAGGGTATTAGTAGCCCTTAAGTCACTATCCTCTACTGGTCTCCACAAGGTCAGTGGGTGCTTTGTGATGTCTGTCTATCAAGCATTGCTCCCACCCAGCCAGAATCCTGCGCCACACTGATGAGGGGCAACAACCCCGAAACAGCTGTCTGTGGTTGGATACCTAGTCCATGGTAAATCCCTGGCCATATCTTCAAGCTCGCAAGGGCTGGATAGTGACTTAAGGGTTACTAATACCCTGGGCTAGGTCCTTCCCTGGTGGGATAACTGGCTGGTGTTCATGTTGTAGACTCTTAACCGACGCTCCATGGACTTCATCTGCATATTCAAATTTTAGGGAGCAATGCACCTTGGGTTTCACTGTGTTTGAGTGCTTTAACTGGTGCCCACAGTGTTATCCTCCGCTTGTCTCCACAAGGTCAGTGGGTGCTTTGTGATGTCTGTCTATCAAGCATTGCTCCCACCCAGCCAGAATCCTGCACCACACTGATGAGGGGCAACAACCCCGAAACAGCTGTCTGTGGTTGGATACCTAGTCCATGGTAAACCCCTGGCCATATCTTCAAGCTCGCAAGGGCTGGATAGTGACTTAAGGGCTACTAATACCCTGGGCTAGGTCCTTCCCTGGTGGGATAACTGGCTGGTGTCCATGTTGTAGACTCTTAACCGAGGCTCCATGGACTTCATCTGCATATTCAAATTCTAGGGAGCAATGCACCTTGGGTTTCACTGTGTTTGAGTGCTTTAACTGGTGCCCGCAGTATTATCCTCCACTGGTCTCCACAAGGTCAGTGGGTACTTTGTGATGTTTATTTCATTGATGACACAGTGATGAATCAAATGAAAGGTAAAAATCCACTAGGAAATAAAAAGCATTTGAACTAAATACTGATGTGAGATCTTTTATTACATCGTGTATTTATAACTGCTGTTAAGAGGACAGGTTGTCAGTCTATACATCAAGTACATGTAGTGCGTCAAAGGGAAACTGACCCCTCATAATAACCCCCAAACCTCTGAATACCTGTCCCTGCACCCTCACAAATCATTTTCAACATTCGTCTTGTGTTGGAAATGCTCCCTATAAAAGATGAAATCTAGCCTTTTATACTTACTGAAAGTGCAACTTCTGCTCCCTGAATAAGTCTCACAGGGCGTTCCCTGTGCGCTCCTAAGCCTGCCTTAGCCGCTCATTATCACGCCCCGATTTTGCGTGATAAGAAATCCTAGTCCTCCTTGCACTGCTGTATGGGCGTACCGCCGACCTCACCATGTGCATTGCGCATGCGCGGGTTTTGCTTTTCAGCCGGGAGCGCTGTAAAGCAAAAGCCACACATGTGCAATGCGTATGACGTCACCATGACCGGATGTGACGCAAATAGCGTCACACCGGCTATTACGCCCATACAGCAGGGCAAGGAGGACTTGGATTTCTTAGTGTAACAACGAGGCGCTCAGCAGGTGAGATGGCCTTCTGGAAATGGGTATGCTGGCGACTTAGCTCTCCACTCACAAGGTCCAGGAGGGCATCAAACGTGGCGATTGACATCCTCAGATATATCGCTGAAACTTGCAAGGGAAGCTCCGGAGTTGGTTGTACAGCACATGGAAGGCTCCATGCTGAGGTCGCAACAGATTGACCTCATGGACCCACAATCAACTCTGTCGCTGACGTCTCAACTGGTGAATCAGGAATTCGATCTCAAAAACCAAAGCATCCATGACGAGCTGACAGCAAACACAGACAAAATGAGACACAAAGTATCTGTATGGCAAAGGGCAACACCCCCACTTTTACTCCCCTTTTTATTGGGTGCGGGGTGTGGTTTATTGATGAGTACCATTACAAATCTACATGTCCCATCCAACAAATGTTCCTATGCAAAAACGCATGCGTTTTCGCATGGTATACATGTGACACATGCGTTTTTGCATGCGTTTTTAGGAACACCCAGAAGAGTCAGATTACCTAAAAACCACCTATTTAGCACCCTTAAAAATACATGTGAAATCGCATGCGTTTTTTAAAGCCACCTTAAAGAACGCATACAAGTGTGACCCTAGCCTAAGACAAACATCTTTAAAACCACTTAGGCTATGTTCAGATGTAGCAAAATAGCTGCATATTCCTGCTTTTATGCGGTGCTTTAGAGCACTTGCGTAAAAGCAGTGCCCAAGAAAGCTGGAAAAGCCTTCCAGCAAATGCTATGGCTTTTGCTGGAAGGCATTCAGATGCTGTGTTTTGCCGCATATTTTTGCGCGGGCGCTGTCACTGCAAAAGCGCCCGCGCAAAAAGAATTGACATGGCAATTCTTGGCGCTTTTTCGGCGCACTTTCCCCATAGGCTACATGTTAACATGGCCTCGGGGAAAGCGCGCCGAGAAAAGTGCAGTGTCAGCATGCAGTAGACGCAAAAAATCGGCACTGCCGATTACGCGGCAAAAAGCACCGTGTGTGAACTTAGCCTAATGGTGGGTTTACACGTCCCGATATCGTAGCGAGAGCGCGCATTTTGTGAGCGCTTTTCCCAATATCGCATCGCCAGTTTACACGCTGCGATATCGGGAAACAACGTCCCTACGATGTGTACGCCCACCAACCCAGTAACGACCATTTAACATGGGAGTTAATGGGTGAGGTGCGAGTACACATCGTAGTTGGGCTGTTACACGGTACGATGCTGCTACAACGGCCATGCGATATCGGGCAGTTGAATAGCAAGCTCATTCAACCCCGATATCGTTTTGGCATTGTTCCAGCATCGCGTTGTACGTTCAAACCGTACAACGCGCCGAACGATATCGGGTCCAACTCCCGAACCACGTGACTTTTTGTCGGAGTTGGATCGGAGTTGGACGCCGATATCGCGACGTGTAAACCCGCCATGAGACCTACAACACCATGTTTGCAACAAGTTAAAGAGAACTTGTCAGCATTATTTTGTAATTTAAAGTAAAAATGTGGATGTATTGTCACTGTAATACTGATTACATTGATACATTTGGTGAAGAAATCTGATTTGCTATTCTTTTGCAATCAGCATTTGTAGTTTTCTACTAGTTAGATCTTCTCCTCCCTGTCTGTGATTTCCCGACCCCTCCGCCTACCTACTTTCTGTGATTGACCGAAGACTGCTGATATTTTAAACATAGGAGGCAGGTCTTTCACAAACCGGAGGCAGGTGGAAGGGCCGAGAAATCACAGAGAGGGAGGAGAAGATGAACCACAAGTAGAGAAATCCGGCACTGGACTCTTGTATCGTCTTTGAAGATATTTTTATTGTGCTAAGTTGCCATAAAAACATCATGCACGGGGAACGCAGTCCCACAACGCTGGACGCATTTCGGACAATGTGCTTTGTCAGCAGCAGATTAAAAATAAGTATACATGGGAGTGCTTCATGGAAATATAGCCTAATACACGTAGCTCATCGTGGGAACGTAGCCTAAGGCTAGGGTCAGACCAGCGGTATGCATTGCGTTCAGGGGGTTCCGTCTAAAACGTAGAAATTTTCAGCGGGAGCCTGCGTCTTGTGATGCGCTTGGAAAAATCGCGAGGTTTGAAACTCCGGCAGTGGTAAGCCAGCGTTTGCAATGCGCTCAGGTTCTGTCTGCCATAGGATTGCATTGAGAGCGTTAACGCAGTGTTACCTTCCCAGTAATACTACACTAATACTGAAAAATTCAAAGTTTTAGATGGAACAACCTGAACGCAATCTATAACACTGGTCCGACCCTAGGCTAACAGAGATTAAATTGACCTTTGGTCAAAAAAACTACTTGATGTTCTTCCGATTGCACTCACTGTATTTATGCACAGATGTGAGCAAACCCTAATACAGATTAATTTGGTACCTTTGATGAAAAAAATCTGCTTTGTTGTTCTTCATTAACCCCTTCACCCCTGGTAATTTTCTGTTTTTTGTTTTTCCCTCCCGTTCTTCAAAGAGCCATAATTATTTATTTTTCCATCAACATAGACATATGACAACTTGTTTTTTTGCAGGATGAGTTGTACTTTAAGATGAAATCATTTATTTTACCATATAGTGTATAGGAAAGTGGTAAAAAAAATTCCAAGTGTGGTGAAATTGCAAAAAAGTGCAATTAAACGTTTGTTTTTGGATTTTTTATTCACCATGTTCATTATATGGTAACACTGACGTATAATATCTCAGGTCATTACGAGTTCGTAGATACCAAACATGTATACTTTTACTTTAATCTAAGTGGGAAAAACAAATTCAGAAATTTTTAAAGAAAAAGTACTGAGCTCTTAGAGCTCTCATTTTTCGGGGTCTGGGGCTGGGTCATGGGTTATTTTTTGCATCTTGAGCTGACGTTTCTAATGACACCATTTTTGGGTAGATACGCCATTTTGATTGCCCGTTATTGCATTTTATCGCAATGTTGCAGCAACCAAAAAAACTTTATTTTGGCGTGGACTTATTTTTCCATTATGTAGTTTATCGATCTGATTACTTAATTTTATATTTTGATAGATCGGGCACATTTCTAAATGTGTGTATTTTTTTATTAGTTTTATTTTCAATAGCTCAAAAGGCAGTAGATTTGAACTTTTATGTTTTTTTCTATATACTTTTAAAAACATTAATTTTTTTAAAAATATTTTACACTGGCCACTAGAGGGCCTCAGTGCTTCACACACCGATTGCTCTTCCTGTCTTTAGATGAGATGCTGCTCATCGAAAGACGGGGAAGTGATCACTCCCTGCTGGTGATGTCACAGAGACATAAGATTTGCAGGAGCTGGTGGTGACGTCAGCTCCAGGAAATGACGTCATCACGCCAACAGGGGCATGGTAACACAGAAACAGGGCAGACTAGCCAAAGGAAACAAAGCCCCATCAACTAGTCAAAGCCCTCATTAGCATAGAAAAAAACAAGAAATAAAAATAATTTTTTTAAACATTGGATTTGCACAATATCATGAGACAGGGCTGGGTAGGCAGGGAATTTTGGCCCACACATGTGCCTGCTGATAGTTTAGAGGACTTAGGGGAACTGACAGGTTTGCTTTAATATTCTCACCTACCGCTGCTCTCTCCGATGTCTAGCGCCATTCTGCTTGTGACTGCCAGCTTACTCTATGATCTATGTGTAAGCCGGAAGTCTCTTTTACAATGATAGCCCATGAAGCCTTGTTCTATCGCACTATAGACTTAAATTTCAAAAGCCATTTCTGGCACACACAAAGGCCTTGTTCACTCATACCAATGCATTTTTTTAGCCCTAAGGGTACCGTCACACGTGGCAATCTCCTGGGCAATGCCATAGGCGACGCACATGCACGCGCACGCATTTGCGTGTCGCCTGAGGTCGCCGTCGCCTAATGTAAATGGGCATTGGCGATATCGCCGGCGACAGGCCACGCCCAAGCGTCGCCTATGGCATTGCCCGGGAGATCGCCACATGTGACGGTTCCCTAAGGGTGCCAAATAGTGTCCCCTGAGGTTCTGAACATTTTTGAGAAGTTTTTGGACATAGTAATTCTTTCAATTAAAACGCATATGTATTAACGCAGCTGCCTATATGTGCCATGCGTTAACGCATGTGTTTTCCATAGGGCCCCATGTTAAAAAAACGCTGCATGCAGTGTTTTTTGGAATGGTGAAAAAAACCGCATGTGTGGTTAAAAAACGCAGCTACACTTAAGTGCACCATGCGTTAACGCATGTGCGTTTTTTTTAACAGCTAAAAAACGCAGAGAATGCCAAAATTGATGGTATGTGTGAACAAGGCCAGAGCACAGTGTGATCCGGAGAGTCTACAGAATGGTGATATCACTGTGAAGAATAGAAGAACAGTGCTGGACACTGGATAGAGTGACAGTATGTGAGAATATTAATATACTTAAGCTACATTCACACACAGTGTTTTGGCTGCGTTTTGTGAGTGAATGCTGCTGCACTATTTGCTCACCTCCCTGCGCTCTCACAGAGACTGACAGCGATGTTCTCATACCAGGAGGCAGCAGTGTTCGATACCTCCAGGACCCTGCACATGTGATTGAGTGACATCACTCAATCACATGGTGCAGTGTCAGGTCCTCTCACAGGTCCTGCAGCCTCCCGGTATGAGAACATTGCTGTCGTTCACCGTGGGCCGCAGGGAGATGAGTAAAAGCGTAATAGATAAACGCAAAAATGCAGTGTCTGAATGCAAAATTGTGAAATGCATTGACTTGGCTGGGACAAGCAATGTCACTGCACTTCACTGCATTTTCACTGCAATAGCGGATCCACGAGGAACACATCAAAAATGGTGTAACAGCACACCGTGTGAACATAGCCTTATATTTCGTGATTTCATGCATACATACATACATTTAATAAAAAAAAATATATGGGAGTTCTTTGTGAAGGTTGTTGGTTGTTTGTTCCATTGATATGACCTGGTTGTTTTCCTGACTTAACCATCACATCATAGCCTGCACTAACCAGTATGTGTCTATCATGCTTAATGATCTCTGAAGTCCTTCATCTCTGCTTTGTAAGGCCATGCTTCGATTTATTGATTTTGGTAGCACATTTTGATTACCATATGCAATCCTTCACTGGTTGCTTCTACTCAAGGGTCATGACTCGTGAGTTCTCCTTGAAAAGCCCAACCCCCTCTAAGGGACTTTATAATTTAATGCTATCTACAGTTTATGGACAAGAGGGGCACTGTTCTTGTAAGACAAGTTTTCTTTTATCACAAGTCGTGCATCAGTGCAGAGCCAGCTGTCAGTCAGTGCCAGTGTGTGCATACAGCCGTCGCTTTGTGCTGTAAGTGGTGACTTGTCATTGCTCTGGGCATGACTATAAACTGGCAGCTTCAGGAAGAAATAAAGCCCATTTTCTCCTGATTATTGCATTTCCAGTACAGTGGCATCTTCATAACAATATTAAGCTGTAGATTAACCCTGTACCTGCAGGTTAATAGCAATATTGGACATGACTGGTTACCTTTAACCCCTTCACGAACAATTACACCATTAGCCTTGTCCCTCCCTCTGATGCAAGCTCACGCTCTTATCAGCTGACATGTGAAGCTACCATCCGATCGGCACTGTTAACCCTTTGAATCGAGCTGTCAATCACTGACAGTGTGATGCAAAGCACCGCAGCAGGGATTGCACCATTCCCCACCTGCATTGTAGGTCCCATGATGCAATCATGAGGCCTTGATGCATTGTCATCACAACCCGGGGTCCTATAATGACCTGGGATGATGGCATGAATCACTACCTGTGGATGCCCTGCAAGCGGCGGTATTAACAGAAAATGATAATTTCTCTTGTTCACAGACGTACAGCAGCTCATCTGTGAACAGGAAAAGCGATCGGAATGTGCAGTGTGAGGCCGACTAAGGGGTAGTGTAAAATAAAGGACAAATAAAAAAAAATTAAAATATGAAAAAATAGTTCAAATCACCCTCTTTTGACTCACTGAAAATATAGCAATTAAAACAAGCAAACAAACAAAAAAAATCTACATGTTTGGTATTGCCGCGTTCAAAAAAGCCTGATCTGTCAAAATATAAAATCAATTATTCAGATCTGTAAACTGCGTAAAGGAAAAAAAGTCCAAACACCAAAATTATGTTTGTTTGGTCGCCGCAACATTGCAATAACATACAATAATTGGCAATGAAAACAACATATCTACCCAAAATTGGTATAATTAGCTCAAGACGCAAAAATTAAGACATCACATAACCCCAGATCGCGAAAAATGAGAACATTACGGGTTACAGAAAATGGTGAAAAAGTGCAATTCTTTTTCTTTAAAAACGTCTGAATTTATTTTCCCCACTTACCGTAGATAACAGTAAAAGTATACATGTTTGGTATCTACGAACTTGTATTGACCTGAAGCATCATACCAATATGTCAGTTTTACTATATAGTGATCATGGTGAATAAAAAAAACCCAAAAGGAACGGGTGATTTCATTTTTTTGCAATTTCACCTGCAAAATAACAAGCCGTCATACGTCTATATTGACAGAAAAATAATTAAGTTATGTCTCTTGGTAGAGCGGGAGGAAAAAATGAAAAGCGGACAAAGGAAAATCGCCCAGTGGTGAGTGGGTTAAGGGGCAGGTAGTGGGAGAAGAATAGGCACACTGTCATGCTGGGTTACCCAAATTTTTTCAGTGGTGGACTCAAGTATGATATGTCATAAAATGGGGGAAAGAGGATCCGTATACCTCTAAGCGTACATTCACACGCCGCAATATCTGCTGGCGATATGAGGCGATCTAACGTGCGCGTGCACGTTTTTCATGGTCGCTTCAGATCGCCGATGGCGGAATTACACGCTGCAATCTCGCCCTGAAAGAAAGGCGATGTGTTGCCCCAGAAATCACCTCACCCACATCGGAACCAATCCAGTTGACTTCCCTCTCCACTTCACATGCCGCAAACCCAAAGGCAATGTGGGCGCACATGGTCAGAGCGACGAGGAGATAGGCGTGCCACAGTGGTTTACACCGCGCCCCATACACTCGCATTGGACAACGCAACAGTGTTACGATTGGTCAGCCTACTCTGGAAGGCTGGCTAATACATGACGCCATTGTCTATCGGAGTTTGTCACTAATACACGCTCGTATCGTCAATAGTTGCTCGTGCAACACACTTTCGAGGCACAAAAGCTTCACACAGGAGCGGTCTTGTGCAGGACAGTGGATTACACTAAAGAATGGCTATGTGTGCGTCTCTAGGTGATGGCGGTAAGATACAAACCACACTATGTGCCTGCATTGGTCCAAGCCATGGCAGAGCTGCCATGGCTGAACTGAACAATGTGTGTGCACACATGTTTGCGTGTGTGTGTACTGTAGTGTACCTACATCCCCCACAAACAGCATTGCATTCTCCATGTGTATGGACACATTCCTATGTGGCTAAACACATCATAATAGACATGGACACACAGTCATGGCATACAGTGTGGGCCAAAGGGCTGGACCTGTGTACTGGACATTAGCAGAGAATGCTTCACAGACCCATCAATCCCATTTAAAGAATCACATACCTCTGTGCATAGCATAAAGCAATGTGCAACTGCCCTGTATTGAAAAGTAACGACAGACACAGGTAGTTTGGTTTTGTTTTTTAAGTTGGACTTTCAAAATTATTTTGAACAACACACACAAAACATTAAAAACAGATGTCAACATCACACAAATAAATACAACATGATGGTTGTGTAGTGTTTTGATTATTATGGTTGCCATGTGTGTGTTTGTCATTGCCACATACTCACCACGCAGTCTGGCAATCCGGGCACGAGTCTCAGCAATCCTCCCAGGGCACTTGTGCTTGAGGTCTGCAAGCTTTTTTATTATCTGCTTGCGGGTACGCTCAACACCCAATTTGTGCAGTAGGGCGCGCTGAATCCTCTTCAGGATGTGCTGCTTGCGCAGCCGTGGGTGGCGGTGACGCTGATGTCCCCAATAATCATGTTGGTCACACAGGTCTATGAGGATTAGCAGTTCTGCCATCCCCTATGTGGCAGCGCACTGTACGACCGCCATGACTGTAGTACTATGTACAGGGGAGGGGCAGTCACCTGGCAGGCAGGAAGGAACGAGCAGAAACGTCATGATGTCACCACGCACACTGACGCCGCCAAACAAATTTTAGAGTGCTAACAAGGTCAACGCCGGCGGAGTGGGTGCAATATAATGTACCCATCAGCGTCACCAAAAATCACACCGTGTAGGGTGATTGTAGTGCGTGGCCCATGGCACCCATGTACGATGTGTAGGGCAACATCTGAGGTGGCATGTGGCACTATACTTGACACTGTGCAGATGAATACACGCGGATAACATAACTTGTACGCTTCTATTGCACGAATAATGAACTGTGTTTGCGTATGGTTGTGTAGGGGAAGATGTGTGTGGTGTTGAACGGACAGCTCTTCAAATATGGTGCCCTTTGAACTGACAGCCAATGGGAACACAGTAGCCACCACCAATCAACGCAGACGGGGCGCGGACTCCAGCACACTGTAGCACCCTACGGGAAATCATAGGCCACGCAGATTCCATCACTATCGCCCTATCCACGCCAAACACGGAAATCTGCCTTCATGATTGCGTCTGAATTTAGAGCAGTGCTCAGGAATCAGGCGACAGGCGATTTATTGCCGCGAAATTCCCCAATTACACGCCGCAACTGTCATGCCAGGCTTTGGGGTACTCGGGTATCAGGCTTCAGGGGTAGCGTTACTGTGTTACGGGGAGTGGTGGCCGCGCTTGATCCCGTGTCCTGGGCCTATATTCAAAAAGGTGATGTATTTACAGGGGAATTTATATACAGTTTGTCGTGACGCCACCTGTAGTTTCTGGTGAGGTGAGGTGAGAACCTAACAATGGCCCCTCTTTCCAGACTGGCTGCTCTCCTGGAAAGCTCCTTTCTCCTTAGACCCTCTCCTTCTCTTCCATCTCTCCTCCCGGTCCCTCAGCCAAGTGACCTTGCAGCAAAGACCAAAAAGGCCCAACACTTAGAGGCAAAGATCTCCTTGTTCCCCCTAGAGGTGCTTTTATCCCTCCCAGGTAACCTTCCTCCATGTATACTAGTGAGGGAGTGCTGGAAATGGGTCCCACCCACCATCCTAGGGTCCACCTGCAGCTGGAGCATCTGCACCTCTTTTACGGGTGCAGCAACCCTCTGTGACGCCTGCTTGGCCGGGCGCCACACAACTGTGAGGCAATTTCACGGCGATTGTTCCAGGGCGACATATCGCCTTTAGGATTCCCAGCCGCAGTTGCAGTGTGTAAAGGTACCTTAAAACATACTCGGATTAGTAGTCATTGGAATAAGCCATGAAGAGACCTAAAGTATGCAAATACCTGCTACAGCATTGTGCTTCATAGTACCAATTTGTTCCGGCAAGTCTCTTTCTATAGGAATTTGGATAATAGGAGATTTATAGAAGATTTAATAAACACTTCTTGAGGCTGCGCACTAATGAGAATTTACAGCACAAGAACTTTTGCACATTTCCTTATGATTTTGACCCTTTGTTATTTATAGTTGTGCTCCCCGGTGTAAGCTCCATTAATGGACTGAATTTTGTATTAAAGGTTATACTTTTTTTTTACATTTGTGTCTATTTTTTTGTGATAATTTCTCTGGCATAAATTACTGAAGGGTAACAAGCGTGTAAATGGATGACTTGTATTTCATTTTCTAGGTGAAAATCAATTTTACACAGCCAGTTTCTATTAAAAAGAAAACCATTTGACATTTAAATGTCATCTTGAAGTTAACAATGTGTTTGTGCTGATATTACCAAGTAACATTTCTACACAGAACTGCTTGTTATAGTGGAGAAACAGTTCATTGTAGATCTACCCTTACATACAGGTGCATCTCAATGAATTAGAATATCATCAAAAGTTAATGTATTTCACTAATTCAATACATAAAGTGACGCATATACCTGTATTATATAGAGTCATTAAAGAGTGATCTATTTCAAGTGTTTATTTTGTAAATGTTGATGATTGTGGCTTATAGCCAATGAAAACCCAAAGGTCATTATCTCAGAAAACTAACGCAGTGAGTATGAAGGATTAAAAACTGCGCTGCTGTATTCCACGAGACATCAAGGGGTGAATCTAATATTCATTTATTAGTCAATGCGTTTCAGGGGTTTCAGGGTTAATCAACATTAACAGAAATAAACACTTGAAATAGATCACTCTGTAATGACTCTATATAATATGTGTTTCACTTTTTGTATTGAATTACTGAAATAAATGAACGTTTTGATGATATTGTAATTCATTCAGATGCTTCTGTATTTACCAGTGCTAATTTTCAGGAAATTATTTATAATAATAATAATATGTATTCATTTATATAGCATCATTAATTCCATAGCGCTTTACATACATTTGCAACACTGTCCCTCTTGGGGCTCACAATCTAAATATCCTATCAGAATGTCTTTGTAATGTGGGAGGAAACCAGAGTGCCCGAGGAAACCCACGCAAACTTGGGGAGAACATACAAACTCCTTGCAGATGTTGTCCTTAGTGGGAATTCAACCCAGGATCCCAGCACAGCAAGGCTGCAGTGCTAATCACTGAGCCACCATGCAGTGCTAACCACTGAGCAACCATACAGTGCTGACCGCTGAGCCACCATACAGTGCTGACCATTGAGCCACCATACAATGCTGACCGCTGAGCCACCATACAGTGCTGACCACTGAGCCACCATACACTGCTGACCGCTGAGCCACCATACAGTCTAACCATGAGTCCCCCATACAGTGCTGACCTGAGACACCATACATGTTAACGCTGAGCCACCATACAGATGCTGACCGCTGAGCCACCATACAGTGCTGACCACTGAGCAACCGTACAGTGCTAACCTCTGAGCCACCGTACAGTGCTAACCGCTGAGCCACCATGCAGTGCTAACCACTGAGCTCCATATGGTGCGACCGCTGAGCCACCATACAGTGCGTGACCGCTGAGTCACCGTACAGTGCTAACCACTGAGCACCGTATATGTGCTAACCACTGAGCCACCATACAGTGCTGACCATTGAGCCACCATA
Source organism: Allobates femoralis (assembly GCA_033576535.1). Lineage (NCBI taxonomy): Eukaryota > Metazoa > Chordata > Amphibia > Anura > Aromobatidae > Allobates > Allobates femoralis. The sequence continues at coordinate 106,091,240 of JARQOC010000005.1, read as the reverse complement.
CAGTGCTGACCATGAGACACCATACAATACTGACTGCTGAGCCACCATACAGTGCTGACCGCTGAGCCACCATACAGTGCTAACCCTGAGTCCACCGTACAGTGCTAACCACTGAGCCACCATACAGTGCTAACCACTGAGCCACCATACACTGCTGACCGCTGAGCCACCATACAGTGCTGACCACTGAGCCACCATACAGTGTGACCATGAGACACCTACAATGCAGCCCTGAGCCACCATACAGTGCTGACCACTTGAGCCACCATACAATGCTGACCGCTGAGCCACCATACAGTGCTGACCACTGAGCCACCATACACTGCTGACCACTGAGCCACCATACAGTGCTAACCACTGAGCCACCATACAGTGCTAAACCGCTGAGCCACCATACAGTGCTAACCACTGAGCCACCATACAGTGCTAACCACTGAGCCACCATACAATGCTGACCGCTGAGCCACCATAAGGTGCTGACCACTTAGCAACCATACAGTGCTGACCACTGAGCCACCATACAGTGCTGACCGCTGAGCCACCATAAGGTGGTGACCACTGAGCCACCATACAGTGCTGACCGCTGAGCCAACATACAGTGGTGACTGCTGAGCCACCATACAGTGCTGACTGCTGAGACACCATACAGTGCTGACCACTGAGCCACCATACAGTGCTAACCACCAGAGCCACTGTACAGTGCTAACCACCAGAGCCACCATACAGCGCTGACCACTGAGCCACTATACAGTGCTGACCACTGAGCCACCATACAGTAATGACCATTGAGCCACCATACAGTGCTGACCATTGAGACACCATACAATGCTGACCGCTGAGCCACCATACAGTGCTGACCGCTGAGCCACCATACAGTGCTAACCACTGAGTCACCGTACAGTGCTAACCACTGAGCCACCGTACAGTGCTAACCACTGAGCCACCATGCAGTGCTAACCACTGAGCAACCATACAGTGCGGACCGCTGAGCCACCATACAGTGCTGACCACTGAGTCACCGTACAGTGCTAACCACTGAGCCACCGTACAGTGCTAACCACTGAGCCACCATACACTGCTGACCATTGAGCCACCATACAGTGCTGACCATTGAGACACCATACAATACTGACTGCTGAGCCACCATACAGTGCTGACCGCTGAGCCACCATACAGTGCTAACCACTGAGTCACCGTACAGTGCTAACCACTGAGCCACCGTACAGTGCTAACCACTGAGCCACCATACACTGCTGACCGCTGAGCCACCATACAGTGCTGACCATTGAGCCACCATACAGTGCTGACCATTGAGACACCATACAATGCTGACCGCTGAGCCACCATACAGTGCTGACCATTGAGCCACCATACAATGCTGACCGCTGAGCCACCATACAGTGCTGACCACTGAGCCACCATACACTGCTGACCGCTGAGCCACCATACAGTGCTAACCACTGAGCCACCATACAGTGCTGACCGCTGAGCCACCATACAGTGCTAACCACTGAGCCACCATACAGTGCTAACCACTGAGCCACCATACAATGCTGACCGCTGAGCCACCATAAGGTGCTGACCACTTAGCAACCATACAGTGCTGACCACTGAGCCACCATACAGTGCTGACCGCTGAGCCACCATACAGTGCTAACCACTGAGCCTCCATACGGTGCTGACCGCTGAGCCCACATACAGTGGTGACCGCTGAGCCACCATACTGTGCTAACCACAGAGCCACCATACAGTGGTGACCACTGAGCCACCATACAGTGCTGACCGCTGAGCCAACATACAGTGGTGACTGCTGAGCCACCATACAGTGCTGACTGCTGAGACACCATACAGTGCTGACCACTGAGCCACCATACAGTGCTAACCACCAGAGCCACTGTACAGTGCTAACCACCAGAGCCACCATACAGCGCTGACCACTGAGCCACTATACAGTGCTGACCACTGAGCCACCATACAGTGCTAACCACAGAGCCACCACATAGTGCTAACCACTGAGCCACCATACAGTGCTAACCACTGAGCCACCATACAGTGCTAACCACCAGAGCCACTGTACAGTGCTAACCACCAGAGCCACCATACAGCGCTGACCACTGAGCCACTATACAGTGCTGACCACTGGGCCACCATACAGTGCTAACCACAGAGCCACCACATAGTGCTAACCACTGAGCCACCATACAGTGCTAACCACTGAGCCACCATACAGTGCTAACCACTGAGCCACCATACAATGCTGACCACTGAGCCACCATACAGAGCTAACCACTGAGCCACCATACAGTGCTGACCACTGAGCCCCAATCAAGTGCTAACCACTGAGCCACCATACTGTGCTCACCACTGAGTCACCATACAGTGCTAACCACTGAGCCACCATACAGTGCTAACCACTGAGTCACCATACAGTGCTAACCACTGAGCCACTGCACAGTAATAACCACTGAGCCACCATACAGTGCTAACCACTGAGCCACCATACAGTGCTAACCATTGAACCACCATACAGTGCTGACCACTGAGCCACCATACAGTGCCAACCACTGAGCCACCATAACAGTGCTCACCACTGAGCCCCATACAGTACTAACCACTGAGCCACCATACAGTGCTAACCACTGAGCCACCATACAGTGCTAACCACTGAGCCACCATACAGAGCTAAACCACTGAGCCACCATACAGTACTAACCACCGGAGCCACCATACAGCGCTGACCACTGAGTCACCATACAGTGCTGACCGCTGAGCCACCATACAGTGCTGACCGCTGAGCCACCATACAGTGCTAACCACTGAGCCACCATACAGTGCTAACCACTGAGTCACCATACAGTGCTGACCACTGAGCCACCATACAGTGCTGACCGCTGAGCCACCATACAGTGCTAACCACTGAGCCACCATGCAGTGCTGACCACTGAGCCACCATACAGTGCTGACCACTGAGCCACCACACAGTGCTAACCACTGAGCCACCATACAGTGCTGACCGCTGAGCCACCATACAGTGCTAACCACTGAGCCACCATGCAGTGCTGACCACTGAGCCACCATACAGTGCTGACCACTGAGCCACCATACAGAGCTAACCACTGAGCCACCATACAGTACTAACCACCAGAGCCACCATACAGCGCTGACCACTGAGTCACCATACAGTGCTGACCACTGAGCCACCATACAGTGCTGACCGCTGAGCCACCATACAGTGCTAACCACTGAGCCACCATACAGTGCTAACCACTGAGTCACCATACAGTGCTGACCACTGAGCCACCGTACAGTACTAACCACTGAGCCACCGTACAGTGCTAACCACTGAGCCACCATACAGTGCTAACCACTGAGCCACCATAGAGTGCTAACCACCAGAGCCACCATACAGTGCTAACCACTGAGTCACCATACAGTGCTGACCACTGAGCCACCATACAGTGCTAACCACTGAGCCACCATACAGTGCTAACCACCAGAGCCACCATACAGCGCTGACCACTGAGCCACCATACAGTGCTGACCGCTGAGCCACCATACAGTGCTAACCACTGAGCCACCGTGCTGCTCGTTATTTGACAATCTCACTTGTGTTCTATAGTTTGGCACTAGAGTTTTCTACCAAGCTCATAGATTAATGACCAAATGATCAGTGGTAAGAGTTAAAGAATAACTAAACTTATCTCTAAAACTTTGAAACTTTATCAATCAATTTATTAGGGGATTTGTCTTCATTACGGTGAAAATAAAAATGTCATAAGTGGCTTCTAAACCCCTTCTTTTCCAGTCTTTTGTATGCCTGAAGTGATATCAGAATGCACTCATTTAAATTATGTTCCTACAATGAGCTTTTGATACTGTGTATTTTCCCTTTGTCAAACATGCAGCATCTTAGGCTAAATGCTGAGTATTTGGTGAGTTTTTTTACCTTAGACTTTGTAAGTCAAAACCAGGAGTGGATAAAAAACGCAGACGTGGTGTCTGTGCTTCTATTCAGGAGCAAATTGTCATTTCAGTGAGGAAGTAGACAAACACTAATGCCATCTAAGGGCCCTTTCACATCAGCGTTTTTTGAAATTTGCGGCAGATGCGGTGAAAAAAACTCATCTGCCGCAATTGCCGCATAACCGATGCACTTGTGGCGCGGTTGCGGTAATCCCCATAGAAAGTATAGGGGGACTTGCGGCAGGTGCGGCAAGTGCGGTTTTTGCACTTGCGACAGGTGCGGCCGCGAAAAAAACCGCGGTCAGCCGCGTTTTTTTTCGCGGCCGCACCTGCCGCAAGTGCAAAACCGCACTTGCCGCACCTGCCGCAAGTCCCCCTATACTTTCTATGGGGATTACCGCAACCGCGCCGCAAGTGCATCGGTTATGCGGCAATTGCGGCAGATACGGTTTTTTCACCGCATCTGCCGCAAATTTCAAAAAACGCTGATGTGAAAGGGCCCTAATAAAGGTAGCAATCCTAAAAGTCATAATCGACTCTTTAACAAGCCTTTTACTATGACTTAGGATTTGTGCCAGATCAGTACCCCAAACTGCAGACGCTAGGTTTCGAGGTGATTGCCCCTCATCAGTGTATGGGAATTCTGATTGGGCTGTATGAGAGGCTGAGACGAGGTCTGGGGGAACAGCTATTCTCTTTGTGGAGAGTATTGTGCCAGCCGGTAATGAGGAGACTCAAAGACGCAATGCTCCTCTGGAAAATTGCATATGCAAATTGTCACTTCAGGAGCAGGAACACATATACTGGGATGGGGATCATGTATACCAGGATGAGGACATTTTCAACCAGAATGGGGACATATATACCAGGAAGGTGATCATATATACCAGGATGGTGACCATGTGGACCATACATACCAGGATAGGGACCATATACACCAGAATTAGGACATATATACCACGATGGGGACATATATACCAGAATGTCGGACATGTATACCAGGATGGGGATATATATACCAGGTTGGGGGACATATATTTAGGATGAGGGACATATGTATCAGGCTGGTGACCATATATACCAGGATGCCAGGATGGGGACCATGTATACCAGGATGGGAAACATATATATCAGGATAAAGACTATATATACCAGGATGGGGATATATATATACCAAGATGGGGACCATATATACCAGGATGCCAGGATGGGGACCATGTATACCAGGATGGGAAACATATATATCAGGATGTAGACTATATATACCAGGATGGGGATATATATATATACCAAGATGGGGACCATATACAGTATACCAGGATGAGGGATATATCTACCAGGATCAGGAACATTTATACCAGGATGGGGACCATGTATACCAGGATGGGAAACATACAGTATATACCAGGATAAGGATGTATATAGTAGGATGGGTACATGTGTATCAGGATAGGAATCATATGTACCAGTATGGGGAATATATCTACCAGGATGGAGACACATATCCCAGGATGGAGAACATATATACCAGGATTGGGGACCTATATACCATGATGGAGGACCTATATACCAGAATGGGAGACCTATATATCAGCATGGGCCAATGATGATGACCATATATACCTGGATGAGGATCATATACAGTGGGGAAAAAAGTATTTAGTCAGTACATGAATTGTGCAAGTTTCCCACTTAAAAAGATGAGGTCGGCCTGTAATTGATTTCATAGGTGACCTCAACTATGAGAGACAAAATGAGAAAACAAATCCTGAAAATCACATTGTCTGATTTGGAAATAATTTTTTTTTATCAAATTTTGGTGGAAAATAAGTATTTGGTCAAAAACGACACCCCTTCACTTCTCATTGGTGCTATTTATAGCATGTCTATTTGTGACCATTGTAGTTAATTTTGCACTATATTGTGGCGATGCAGCCCTGTGAAGGCTGTTGTCCATTAAATGTGCTTTATTAATGTCAGAGTCACTGCGGAAGACACTGTTGCGTCGCCAGATATTGTGATATAATGGGACGCTCGTACTATCTAATTTGCTATGCAAATTATGGGTATGTGTGTGTTCCTTGCCAGGATCTGTGAGACCACAGGCACCAATCGCTGAAGAGTAGGCGCGGCTCAAGCGATCAACAACCACGCCTAGAAAAATTTGTTGAGCATCGCTGATTGCACAAACTATATCGTTCACAAGGTGTCACACACGGCGACGCAGCACATCCTTCGTCCGATCGTCGTCTGATTTGAGGTCCGGTTGTCATATCTGCGATCAACGATCAGACCACTGATCGCTTGAAATGTTGTGGAGTTACACGTAACAACTGCTAAACGACGTCGTTTAGATGACTCCAAAAATGTGACGTATGAACGATATCGTTTAAAAAATCGTTGCGTGTGACGGCCCCTTAACTCCATTGCATACCATATTGACTCCTGCGGAGGGGTAGTAGTAGTAGAGGATAGAGTAGTGCCTAATCTTACTTGGAGAGCTTGGGGGTAAGTCTACACTGTAGTGACAAGACTGGTCATTATAAGGATGAAAGGAATGGACAGAACAAAAGAAAATGTGGATGACTGCACCAGTACATTTGAAACCAAAAGTTTACATAAACTATAAAAAGACATTTATGCATGTTTTTCTCACCATCTGACATGAAATCGTAATAAACCTTTTTCGTTTTAGGTCAATTAGGAGTACCATAATTATTTATATTTGCTAAATACCAGAAAAATGAAAGAGAGAGAATGTTTTCAGTCATCTTTATTACTTTCTGCAAAGTCAAAAGTGTACATACACTAAGATTACTATGCCTTTAAATAACTTGGGATAGCTCATATGATGGTGTTGTGTGTTTGGCAGCTTCTGATAGATTTATTGGCAAAATCTGAGTTAATTAGAGACACACCTTTGGATGTATATTAATGCACACCTGATATACACTGCTTCTTTGTGTAATATAATGGGAAAGTCTAAAGAAATCAGGAACAGAATTGTGGACTTGTATAAGTCTGGCTCATCCTTGGGTGCAAATTCCAGGTACCTGAAATTGATTCATTCATCTGTACTAACAACTATACACAAGTACAAACAAGATGGGAATGTCCAGTCATCATACCGCTCAGGAAGGAGACAGGTATTGTGTCCCAGAGATGAACGTGCTTTGGTCCGACATGCATATTAACCCAAAAGCAAAAGACCTTGTGAAGATGATGATGGAAGCTGGTAAGATTGTGTCATTATCCACAGTGAATCGAGTACTGTATTAACATGGGCTTAAAGGCCACTCTGTCAGGAGGAAGCCATTATTTCAAAGGAAACAAAAAAAAAGCCAGATACATGTTTGCAAATGCACACAGGAACAAAGACCTACATTTTTGGAGACATGTCCTGTGGTCTGACTAAACTAAAATTTAAATGTTTGGCCATAATGATCGTTGTTATGTTTTGGGGAAAAAGGGAGAAGCTTGCAAGTCTAAGGCCGGCTTCACACCACGTTTTTATGCATCAAGTTGTGTCCGGTTTGAACCGGACACAACCTGATCCGGTTTTGCCTTCAATGTATTCCTATAGTGCTGGATTGGTCCTATTCGACCATCCGGTTTTGTGTTTTCTGTCCCTGATCCGGTTTTATCCGGTTTTTCACCAGGCACAAAATCGGAGCCTGCATCATTTTTTGGCTCCGGTGCAAAAATTAGACAAAATCGGACAGTCTCGGATCTGGGGCGATCTGGTACCCATAGCATGGGAGTCTATGGGCGCCAGATCCGTGAAAAAATTGGATAATTTCCCGGATCCGATGTACACCACAGCGCAGGCTTTGAAATGCTGCCATGCTCATTCAGCACCATGGACAGCAGCATTTCAGAGACATGCTGAGAGTTCAACACCATGGAGAGCAGCACTGTACACACAGGCTGACAGATCAGCACCGTGGACAGCAGCAGAAACCAAATCCTGCAAAAAACAGGATCGGAGGGCATATTTTGCAACACTTGCTGCTCATCCTGTGCTGTCAGGTTCTGTCTGGTGGATCCGGCAAAAACAGGATCCAACCTGATAGCACAAAACCATGGTTTTGTCATGCCAGCCTAAGAACACCATCCCAACTGTGAAACATGGGGACGGCAGCATCATGTTGTGGGGTTGTTTTGTTGCAGGTGGGACTGCTGAACTCGACAAAATAAATGGCATCATGAGTAAAGATAAAGCAACATCTCAAGACATCAGTCAGGAAGTTAAAGCTTGGGCAGAAATGGGGCTTCCAAATGGACAATGACCTGAAGCATACTGTAAAACTTGTTATGAAGTGGCTTAAGGATAACAAAGTCAATGTTTTGGAGTGGCCATCACAAAGCCCTGATCTCAATCCTATTAAAAATGTGTGGGTAGAGCTGAAAAGGCAGGTGCGAGCAAGGCAACCTACAGACATGGCTCAGTTACACCAGTTTTGTCACGAGGAATGGACCGAAATTTCTACCAACTATTGTGAGAAGCTTGTGGAAGGATATTCAAAACGTATGACTCAAATTATACAGATTAAGAGCAATGATACCAAATACTAATGTAATGTATGTAAACTTGTGAGTTTGCAGACCGTAGTAATCTTAACATGACCTAAAACTCTTAGGGTACCTTTACAGGTCGCAACATTGCATGCAATTTCACTGACAATTTGCTGGTTGCAGTGAAATCATGGACACATTGTTCTATTTTGTGGCCGTGTACAAATGGAACAATGTGTCCATGATTTCACTGCAACCAGCAAATTGCCAGTGAAATTGCATGCAAAGTTGCGACGTGTAACGGTACATTTAAATGTCTATTCTGATTTCATGTCAGATAGTGAGAAAATCATGCATATGTGTCTTTTTATATAATGTGTGTAAGCATCTGATTTCAATTGTATGTGTCATATGTTTAACTTGTGGGCTTTGTACTCAGTACTATTTCTTGTAAAGTGTCTTTACTTTGAGGCCTCTTTCACATGTCCGTGTCTCCGACACGTGTGTTGTCCGTGCAGCCACATGCCGGAGACACAGACATATGGACACACATGATACTCTACGGCCCCTTTCACACATTCGTTATTATGCACAGACCGTGTCTCCATGTGCTCCACACGGAGACATGTCCATTTTTGGCCATCAGCACAGACCCATGAACCCATTCAGGTCAATGGGTCTGTGCCAAAAACGTTCTGCACATGGATGTCATACGTGTGATATCTGTGTGCATGGACATGAGCCAAGAGTTATTAGCTTAAAATAATTAATTTCATACTTACCTGACTCCAGTGATGCTCCTGTTCCTGGCCGAGCCACCTCCCTTTGCAAATCCCCATCACCGGATCGCTGCCCCGGGGACCCCCGCTCCACATATGGGGAGCTTTGTCATCTGGCTGCCCGTCCATCATCCCGGAGGTCTGCAGCAGCACCAGTGTCTTCACCGGACACCGTAGGTGGCATCAGGAGACTTTACTCTTTTTCTTTTCTTTTTATTCCCCATCTTTTTGTCGACCACCAGGGTCATGGGCCTGGGCAGACCACCCATTACAACCCCCTTACAGCAACCGCCCAGGCACCGAGTCCCCACGGCCTTGGGGTGGGTCAGCTTTTGGCATCACGAACAAGATCCCGTGCCCGGTGTCACCGGGTACTGTGTGCCGTGTAATGATTGTATTTTGTGGACTGTTGAAATTGGGCCGTCATTACTAGGCTACAGAGCAGGAAGAAAGGGGGCGTTACAGTAAAAGGAAGCGAAGCCAGGATCCCGCCACATACTCTGACGGAAACTTCCGAAGTGCCACGACCCAATCCGGAAACTCCTGAGTGCTCAACTCCCCGCCTGCAGAGCCACTGCTTGCTTTGCATTAAAGAGACTGATCGTGATTCACTAGGGGGAGAGAGCATGTCCAAATCGGGAGACACAACAGTTCCCAGATTGAATGTCACTGGCAATGCAGTGCCAGTCGGTACCTCTGCTGGGACACCAGCCTACGTCCCGGGATCTACATGGCTACCTCAGTATGATGGCCGACCAGACATTTTGGCTGGATTTAAGATATGTATGCAATGACTGGCAAGCAGAGGGCTTCTGTTGTATTGGGACAGTTAACCGGAGCAGCAGAGCGGAAAACGAGACCTGGTTAGAGGAGGATCAGGAATCTGTTACTGTTATTTTTGATAAACTAAAGGCAGCTTTTGAAAACCGCACTGAGACTGACTTAAGAATGAGATTCTATCACTGTTACCAGCAGCAGCAGGACTGTATCAGAGACTATTCCTGGCGCCTGCAGAAAGCGCTACAGGCCCTGAAACAGGTCAGCCCAGCTAGTGTACAGGACGAAAATAAAATGTTGGTTGAACAATTTATTTGGGGAGTATGGTCACCAGATGAGAGCAGGCAATGTGCACTGGTGGGCCCTAGATCACCCGGATGCAGACTTCACCACCCTAAAAGACATGGCTATTAAGGGACTACAGCCCCTACAAACCTCAAACTCTGCACTCCAGCGATGGCAGGGTGGTGCCGCTCCTGTACCAACAACACCTACTTCTTCACCTACAGCCGAAACAAACATGCAGACTGTGACCCCCAGCAGCTTTGACAGCCTGTGCTCTGAGGTGCACCAGCTGAGTAAGAACCTGGCCACAGTTATGAGTGCCCTGCAGCTACAGAGACCAAGTCATTGGGAAAGACACAGCTCACTGACAGCCCGGAGGACGTCGCATGGATGAGAGGGAAGAAGACCATGTCGCTTCGTGGGAGGATCAATGATCGTCACAGCTCCACAGGAGAACCCATTTGCCGTCGCTGCAACAAGATAGGCCACATCGCAAGGCATTTTTCTTTAAACCAGCAACCCCTGGGGGCGTGATCAAACCCCAGGAGTAGACCGACCGGGCCCATCAGACTGGTGTGATAGATACATAGGAGGAAGACCGTTCTTATCTATCATACTAGACGGCATCCCTACACCTGCATTGCTGGACACTGGTTCACAGGTGACCACCATACCTAATATCCTTCATAAATGATTCTGATCTAATGCTGAACTCAACCCACCATAACTAGGCCTCACTATTTATGCTTCTAATGGGTTACCACTTAACTTAGTCGGGGTTAGAGAGGTAACAATAAAAGTGGGGAGGGTGGAGGTGAAAAACCTAGGGCTTATTGTGGTGGAAACTAATCCTAGTGACAGAGATCCGTATATCATTCTTGGTACAAATGTTGTTGGCAATTATTTGGGCGAAGTGTTGTTCTTGCTCCAACAGATTACTGATACTGCTAAATCCGGGCAGCGGAGAGTTCTTCAGAGAGAAATCAGAGCACTCTTGCATCAACAACAAGTAAAACTGACCGGTGGTGAAATTCGTAGTGAACGGGTAACAGACCCGATTCCCATTGTGGTATCCCCAATGAGTAAGATGATAATCTGGTGCCGATCAGCAATAGGTCTCAGAGGACAGGACTACCAGGCAGTAGTAGAACCCATCAGTTCAGAACATAGACCTACACACTTGACAGCCAGGAGGGTGGTTGATGTACGCAAGGGAAGGGTACCCATACGCATCTTAAACTGTGGAGAGGACGAGGTTAAACTACCCAGGTATTCCACCATTGCTAAACTGAACACTGTAAATAACAACGCCATACAAGCAGTGGAACCCTTGACCCCACCAGATCCGGTGTAAGATAGTAATTCCAAGGGACAGCTAGAGAACTGGTATCAGGAGCTTCACATAGGGACTGACTCCACTCCTGCCCATAAAAAGCATGGTGTCTATCGGGTAGTCCAGGAGTATGAACGGGTTTTCAATAAGCATCCACTTGATTTTGGGAGGATAAAAGGGGTACACCATCATATACCTACAGGTGACCATCACACCCATTAAAGGGCGATATAGACCTATTCCACCAGCTCATTATCAGCATGCCAAAGAGATGTTGCAGGACATGAAGGAGGCAGGGGTCATAAGAGATAGTTGCAGTCCCTGGGCACCTCCACTAGTCCTAGTCAAAAAGAAAGATGGCAGCATGAGAATGTGTGTTGATTATAGGCTGATAATTCGCATAACACATAAGGATGCCTATCCGTTACCCCGCATAGAAGAGTCACTTGCTGCATTAAAGTCTGCTAATTACTTTTCAACCCTAGATCTCACTAGTGGGTATTGAAAGGTCTCTGTTGCAGAAGAAGATAGAGAGAAGATGGCATTCTCCACACCTATGGGCTTGTGTGAGTTTAACAGAATGCCATTCGGACTCTGTAATGCACCCGGAACATTCCAGAGATTGATGGAGTGTTTCCTGGGGCACCGAAACTTTGAGACTGTGCGACTCTACCTAGATGATGTCATAGTGTATTCCAAAACCTATGAAGAGCACTTGAAACACCTGGCCAACATATTTGAAGCATTGTCCAAATTCAGGATGAAGCTGAAGCCATCCAAATGCCATTTGCTGAAACCAAAAGTCCAGTATCTGGGACATGTGGTCAGTTCAGAAGGAGTGGCACCTGATTCGGATAAGATCACCATAAGATCACAATAATCAAGGAATGGCCAGAACCAACGAGTGTCAGAGAAGTACGTCAGTTCTTGGGGCTGGTAGGATACTACAGGAGATTCATCAAGGGGTACATGAAGATAGCAGCACCCTTACAAGATCTCGTGGTAGGCCAGACCAAGAAAGGCAAATCCAGAGGTCCTCCATTTGAGTGGAGCAAGAAACAAGAAGAGTCCTTCAAACAGATGAAAGAGGCCCTGACTGGCGAAGAGATCCTGGCCTACCCTGAGTACAATCAACTGTTCTTGCTTTACACTGATGCCAGCAATGTGGGGTTAGGAGCTGTATTGGCACAAAAACAGAATGGCAGAGAAAGAGTGATTGCCTATGCCAGCAGAAAACTTCACCCTACAGAAAGGAATCCTGAGAACTACAGCTCGTTCAAGCTGGAATTCCTTGCCTTGGTCTGTGCCATAACAGAACGGTTCAAACACTACCTGGCGTCTGCTAAGTTCACTGCTTTCACAGATAATAATCCTCTTAGCCACCTGGAAACCGCGAAGCTAGGTGCAATGGAACGCTGGATGGCCCGGTTGTCAAATTACCAGTTTACCATCAAGTACCAGGCGGGCCATAAGAATGCCAATGCTGATGCCTTGTCAAGGATGCCTCATTTACCAGATTTTGAGAGAAGATGTAGATGAGCTAGAAGAGGTAGAGCTACATGCCTTCCATCACCACAGAGCATCCCAGTGTCAGGAAGCTGCTAGAAGATGTCCTGAAAAGACGTTGAATCCTTTACCTCATCATGGTTGGAAGGAAACCGAAGACAGTGAGCCAGCTATCAGTTTAGTTGAACAGCTGATAACTCAAGAGTGTTCCCGTCTTGGTCCAGTTGCTCCACCAGAGGCGAAACACCTGTGGAATGAGAGAAGAAGGTTATTCATCTATCAAGGAAAGTTATGTAGGCGATACATCAACCCCAGAACCCATGAGATGGTCTGGCAAATAGTGGTACCAAAGAAGGATGTCCAGAAGGTGTTTGAAGCATACCACGATCAAGCAGGACACTTCAGATGGAAAAAGCTCGAAATGTTATTAAGAGATAGATTCTACTGGGTTGGCATGAAAGGTTCCATAGAGATATGGTATAAAAACTGTGGACATGCAGCTTGAGAAGAAAGGACAGTGGAAGTCAAAGAGCACCACTACAGCCAATTGTGACCACTCAACCGCTTGAGATAGTATCCTTGGATCATGTGAAATTGACACTTAGCAGATCAGGTTACACCTATGCCTTAACAATGGTAGACCAATACTCCAGATTTTTAGTAGTAGCTCCAGTAAAGGATTTGACAGCTGAAACAGCAGCAAAAACCTTCCAAGCCTATTTCTGTAGATCACACGGGTATTCAGAACAGGTATTGACTGATCAAGGTTCTGCATTCGAAGCCTGAGTTATTTCAAGAGTTTTGCCATTTATACGGGTGCAAGAAAATTCGAATCACACCAAACAAATGGCATGTGCGAGAAGATGAACAATATATTCATAGACATGTTGAAAACTCTGCCTTTGGAAGAAAGGAATCAGCGGCCAGAAAAATTGCCTGACTTAGTGGACATGTATAAAAATATACCTGTAAGTTCCACCAATTGCACACCAGCTTATCTTATGAGAGCAAGACCTGGAAGATTGCCAGTTGACTTAGACATGGGAATTGAAGTACCAGAAACAGGTTAATCTGATGTTGATTGTGACACAAACCGCCAAGAACAATACAAATTGGTGCAAGCGTGTGTAGAAGACAATCTGAACCAGATCAGAGAAAAAAAAGAAAGAAACTACAGCAGAAATGCACAAGCTGAACTTCTAGCACCTGTAGAAATAGTACTAAAGAGGAAGAGAAGAAACCACAAACTTGATGACCAGTGGAAGAAAAAGCCTTACATTGTGTTAAACTCCAACTTTGACAATGTAAAAATGTGTGTAATCAGTAGAGATGGAGGTAAAACTACTGCAACAGTGTCAAGAGATCATCTTAAAGTATGTCCAAAACAACTAAGACTACAAGAAGAAGAAACACCTTTTACAAAACAAATAGAACAAAAAGAAAAAGTGATTCACACAATACTTGGAGACTTTTCACAAGACTAGCCCCAATGTGAGGGAGCTGTAATAGTGCCAGTGATCAACTTTTATCAACCAATGAAAGAACAAAGAAGACTGAAAGAAACAGCAAGAGTTCCAGAAGTACATGTCCAAGTTCTAGAAGAATCGCCTGTTGTAGCGGAACTAGAGGATCCTGCAATCGGTGAGACTGCCAGCCCTGTTGTGAGACTTAGGCCGCGCAGACAGCTACCCAACTTACCACATATAGCACATAAGTGAATCCAAAGCACATATACCTCTACACATCACAGTGTTGAGCACACCGCCTGAGACGCAAACACTACGTAGGTCTTGTCGTAGTAGCCAAAGTCAATCCCCGTCTAGGTATGGAGAATGGGTATAAGGTGTAAAGTCTAAAGTGTCAGAAGCGTAAAATGTAAATATGAACATGTATGTACATTAAATGTAAATAATAGTGTACAGAAGGGTGGAGGAACTGGGCCTAGTCCCATGCACACTAAGTTAGGAACAGAAAGTGCCTGGGGTGGAGAGAAGGTACCAGGTCTCCTAAGCTGAGACACCCATAGGGAAAATGTTTGTTTGTATGTATTGGAGTTTTGAAAGACTTTAAACCCGTTTGAACCCTGAGCTGGCAGAGACTATCCTGTACAGACTCTTAACATTTTCCCTAAAACTTTCCCTATTTCAAAAATGGACCAAAGTCACTGGACTGATTGTGACAACAAACTTTTACAGCCTGCGGTGGATGGACTAGCACCATATGGACTGCACCCTATTTTGCTTTTACCATTTTTCAGTGGTTTTTGTATATTTTTTCCTTTTGAGACTCTGTTATAAAACCTGTTATTGTTGCATGTTTAAAAAATGTTTTCTCACTCCGGGAGTACTGACATTAACTAGGGGGGAATGTGTCACCCTGCCCTTACAGGAAGCCACAGAACCACCTAAGGCATGGAGGGATTTCCACAACAGGTACCCTTACCCACACAACACCTTCCACCCCAGACCTGTAGGGGGAGCTCCACTTGCTGCCCTTAAGCAAGATCCCCTATAAATACCGGTACTGGGAGAGGAATTACTCAGTACGTGCAGTACGGAGTAGTACTGTGAAGACCATCTGGTGAACGGTGCTGTGTTAGGCCCGTACCAGAGACCAGCCTAGCCAGTGTGAGGGCCCAAGAGTGAGGGTCATAGGCAAGGCAAAAGACAAGTTAAAGAGTAGATGGGGGCAGAGGAGCCTTATCGGTTCACCCCAGGAAGTAACCCGGCCACCAGAGTCCGAGTCTGCAGGAGAGCATCAAGCCCAGCAGAAAACACTGGTTCACCGAGGAGACTCCAGTTTCCCGGACACCTGTAGCGCAACCAACACGAGAGCCAGGAACCGCAAAAGGTTCTCAACACTACAATACGGGTGAGAGAGAGACACAGAGGAGGCTAGGCCTAGTTATATGCAGGTCAGGGGCTTCACCATGGGGAAAGAGACAAGGAGGCCTTACAAATCACTCACTGTGGAAATCCTGAAGACCACCTGGAGTGTACCCTGGACAGTGCCTGCCATAACATCAGTAAAGGTATGAAAATGACTCCTAGCATGTGTGTCAGTCATTTCAGCCCTGGTTCTGTCCAGCCCAGAGACTGTAGCAGCGACTGCCGAGCCACTTCCCTGTGCAAATCCCCTTCACCACATCATTGCCCCGGGGATCCCCGCTCCACCTACGGTGAGAGTTGTCATCTGGCTGCCCATCCATCATCCCCGGAGGTCTGCGGCAGCACCGGTACCTTCACCAGACACTGTAGGTGGTGTCACGAGACTTTCCTCTTTTTCTTTTCTTTTTATTCCCCATCTTTTTAGCGACCACCAGGGTCACGGGCCCAGGCAGACCACCCGAGACATCCCCCTTACAGCAACCGCCCGGGTACCGAGTCCCCATTGCCTTGGGGTAGGTCAATCCTGAGTCACTGCATCTCGGACCCAGTGCCTCTGGATCTGCGGGTGAACGCAGGGAGGTCGCAGCAGCCCTGTACTCATGATCTACGGTGGGTGCAGGGTGGCTTCCCTCTGCATGCACCCAATAGTTATCTCTTCCAAATCCGCAGAACATTAATTTCAGATGTGGAAGTGCGGCAACCCACACCGCAGGGGAAAACATTCTGTGGAGGGGAGAAGCACAGTGAGCATGGGATTTCTAGAAATCCATCTACTATGCTGGTACTCTACAACGTAGTGTTTGGACACAGCGGTCAGCGGCAATACGCTGTTTCCAAAACATTGCAATTCCTGATTGTGAGCACACAGCCTTACGCTGTGCTTGATTACTCCTTTGTGTCAATTCACTTGGGATCCTGCAGCTAAAGCTGGCCTGGAGTCGGGACTAACTAGAAGATCAATGAGTAAGGAAAGCTTGTCTGAAACATGTCTGCTGCCCTTTGGGGCTCACATGTTACCTTTGTAGTATGTGACACATTTTTATGCACTTTTTCCAATAAAGAACAAGCTTGTATTGAATATCAGTAGACTGGACGCTCGATCATTTGCTGCTTTATACTAGATCGGGACGGAGATGAAGAAGCCCCTCAAAACCTGTTTATGTGGAGTGTCTTAGTGAGGGCGGCCATACCCCCAACATGATGACTACTATTAGCCACGCCACGTCTGCCAGCCCCACGGCCATGCTTTGCACCGTTGTAGCCACTGAATAGTGAGTGATCTCAGTGATCTAGTCCTGGTGGCGATGGGCCAGCATAACTTACCTCCCCCTGGTTATGCCTGCAGATCAAAATTGGCAATGTAAGTCAATGGGTTTGAGAAAAAATCAACAGCACTTGAATGATTTTCATGGACTGGCATAATGGAGAAGACAAACAGATGACACTTGTTACCAGTCATGATCAGAAGAACTGATCTGCTGTTCTTGTATGTGTGAATGAGGCTTTGGATGTGACGTGTGGCTGTCACTGCACTCCTCTAAGGTGATGCTGATTACATGTTAGGGAATTGCTATGTTGGCAATTACCTGGGTGCACACAGCGTCCCCCCCTGCAGTGCACAGTGCTCAGGTACATTATACATGGATGTAACTGATGATATTGCTGCCATACAATCCAGACAGAGGGAAGAACAGCAAACCTATGACGAGCAGGTGATCACTTGACAATCCTGAGCCCCATCACCCAATCAGGCTGTGCTTTACAGGCTGCACTGGCAGGGCTGAGCTCACACAAGTTGTCCTGTAAGGACTGGGAGTGGGCAGGAGCTGCTGTGCTGCTGCTGTTGTTCTTGTAACCAGGCACCTAGAATAAGAGGAGAGGCGGGAGCAGACAGCTCCACCATGCACTTTCCCTGCTCCAGTGCAATGGCTCCACCACTCCATACAGCTGACTGATAGATACATTACTGCACTGGTGAAGTTGGGACCCAGGAGAGGGGGTGACAGCCCTGCACCCTCCAGCTGGAGATCGGGAGAGATTTGGGGATTTCAGGGGTCCTGATGGCGTCTCGACAGCAGAATCGGATTCAGATCTACCTGGAGACCAACAAGATCGGTCCTCTGTTTGAGGTGAGTGATGTGTATAGGGAATAATGTGGCTTCATACATGTGCAGCATCATCACATGGCAGAGCCAGGCAGGACTGATCACCACGGGGCAGCCTGTGTGTGAGGAGGATGGCAGGATTACTATGGTCTGGACAGTGAGGAGCATGGCACTGTCTGCACTGTGCAGGGCTGGGGTGCAGCTGGTACTGTGCAGGGCTGGGTGCAGCTGGTACTGTGCAGGACTGGGGTACAGCTGGCACTGTGCAGGGCTGGGGATGCAGCTGGTTACTGTGCAGGGCTGGGGTGCAGCTGTACTGTGCAGGGCTGGGGTGCAGCTGGTACTGTGCAGGACTGGGGTACAGCTGGCACTGTGCAGGGCTGGGGTGCAGCTGGCACTGTGCAGGGCTGGGGTGCAGCTGGTACTGTGCAGGGCTGGGGTGCAGCTGGTACTGTGCAGGACTGGGGTACAGCTGGCACTGTGCAGGGCTGGGGTGCAGCTGGCACTGTGCAGGGCTGGGGTACAGCTGGCACTGTGCAGGGCTGGGGTACAGCTGGCACTGTGCAGGGCTGGGGTACAGCTGGCACTGTGCAGGGCTGGGGTCTGTCTTGCTGCTGCCCACTGTCATTTGCAGGAGGGCACTGGTGGGCACGGCACAGGGAACAACGTTGGGCACAGCATAGGGAACAGCACTGGGTACAGCACATGACAAGGCACTGAGCGCTTCTGTTAGATGGAGCCTTTGTGTGCATGAAAATGCTGACTCCAAAGCGTCCTGTTTGTTGCCATAGCGAAGCAAGCAGCGCCCAGGTGTGTGCGAGTCTCAGCAGCGCCTCCAGCGGCCATGTGCGAACAGTGCCCTGTCTAGTGAGGGGGAGCTGAGCCTATGTCACTTCAGGCAGTGTCCTCTGTTATCTGCCAGACAGGTATCTGCTCACAATCACCATCTTCCACCAATGAGCGTTTTCACCTTTTTTGTTTTCTTCTTTCCTTATTTTCTCCTGTTAGTTTTTCTCATAGATCTATTAAATGTGATTCTGCTATAGAAGGAATTCTTTGCGTTTGCTTATAGCTGTAGTCTTGTGATGGTAAATTTAATCTCCAAATATCATATTATATAAATGGATTTCCTGTTATAAATGACAGAGCATCAAAGGTGAAGAAACAGATGAAGGTTCTTCTCAGTCACGTCAGCGTTTTCCGAAGGTGTGAACGTATTTACATGTCACATATTAGCAGCTCTATTTTTAGAGAGAATTTTTTTCAAACTGCTATGTGCTCCTATAAATGACATCTCCAGACCCTCCGCCCCCCCCCCCACCACCACCACTGTGGGCACCTTCTAACGCCTCAGACGTCTATTTTTATTTTTTCTTGTCACCTTTTGACACAGAATGATATTCATCAGTGTTTGGTCAGTGTGTTCGTTTTAGGTTGGAGTCACGAGCTGCGTGAGAGACTCGCGTGAGAGACTCGCGTGAGAGACTCGCGTGAGAGACTCGTGGTGCTAGAGATGTCTCACACGAGATGCATTAATGCTGACAAATTCTATCTTTTTAACGAACCCCCATGAACGCAGGGCAGAATGCTAGTGTTGCTCCCCCAGGGGCCGGGTTACTCAGGTCCCAGGTGTGGCAATGCAAAAAGAAAGGGGAAAAATAAATAAAGTTTATGGGGATATTCGTGACGCTACCCATGGGTCGTGGCCAATATGGGCCACCGCTGCCAGTCAGACCACTGTGGAGGATGATGGAGAGTGGCAGCCGGGATGGTGAGCCCTGCTCGGATATGGCTTGGTTCCCCAGGGCAGATGGAGAACGGGTGGATTTAGTTGCAGTGTAAAAAAACAAGTGTGCTGCTCCGCGGGTGAGCCGCTGCAGTCTCTCTACCAATCAGTCTCAGACACAGATCTTGAGTTCATTGGGTACTTTGCTTTCCTTGTTACTCAACACACAGTTCACAATTGTTCACAAGCACAAATCTTTGTACACAAGTTGGAAGCCGGGTCCACCCAACAGTCACCGGCTGGGGCTCTTACTGCAGCGGGGAGAGTTCCTCTGCGTCACTCCCCTCAGTGTACCTCTCGGGCCCTTCTGTTCTCTCTGCTCTCATTCGTACGGGTTCGGTACGGCCATCATGGGCTCTGCAGTGAGTCATCCCACACTCTGGGTCACTAGCCCTAGTCCGATGGCTTTGTCCTACTCTGTATCCGTTGTTTGGTCTCGGGGACTTGGAGATCCCGCACCCCGCCAGGTGTCTCGTGGTTAGGGGCATAAAGCGTTCCCGGCCACATCTACAGAGCCGGCTCTCTGGTTTCTCTTGTCCAACCACCAGTGACCCGTGTTAGTCGGGCTCACCTGGCTCCTTCTACTGGCCACGGTTCTCAGCTTTGGGCTCCCAGACAGCCATTAGTGGTGCAGGCCGTTGTCCTCAGTCTCTGTACCCCAAACCCTCAAGGGAGTCTCTCCGTCTACTCCTCTTCCATGGGAAGCTATCGATCGTCTCACCCAACTTAGTGTTCCTAGGTCCTATTTTGGAGTCTAGTTCCTCCACCCCTTTGTCCGGGTTCTCTCTACTTCCCACCCACATGTAGCTACTCCCGCCACCCCTCGCCTGGCATGAAGGGACTTGGGCTCAGGGTCGGAGTGTGTGTGTTTTGTGAGCTGACCATCTTACCTGCGAGAGACTGGTGCGAATCTCCCATGTATCCTGCTCTCTGGACAGGAGCATTTAGCTGCAAAGAAATACACGCAGCTGCACGCTTCTCTCCGGAGAGGCAGCAGGTGTGATTGCATGCAAGACTCGCACGAGTCTCTCACACATCTCTATCATAAGTCTCTCACACAAGTCTCTCACATGTCTCTAGCATTCCTATGGCAGTTGGAACCCCAAGCGCAGTTCTAACGCCAGCATCTAAGTGGCGGTATTTGAAATCTCACGCTATTTTCCAAGCGCCTCACATGATGCGGAAGCTAACGTTTTCATCACTTTTGTTATATGCCCAAAAAATAAGATCATGTGAACAGCCCAAAAGACTGTAATGAGTACACGCTGCAAACAAAGTGGACGTCCTAATGCGGCTCTAGGTAATTTCACACGGTCACTGTAATATTTGTGCCAGTCACATCCGTAAAACTACAATGAGTCTGGCTCTGTGTGCAGCTCCATGTGCGAGCGGACGAGAGCAGCAGTAACTTTACATGTAATGGTCTAGTCCATATATCACACCATACTGTGATATATTTTTTTTTTCACACATCTCAGGTCCTTGTGGCAAATCGCTAATGTGCACCATGACCACGTGCGCACATTCAGTATTTGGTGATTTTATTTGTAGCCAAAACCAGGAATGGGTAAAAAATTCAGAAGTCGTGATGTGTTTCTAATGTAATTTTCCTATGATTGTTCTACTCCTGGTTTTGTCTTACAAATACTGAGGTGAAATACTCACCAAATGCTCAATGTGTGCATGTGGGCTAACACATCAGCTACCAGTGTAACTGTGTGGGGCTGGTGTTTCACATGACCAGAAAATACACTAGTCTAAATTTACCTTTAGGAGAACATACGGTCGTGTGACCCTAGCTTTGGGCTACTTTCCTACATCCACATGACACATTCTAGTGATGTTTTTATTTCTTGGGCAGCATACTGACCCATAGAGTTTCATGGATGATCCATTTATCTGGTTTATGAGACTCAGACCATGTTTTATTCTCACCTGTTTTTGAAGACCATTAAACAGATGAAAGATGGTTGACACACTTTAACTTTAATGTTCCATCCACAATCCCTTGAGGGGCCCCTAGACACCCCGACTGCTCTTGCACCTGGCTGGGTATGCAAAACCTACCCTGACACCGCTCTGTACCATTCGAGAGATTAGCAGTCCCACTCACCTCAGAGCCGGCATCTTAAGAATTTACTGCAGAGAGGGTGGTGTTTAGATGGAACAGCCAGGGTGACCAACTAATGGGGTTCCCGGGAGAGACACGGGACGGAGAGATCCCAGTGAAGACAGTGAGCTGGCGGGACTATTGTAGCCAGTAGGAGGTCCAGGGGGAGGCCCAAGATCAGGAAAGGCAGGTTAAATGGCTGGCTATGGAACCTGCAATCCAAACAGCGGGTCCACAGAACCAGAGCCGCCAACCATGGATCTATATGTGTTGGCATTGTGGTCCGGTTTAATCTAACCAAAGGCTGGGAGTTTGTGAGAGAGCAGGGAAGTAAGAGAACTGTTCATGACCCAGCGGGATGTCGAGGCCCACGACGGGCGCAACCTGTACCCTGGTGACACTGTGACCTTCACCCAGCACGTTGGGTGACACTGGGTGGTATGTACTCAATGTTAACATCATAAAGTTGGGGGCATCATCCTCAAAGTCAGAAACCGAGGTGTCAAAACCAAAGACCCCCACAGTGCCTGAGCCTCAAAAACAGCCGCTGAATGCATACCCTTGAGGGAGCCAAGTCCAGAAGCCATCAAAAGAGCTGTGTCCAGAACCCGGGATGCAGCTATGCAGACCTTGCTAATCGGGTCTGCTGGGATGGTTGTAGGAACCAAAGATGCGGCCACCCAAACGGGACCGCTGCATGTAACACCAGTGGCAGTGCGAGACCAGGCTGTGATCACCAGCGCAAATGGCACTGCAGGACTACAGAAAAACGGAGATGAAGAGGAGGTGCAGGTGCTACCGTGGCAGAGGAGAAGGCCAATTTCTAACTGGTGTAGTAGCAGAGGTGCAGCCTTGTAAACAGTTATGTAGATGGTCCAGTTAGGTCATAGTTAGAGTTAATGAATGTGTGTCTGTAAAGGTACCGTCACACGCGGCAATTTTGCAAGCAATTTCACTGGCAATTTGCTGGTTGCATTGAAATCATGGATACATGGTTCCATTTCTACACGGCAACAAAACAGAACCATGTATCCATGATTTCACTGCAACCAGCAAATTGCCAGTGAAATTGCTTGCAAAATTGCCGCGTGTGACGGTACCTTTAGAGATAGTGTGTTAGCTTAAATTAGGAATGTGTGTTGTGTATATGAATCAGTGAACTAAAGACTCTGAAGCTGTGGACAGTGAACAGTTTGAATTTGATTGTAAATAGTTAGCACCAAGGTGTGCTCCCAGTTGGTTTTATAGCCGACATGACGCCCTGACCACAGAACAAAAACTCACCTGGTGTGGCCGAATCAGTGGTTCAGCTAGAAGATCATCGATGTCCTGTAGCCTGCCCAAGACCTCCGTTGGAGGTTATGTTAAGTGGTGCCCTCGCCTACTCTACACCTAGGACATTGTGATGGATACCCGGATAGGGGTCGCACTGAACTCTGTGGACACTGTAAGAAGTTATTTATACCTTTTTTTATTAGTGTAAATGCAACGTTCAAGTAAAAGTGTCTCCCGTTAAGGGATGAAAAGTTTTATTGTTACCTGTTGATTAGCATTTCAAAAATTTTGCATGTCTTGATACCACTTATTTCTGTTTTATTCAAGCCCAAGGAAGTGCTGAGTTCAAGGAGGGGGAAGTGTGGCGCCCATGTGGATCCACTCGCCACAGCGGTACTGCACCCCTGTTGAGGTGGTGTACCCCAGGCCACGCACTACACTAGTCCAGGTCAAAGTTAGGGCAAGATTGCTCCTACGGGAGAGCACAGTCCCTGATCCTGTCTGGAAGGAGGAACCAGGGTAGTGGGGATGGGTGGAGAGAAAGTAGTTAGGGGAGCACCCGGGAGGAGTGAAATCAGGAAGAACACACTTAGATGACCTGGGATACATGACAGAGGGTAAAAATAGAACAAGGAAAGATTTGAAAGTCAGTCGACTTTGCGGGAAGCTAGTGAAAGGAAGTCTGTCAGAAAAGGAGTAAGAGCTTGAGAGAAGTGTCC
This sequence comes from Allobates femoralis, assembly GCA_033576535.1. NCBI lineage: Eukaryota > Metazoa > Chordata > Amphibia > Anura > Aromobatidae > Allobates > Allobates femoralis. The sequence continues at coordinate 106,067,199 of JARQOC010000005.1, read as the reverse complement.
AAAGGACTGGGGCCTGGGGAGCTCGTTCTAAGGCCTGTTTGGGGAGCAGAAAGAGAGAACCAGGGTGCTCCAGGAGGAAGAGGGTCCCAAAGGCTGTGGTAGTGAGCAATCCACCCGTAGGGCTCGCATCCATTGGCAGTTGCAGGCAGTGAAGGAACCATGCCGCAGAACAGGGGTACCGGGATTAGTGCAGAACGACCAGGTTCAGCTAGAAACCCGGAGGCTGCGGTATTTCCAAGGTGCCACAGCCAATACCATGCACATCCACTGAAAAGATGGCCAAAGAGGGTTCAGGGAAAGACTGTGAAATAGCCCTAGGAAGAACACCTGGTCACCGGCTTGGGGCTCAGTGTGAGCGAGGCACAAGGCAAAAGGGTGAAGCAAGCGCAGTATGAGACGACCAAGAAAGGACAGAGAGAAGGGGTACCGGTTCAGTGTCATCCTACTACCCGGGAGTAAGTGGATCCCTTCCTCCGATAACTCAGCGCTCAGCGGGCTGTTGCACAGTGACTGTGAGTAAACATCTTAAGACTGCATCCCGCTGTGTCTGTGACCTTGATGCGTCATCAGCCTTGCGCTGGAACATAGCTACCAACTAATTAACATCTGCTGCCCTAGGGTTAACCCTACCCATGGAGGGTGTACCAACTTAGCTGCAATGTCACCAGCCCCAGAGGAACTGTATATAAGCGGCGGCCATCACTGGACGCAACCTACGGGTAGCGTCACGAGACACAAGAGTAATCCCCTGGTCCCATGTCCAGAAGATCCCTTAGAAGAGACTTAGTGAACTGAATAATTCCCCCCTTTTATTGACCCTCCGGGCCACGGACTGGGTCACGCCACCGTGACATCCCGTTCCACTCCTCCTGACTGTGACACCGTCAGATCTGGCTCAGAGTACCCCACTGGGTGCATCAATTATACTGTTCTCTAATCCTGGGATCAGATCACAGCTGTAGAGGAAATTAATCTCTCCATCTCCTCCATTGCCGTCCTCTGCATATATCGTGCTGCATTCGTATGCCTGCCAAGTGCATGTGAATGCAGAGTGATGTTTCACTCCCACCCATAGACTTATATGGGTGCAATTCAGCCAAGACTTGCAGACAATTGCAGCATGCTCTGATTTTTTTTCCTCAGCCTGTGTAGGGCTGAGGAAAAACTCACAGGTCTGAACTGCTTAATTGTTTAACATGGGGTTGAATGCAATGCAAGGTTATCTCGCATTGCACTCGTGCGATTCACACCCCTCCCTAACCTGACTCTGCTTTACGTCACCTGTCGTATTTACTACATCATGTAACACTGTTTTTTTTTTTTGGTCCATTTTTTTTTCTTCTTTTGCTTATGTATATATGTGTGTGTCTTCAGAATTTGTGTCATTATCAGCCTGACGAAGGGGCCATAGTGTCCCGAAAGCTTGCTTTGTTTACCATCTTTTCAGTTAGCCATTAAAAGGTATCAACCAATGAGGACTCTCAGATTCCAATATTTTTCACACACCAGTGTGACTACCCTTGGGGTTCTTTCACATGTCTGTCCAACTCGACGTTGGATCACAGTGCACGGACTAGCCGCGGCTCTCCCGACCCAAGCTTTACAGCTTTATACTGTATATTTCTCTGCAGATGCTACACTGGGGTCAGGAGACTCGCAGCCAGTCCATGCATTGTGAAGCGACATTGGACCAAATTGCATAGACGTGTGAAAAGCTGTTACTCTTATCTCTGAAAGTAGACTATCAATTGCTAGTGTTATATGCTGTGTAATCTTAAGGCCACGTCACACGCATCAATCTTATGAGCGATATCGCTTAAGCGATCTGCTTTTTTGATCGCTTAAGCGATATCGTTTGTGCGTCGCTGCGTGTAACCAAGCGATTTTACGATGTAAAATCGCTTGATTGATTGATCGCAGATTTGTGAGCTGGAGCACAAATCAAGCGATAATCGCTTGATCAATCTGCTTCATCGTGGTGTGTGACACCACGATGAACGATCTCCCAGAGGCAGAGCCTATGCTGGGAGATGGTATCTATGGTAAACGTCGGGTTACTAAGCGCCGCGCGGCGCCTAGTAACCCGACGTTTACCATAGATACCAGCGATCTCGCTGCTCAACATCGCTGGTGAGTCTGTCTGTGTGACAGCTCACCAGCGATGTGAGCGATATTGTTAGCGATCGCGCGTGCACGTGATCGCTAACAATATCGCTCATAAGATTGATGCGTGTGACGTGGCCTTTACAGGATCATCACATTGGTCTTCTAAATAGTTGACTGTCAGGCCATAGTTTGGTTAAAGATGACCATGCTGAGGACTTGTAAGATGAGGCCCCACTAATGCAAGGAGAGTTGTGCTGCTATGCTATGTAAACTCATGAGTTTATTGGACACTGCATAGAGATACTTCCCCAATAACGCTAGGGCTACATAGCAACCTGTAGTTGCGCCAGAGGAGACTGTAATTTGTATTTCCCATAAATATTTTGCAACTAATGATGATTAATGAGTTGGTGTTGCAACCCAGAAGTTACCACTACTATGCCTCTACTGGATTTCTGTACTGCCAAATTCACCATAATTTAAAGGTGTTATGCTAGATTGGAAATAGATGACTGTTGTCTTCCAAAAAAAGCACGGCACCTATCCATAGATTGTGTCTGGTATCGCAATTCCTCTCCACTGAAACAAATGGCTCCAGGATGTGATACCACGCACGACCTGCAGAAGAAAGCATCCTGTAATCATATAAAAACCTTTTAATGGTACGTTTACACGCGGCCACAGGAAGGTAGGAACAGGCAGGCATCAGACACAAATTGTGCCTGTTGCCTTGAAAAGACCACGATGTGGCTGCGTGTAATTCAGGACTTTCCTTCCTTCAGGGAAGACACAGGAAGGAAAGTCCTGAATTACACACAGCCACATCGTGGTCTTTTCAAGGCAACAGGCACAATTGTGTCCGATGCCTGCCTGTGTCTACCTTCCTGTGGCCTCGTGTAAAGGGACCATAATGGTACATTTACACGCGGCCACAGGAAGGTAGGAACAGGCAGGCATCAGACACAAATTGTGCCTGTTGCCTTGAAAAGACCACGATGTGGCTGTGTGTAATTCAGGACTTTCCTTCCTGTGTCTTCCCTGAAGGAAGGAAAGTCCTGAATTACATGCAGCCACATCGTGGTCTTTTCAAGGCAACAGGCACAATTTGTGTCCAATGCCTACCTGTTCCTACCTTCCTGTGGCCGCGTGTAAATGTACCATAAAGGTTCTTTTACACATGGAGTTGAGCACTCAACAATTGTTCTTGTTTAGCTCGCTGGCATTGTTTTATGCTGAAATAAAACAAAACCTTTCCAATCAAGATTCACAGTGAATGAGCTGATTTCAGTAATGTGAAGGGTTTCATACATCTGATTGTTTGCATTACACCTTCTCCATAGTTGTAAATGTTCTAACGAATTTCCAATATTGTCATTGGTGTTTGTTTTGGGCCATTTTTTTTGCATGTGTCATTATTGGGCCCTAACTGGCAGCTCAACAATCTTCGTGTCACATGGCCGTACACTCTGGCATAGTATTGGAATCAGTGGCAGAACTTGAAGCTCATGGGCCCTGATGCGAAAGCTCCAACGGAGCCACCAATTATTGTGAATCTTTAATAGCATTAGTCTTTTTTACAAACCAAAGGAACTTTTGGGGCCTCTCTAGGCTTCAGGGCCCGGGGCGCACCTGCCATGAGGTGACTTGAGTTTGTCACCTCAGGTGGGGCAAACTTCTGCTAGACAGGGGTTGGCAGGCGCCCTGCAGATCGCGGCTGCTAAGGGGCCCTCCGCCCGTGATATCTTTACCTGTTCCCGCTCGCTCAATGTCTCTATTCATTTCTCCTGGCTACTGTCTGCCCACTGCAGCTCAGCAGGCAGGGAGTGATGATGTCATGTAATAACTGAACGTCACTGTGCGGAGCTGTGCAGAGAGACAGACTGACTTTGGGGTGCATTATACTATATGGAGGACTTTGGAGGTGCATTATAATATATTGAGGACTTTAGGGGAGCATTATGCTTCATGGAGGGCTTTGGGGGTGCAATATACCATATGGAGGACTATGGGGGTGCATTATACTACATGGAGGACTATGGATTCTGGATTATAATATATGGAGGACTATGGGGATGCATTCTACTATATGGAGGACTATGGTGGTTCATTATAATATATGGAGGATTATGGGGTACATTATATTATATGGAGGACTTTGGGGGGTGCATTATACTATATGGAAGAATATGGGGTGCATTACACTATATTAAGGATCATGGGGTGCTTTATAATATATAGAGGACAATGGGGTACATATTAATATCTGGAGCCAATGATACTACAATAGAACAATCATAATATTTGGAGGGCTCTGTGGGGGGTAAGATAATACTTGGAGGGCTATGAGGGAGCTTTTATACTTTATGGTTGGCTGTGTTGGGGGCCATTATACAGTGTGAAGAGGTGTAGGAGCTGTTATACTTTATGTAGGTTCATTATACTGTATGGAGGGCTGTGTGGGTGTCACAGTTGGGGATCATATTGTGATGGGGTAATTGAGCGGGGTACAGTAGGGTCATCATCATGTGGAGGAATTCACTGTAGCGGTATCATACAGTGTTTGTGAAGGGTACTGTGGTGGAATTCCCTGTGTGGGGATCATACAGTTTTTGTGGGGCACTTTTGTTGGCATCATACCTTATGGGGGCAAATAATAAGGAAACTAGAGGCTTCAATATGGGGAAAATCACTTTGTAAGGGCTGCAAAGTTGTAAGATATGTTCTTTTATGTGACCCAGCCAAATTTTTTTTTTATTTTTGTGGAGGTGGCCAATACCAACTTCTGCATGGGGTCCTATGATTCCGATGTATGCCCTTGGTGCAGAATGCATTGTCCCTTTCACACAAGCCTCTGCTGCAGGACTGATTGTCCATGACTTACACATCACGTCCAGTGCCACTTCTTGGTACATACAGGCATCCAGACATGTTTCTCCCGAGTGGTGGTTGGTTGGTAGTGCTCGTCTCCCTTCCTATCGCACATCCTTGCTCAACCCAATTGGAGTCTGCTGCTATTCATTCTGGACAGCCCTGTGTGTGGCTCTTGGTTTGGCTAAGTGTTTCGGGAGGAGGTGTGATATGTTGGGGAAGACGCACCATTTTACCAGCTTAGTGCAGTGGCTGCTTGTTAATGCTCAGACTGCAGGTCGCTGAATGTGATGTTTGGCGATGCTGCATGGTTGACATGTCTGACTAGTTAGTGCCACATTGGAGCTGCCCCGGGTTTTGTAGGTGTGTGTCAGAAATATGGTGTGTGGCGACTGCTAACACAGGTAACCACAGACTCACCTAAAGCATGGATGGGTTTCCACAGTGGGTACACAGACACAAACAACACCTTCCACCCAGGCACAGTAGGGGGAGCTCAACTTGCTGCTTTTAGGCGAGATCCCCTATAAATACTGGTGCTTGTGGGTGGAGTTAGTTGGAGTGTGCAGATGCTACAAGAGCTGTGAAGACGTGCTAGTGGTCGGTGCTGCGTTAGGCCTGAGCCAGTTACTCCGAACAGCCTCTCCAGCAGTCCTGCAAAGCCCAAGAGTGGGGGTGGAAGGCAAGGAGTAGAGAAAGGACAGAGGGGACCGAGGAGCCAGCGATAGGTTCACCGCCGAGCAACACACCGGACACCGGAGTCCGCTTCTAGTGGAGAGCACCAGGCCCAGTAGAAAATACCGGTACACCGTGGAGACTCCAATCTCCCTGAGCATCTGCGCAGTCACACACCAGGGAGCCCAGGCACCCCAGAGAGAGATACAGCGGTAGTCAAGAGAGGGTATCCCGACGACAGCACAGGTGGAGAAAAAGAGCAGAGGAGGCCAGCCAAGTTCTACACAGGGGGGACTTCATACACAAGGGGAAAACAATAAGGGGGCCTTATACCCACTCGCTGTGGAGACCCAAAAGTGCACCCCGAACACCAGGCAGTGCTCTGGACAGTTTACCTGCAATCACTTCAATAAAAGGTAAAAGAACGACCAGCGGTGTGTGTGTCAGTTCCTTCCCCACACCCCTGCCATCCTCAGAGACTGTCCTGTTGTCCAATACCCGGCCGAATCCCTGCTCATCCCTCGCCAGCACCCCCATTACCAACGGTGCATTACCGCCCCGGAGGGCCATTCCACCTGCAGGGAGCTGTACCACCTTGGCCGCCATACCACCCTAATGCTCAATCACCAAAAGTTGTGAGTGGCATCACAACAAACTTTATAAACTTTAATTTCTCCCATTGAACTGCCCCTTTTTTTAAGTGACCACCAGGGCCACGTGTCTGGGCAGGCACCAGTGACATCCCTACCGCAGCAGAGGGCCCAGACACCCGAGTCCCCATACCCCGGGGTGTGTCATTGGCAGTCAGTGCTGACTCCTGAGTGTATGCTTTAGGATGCAGACTCTGTCTGCTACAGGACCACCGCTCTGCAGTCCTCATTGTGTGTCTGTATGCTTGTGCCAAGCCTGCCATTGCCATTATTGATCCTTGTTCTGTATTCTTCTGTGTGGTTCTTGTATGTGCGGGTGAGGCTGCTGACGTCCTTGTGTTTGGAGGGGGGAAGGAGGCGCCGTTTTGAAGTCACCTCAGGCAGCAGAGAGGCTAGGTTCATTGCTGTTCAGGGCCGCGGTACGATTGCAACCCCTGCACCTACTGTAGTTACACCCTATATTGGAATCCTCCTTTCTAGGACCTATTTTGTTTGTCAGTTTTTATTATATTTTCTTTACTCTAGTATTGCAATATATGTAATTTCCCAGGAAGAAAATAGGTGATAAATTCGCAGAATTTCCCGTTTGCAGTAAAAACATGTAAAACATACAAACGTCACCAAGCATGTGAGCAGGGATCAGTTTCCAGAATCTGAGCGCCCCATGCTGTGGATCCAGAGATAACACACAATGTTGGCTGGCAGGACAGAAGGAAGATTGGTTTGTTTACTAGTGAGACCTTCAAATGTTATAGTTTTCAATGGCATACCAAGACCAAGTTCCTAATTTGTGTAGTATGTAGTTGGTTACAGGGATTTTCAGAAAGGGGCAGAGTTTCCAGTGTCTTTTTTTTTTTTTTTTTTTCTTTTAAAATGTGTGCCATCCGTTTTAACATTTGTCAAGATAACCCTATAAATGCCACGACAAACATGTGGTTCTCTCTTCCCATGCGGTGTTTGATCTACATCATTGATAAAGTGTCCCGCATAGCACCGTGGTCAAAGTGGAGTCTGAGACCTGAAACAAACTCATTGAATATCCGTAGCCCCAACCCAGATCTGATGACGGTGGGCAGCTAACCTTGGCACGGAATCTCCAAGGTTGCTGCATGCGTAAATACATCGCCCCTGGAGCTAAATTTTAGAGTGAAGAATTATTTATATTTTTAGATAGATAATACATTAGATAAGAAAATTGAGATATGTAATATTTTTAATTATCCCATGATGAGACACTAATCAGTTTATGAAGTTGAAGATTAAAAATAATTGTGGAGCAGAAATAACAATTATTGTCTTGCATTGGGCAGTGATTATTAATAAGGATATTTCACAGCATGCTAGGGTTTCTTGTAAAATGTCCTTTTACAGTTGTCATCTATGGACTCAGGGTTAAGACTTTTGTGTTGTTGAACATGACATTCATGGAGTTAATACATGTACAGTAATATTATTATTTTTATTATTATTATTTATTTATTTAGCCCATTAAATTCCATGGAACTTTACATGCTAAAAGGGCAGACAAGGACAAGTACAATAAATGTGGACAATTTGGTGTACAGATACAAGAGGGGAGAAGATCCTGTCTGGAGGGCTCACAATCTACGAGGGGCGGGTGAGGATACAGTAGGAGGGGGAGGTGCTGGTTGTGAGGCGGTGGGTGTACAGTATATGATAACATTTACTTTAAGGCTATGTTCGCACTGGAGAATAGTGGTGTGGATTTTGGAGACAAAAATCTGCGCCTTCTGAAAAAATACACACGGAAAAAGATGTCACGCCAATGATGTGTATTTGGTGCCGGGAAGGTGCAGATTTTTGTCCTGCACATGTGATTTCCTGTTAGGGCACCAGCCCTGTTTCTGAGGTGTCACTATGTTATAGTGTGTTAATGTGATTAAAACGTATTGTGAGCATGTGTATAATATGTGGGGACATGATAAGGGGCTACATGATTGTTTTAAAAATCAATACCTTATTTTAATCACTGTTTGAAGTCCCATCGGTTTTTGCAGCCAGAGCGGGGACTCTCTGCCTCTTCTACGTAATTTGCGTAAGCGTGTGAGCTATGGCTATTCTGAAAGTTCTCTACACACTGAACTGTCAAAAGCTCATAGATTGCGCAACTATATCTTCCTATTAGGCTAGTGTCACATCTGCGTTAGAAATTTCAATCCTGATCCGGTTTTGAGCTTTTAAAAGCTCAAAACCGCATCAGGAAACACTCCGCATAGGAGCCCATTTAAAAAAGCCCATGTAATGCAATCCGGTTTCCGCATCCGGCTCTGCTACCTGCGTGAAAAATCATGCAGGCTGCAGTTTTCAGAGCGGTTGTAACATCCACAATGCGGTAACCGCATTGCTCAGGATGTGTAATCCTGAGTGCTGTTACCGTATACTTTGCTTATCCCGGCTGCCGTCGGGATAAGCAAAGTGTTTAATGTGTTAAAAAAAGCTTTAATATTGCATAATAATTGTGCCCATCATGTCTCTAGGGGGTGCCCACCCCCCTTAGAGACATGCTACCTACTCAGGTGGGCATGTAATATGGTAATATTTCCTGTACAGTAAGCCGGCTCCTGTCAGCTCTGTACAATTTTGTGAATGAAGCCGCGGCTCCACTGACAGCTGTGCGCATAATATACGTAATGTACGTATAGTATGTGCCACTGTCCAAGGTCCTGAAGGCTTTTACATTAGATCTATGGGCTGCCACCGCCATAGATCTACTGTAACAGCTTCAGGACCCTGGACAGCACAATACTATACGTACATTACGTATAGTATGCGCACAGCTGTCAGTGGAGCCGCGGCTTCATTCACAAAATTGTACAGAGCCGACAGGAATCTGCTTACTGTACATGGTATATTAACCTATTACATGCCCACCTGAGTAGGTAGCATGTCTCTAGGAGGGGTGGGCACCCCCTAGAGATATGATGGGCACAATTATTATGAATATTAAAGCTTTTTTTTAAAGTTTTACAGTATGCTCATGCCCTGCGGCTTCAGACAACACAATTTTGAGCTTGGAAAATGTGTCTGAAGCTAATTGCGGATCTGGATGCTGTGAACGCAATTCTCTATTAAAGTTGTGAACCTAGCCTTAAACCACCTCCTGGATTAGTCAGTGTATTCTTCCATTTAAGGCTTCATTCAGATGTCAGTTTTTCCCTTAATATGCCCTTGTGACAGGTATTAAGGTATGTCTATATTTCCTTGAGCTTTAGTCCAGTGCAGCCGTATGGCATATTATATTAGCTATTATATATCACTGCGGATATTTTCTTCCTCGTTCAATTTTCCTTTGAAGAGTGAATGTCCCTTCCCCATTGCCCTCCTTATTGATTTGGCTTTGGAAAATAATTAGAGTTTGGAATTCTCATCGTTTTGGCCTGGACTTCCCTCAATCAAACTTCATTATGTATTTCACTGAGATTCGTTTGCCTTTTGCATATTAACCAGGGATTGTTGGCAGCACTTTACTTGAAGAGAATAAAGTTAATGGGCACAGTTAGGTAATGAACGATACATTTGTTTACTTCACAGTATTGATGCTTGTGCTGCACATTGTGTGAATGCAAAACAGGAAAGTCTGGGTGTAATATGCTTCGACTCTATTGATATTCAAATATTTAATATTATTATTTTACAAAATGAGACAGCAATTCACTTGGTGCTTACCTCTGCCCAATTAGATCTGTCTGCATCTTCTAAGTTATTAGCGGTGCTTGGGTGGCCACCAAGACATTTGCCAGGGCTCAGATGGGCCAGTCTAAGCTTTGCCAATTAGAGAAAAATAATATCCTTCATCCACACAATACGTTTCTACAATGGCTGCATCAACAGTGTCCAGAAAGCTCACAATCTATAAAAGACCTGTCATGCTGTACGGGTTTACATGTTATAAATATGGGATTAGTAATATTTCTCCATCTTAAGCTTTAGGAATATATGTCAATCACACTCAGCTTGTAGCAGCTCCAGGAGATTTTCTAAATGCCTTTGCTGTGTCAAGGAGGTTGTGATATAACTAGTGTTATACTAGTGAATTTTTACTTTATAAAGGGGGTCTGTCACGTGTTGTCTGCTCTGCAGTGGTTTATATATGTTTATTTGTGTTGGTTCCTTTAGGGTTAATCTCTGTAGCTGCTGTAGTCCATGTTAATAACTGTCTGTGGCTCCTCAGTCCCAGGTAAGCTTTGCTGTGTGTCAGGTGACGCAGTTGTCCACTCCTTCAGTCGTTAAGTAGTTCCATTTCCTACCACCTGGTGTCATTGAAAGAGTTCAGTCTCTTCTCTGACCTTGGGCTGTGTGGATGCTGTGCAGTTTGCTGGACCTTTCAGAAGCATTTACTTTACACTGTGTTCCAAATTATTATGCAAATTGGTTTTAAGTGTCATAGGGTTTTATTTTTAGTTTTTTTCAATGAAAGCCATTGATATATTGTGTCTCGGGTTCTTTGGATCATTGAAATCAATCTCAGATATCTGTGATAATTAGTTTGGCAGGTGAGCCCAATAAAAGGAAAACTGGATGTTCCACAATATTACGCAGGCCACAGTTTTCAAGTAACATGCGAAAGAAAAAGGATGTCTCTGCTGCTGAAAAGCAACAAATAGTGCAATGCCTTGGACAAGGGATGAAAACATTTGATATTGCATGAAAACTTAAGCATGATCATCGTACTGTGAAGAGATTTGTGGATGATTCTGAGCACAGACGTGTTCATGCAGATAATGGCAGAATGAGGAGGGTTTCTGCCAGGCAACTTCATCAGATTAAGAGAGCAGCTGCTAAAAAGGTCTTACAAACCAACAAATAGATATTTGAAGCTGCTGGTGCCTCTGGTGTCCCTCGAACCTCAAGGTGTAGGGTCTTTCAAAGGCTTGCTGTGGTGCATAAACCTACTATTCGGCCACCCCTAAACAGTGCTCACAAGCAGAAACAGTTGCAGTGGGTCCAGAGATACATGAAGACTAATTTTCAAACAGTCTTGTTTACTGGTGAGTGCCGTGCAACCCTGGATGGTCCAGATGAATGAGTAGTGGATGGTTGGTGGATGCTACCATGTCCCAACAAGGCTGCGCCGTCAGCAAGGAAGTGGAGGAGTCATGTTTTGGGCTGGAATCATTGGGAAACAGCTGGTAGGCCCCTTTAAGGTTCCTGAAGGTGTGAAAATTACTTCTGCAACGTATATAAAGTTTCCAACTGAGAACTTTCTTCCATGGTACAAAAAGCAAAAACGTGCCTTTAGGAGCAAAATCATCCTCATGCATGTCAATGCATCATCTCATGCTGCAAAGAATACCTCTGTGCCATTGGCTGCTAAGGGCATAAAATGAGATAAACTCATGGTTGTTGTCCATCTTCCCGTGACCTCAACCCTATAGAGAACCTTAGGAGTATAATCAAGCAAAAGATCTATGAGGGTGGGAGGCAGTTCACATCACAACAGCAGCTCTGGGAGGCTAGTCTGACATCAAGCAAAGAAATTCAAGCAGAAACTCTCCAGAAACTCACAATATCAATGGATGCCAGAATTGTGAAGGTGATATCAAAGAAGGGTTCCTATGTTAACATGTAACTTGGCCTGTTAGGATGTTTTGGAGTTAAATAGCTTTTTATTTCAGTGAATGTGACCTGTTAATGCTGCAAATTCAACAAATTAGCATTTTCAGTTCTTTCAAACATATCAAATGTTTACAAACTCTACTGTGCTTAATAATTTGGAACAGTGCTTTTAGAGTTTTTTTAATTTAAAAAAATTATACTGTTATCATAGGGAGATTTCTTCAATAAAATTTGATGTATACTCTAACGGGTGATGACTTTTATTACACTGACTGTCATTTGCACCAACCATTTAGAAAAAAATCAGAGAAAAAGAACATTTGCATAATAATTTGGAACACAGTGTAGTTTGAGTCGTCTTGGTGAAGTTGCTGTTTTTATCCTTGAGTAGAGGTCAGGGGGAGTTGGCCCAGGGCTGGTCAGAAGGAGGGCAATGTTGGCAGCCCAGACATCCTCACCTTTAGAGGTATCTCTGGGAACAGGATCAGCTAGGGAACCCAAGTCTACAGTCAGACTTTCTTTCCTGGTACCATTAGCCCATCTCTGCCATCCTGTTACAACTCTGTCATGTGCTATTGCCACCTCCATGACAGGGTCCTCTCTAGATCCTTGTCCCATGGCCATAATAGAGCAGATGTACTCTCTGGAGGACCTGTCTTATTACACAAACAACCCATTGATGTGAAAACAAGAAAAAGGCCAGGGAATGTGTGGCGCCCCGCAACGAGTGCGTCACAAGAGGGTATTTCAGCCACAAATGCAGCCGCAATATTCTCTGACTCAGCAATGATCTGGTTAACATAGAAATCCAACCCTGCATGCATCACCTAGAACAGAGGGCCAATCATAGGTCCTGGGGGGTGGAGTGTTAGGGAAGTGTAGTAGAACACACAATAATCTAGACAGATGAGTAGAGAATAGTCTAGAACTCGGAGAAGAAGGGTCTAGGACTAGAGCTTGGAGAGGAGCGGGGGCTCCGCACCCCGTGCGGGCCCCTGGCCGTCACCGTCGGGTGTCAGCACCTGAGGCCTTAACTACCGGATTTGGCATTATCTACACGGGTTCCCAAAAGACTCCGTGCCCACAACTCACAGCCGGTTCACTGGTACCGAAGCTGGCAGCAGTTCACCTCTGCTACGCGAACCAGAAGCGTGGAGGAGCAGCTTCACAGTAGCACCCCACCACAAGCCAACTACCAGTCGTCTAACCAGCGGTGTACCCACTGAGGGACCCAAGGCTCCCCAAAACATCCAGAACGTACATCATGGATAGGGCATTGAAGCAGCCTCCCCGTACCCGACCTGGTATTCCTGGCGACACTGGCAACCAATTAGTTAGAATGGAGGAACACTGCGGATTTCTAAGGGACACCATCACTGCTGAGTCCACCCGGTCTACTACCCAACCACTGTATGCCATGTACTGCCTGCTGGTTACAGTAAAGACCCGTTGCAGAGGACTTTCTGTGTCCGTGCTTCCTTATGAACTGTCCGTCCGCACTACAAGGTAACGCAGCTGCCGCACAACATCTTAAGCAGCTCCAGCCTCCGGGATCACCGCTCAGCCTGTGGGGAGCGTAACATCTTGCTGCTGTCCATCCCCGGGGGCTCCGCAGCGTCGGTAGTCCTTACCGAATCTACTCATAGGTGGCGTCACGAATAAATTTAAAACCCCTTTAATCTGTTCCACCAAGACGTCTTCAACCCTTTTGATCTGCACTACACCGGGCCCCACTACCGGCAGGCGCGTCCACCCGTGACAAGGAGGAAGGAAGCATCGCCTGTCTAAAACCGGAGTCCCGGCCACGGTGAGTCAAATGCAAAAAATAAAAACTTCATACGTATTAGAACATCTTTAAAGGTCCATGATGGTTGACAGACCAAACTCTTATGCATTTAAGAGCAATCAAAGGCGCAGAGCACCAGAACTGCTTAAGACTTTGGTCTGTGAACCATCATGGATTTTTAGATGTTCTAATAAATATGAAGATTTTATTGTTTGGATTTCCTGGTATTTTCCTCCTTATGATGTCTGTCCGTGGTCAGGGGTTTCCAGGTCTGATCCGTTACGCATTACTTATCTAAAGATTTATCCTATGAGGAAGATCATGAAATATTTTGTCTAACCCACTGATGTGATAATACTTAATTCCTTCCATAACATTGTATAGAAATTGAAACACTTGCTGCCAGGTCTTCCCACACATTATAGTTGACTGCCAGGGATCCCAGCAGGTGAACACTTTGTGACCTGCTAAACGTGATCTGCTTTATTTTTAACAAGTAAGGAATATACAGTACAAAGGAGATATTTCCTTTAATAAAGAAGACACCACATAGACTGCCATCAAAAGGAATTTTGACATCGATCATTCTTGAAAATTAAATCTGGCATATCACCAGAGATAACAAGATAAAGGACAACTTGGCCTCTTCAATCAGGATGTTTTGACTTGAGTTTTGATTGCTTATAGGGCAGGGCTTTGCCTTTGACCCATAGAAGTGGGGATGGGGTCCTGTATAAGAGGACTCAGTCTGGGACATATAAATGACATAATAGGGTCAATAAAAAAATATCCCTTTGCTGACGATTTGTAATATAGAGCTCTTTACATGGGCTCACAATAGACATATTTTGTAATGGGATTCTCCAGAATCCTGGCATGGTCATTGATCATTGGATACTGGCTTTTTGCATCCACTGGTAAATTTTGGACTATAGTGTCCCATAGTGATTTTTTTTATTTTTTTTTGGTTCAGTATAATCGTCCGAGGTCCGGATCGATGCAGTAATGCGAACATGGTGATATATTTCTAAAAAGATCCAAATCGGATATATAGAGCAAATACTTTGAGGATTTGAATGGCAATGATTCATCAGTAAATGCATGATAATATTACTGGCACTGGAAATGAAAATGTTCACATAGATTGTGGAGTTTGCGACCAGCACATAACTCGGTCTGCAGCCGTTCTGTTCCTCTTCTCTAATTAATTCCTGCGTGTCACCAGCCATGTACTTAAATTGTGTCTCACTGCCAAAGTCATCCCTGTTGTCAAAGTGGTGACAGAGGCATTCTGAATAATGCCATTCACATTTCAGACCATATTCTCCTACTTGGTGCTAGCAATATTTTGTGTTGTCACATAAAACTAAATGACTAGCCTTTACAAAAACGTTAGGGAGAAGCGCTATCTTTAGCCGTTATATAGCTATGTATCATCAGAAGATGACGGTGAGAGAAAGAACACCACAATTGCCACTTTCTAGTGTCCCCTTTATCGCCTGGACAATCAGAGAATTGACTAAGGGTAAGGAAGGAGCTGCAGCTGTATAAAGTGCCGATTTATTAAGGTATTCACAGTGAAGGGTGCTAGTAATCTGTATCGCCGGTCAGTCACTGTCCAACGTCCCTCAATAACCCAAGCACCAAAATGCTGCCACCTGTTCCTCATTCGATATAAGCCCTGTCCGTGTTCGGGGTTATATCAGGAACAGAAACCAACCCAGGTAGCGTATGGTATTGATCGAGCACACAGATAAAACAGCAGTCCAAGATCATTTAATGTATTTAATCACCATAGGGGCACACTAAAGTGATAAAAAATATTTACAGATTTTACAGTCAGCTATGCAAATAAAAGCTAGTAGTGCCTGATAGGTATATGCAGACAAATGTAATTGTTACCAATTTCCTTGCTGTTGGTGGCCACATGGAGGCAGTTTAGAGCCACAGAGCTTCCTTGAGCATACTCATCGCATGGGGCGTCCTCCCCAAACTAATACAGAATTACAGCAACAGTCGGGCATTCCTATTCTGTAAGTTGCCGGCCCTTCTCCTGCTCGTGGACTGTCCTACAATTCTCTTCCCTTGTGTTGTGATCTGAAATACTCAAAAAGCTACTATGGGCCATAATATTCCACCGGGAGGACTGAGAAGAATGGTTCTGGTACCATCAGACCTAGTTGGCTCTGCACTACGATTGAAGACCAAATACGGCTTATATAGTTGGCTTCTAGTCATTATTCTATGTATCTGCTCAACATGGGGTGCAAGAATGCATTGAGAGGAATGGGTGTGTATGGGGCTAGTACATATAGTAACTTTATCATTTGGAATAATATTCCTGGGCCACTTCATCTGGCTCTCATGACAGAATTCAAATGGGGTCCGCAGGTTCTCCTCCCCATTTCCTCTTAGGGGCCGCTTTACACACACCAACGTCTGTGACCAACTTCTGAACAGATCTCTGGTTTCAGTGAAATCATGGACACATTGCTCCATTTTGTACACAGCCACAAAATGGAACAATGTGTCCATGATTTCACTGCAACCAGAGATCTGTTCAGAAGTTGGTCACAGACGTTGGTGTGTGTAAAGCGGCCCTTAAAGTTTTGCCATGAAAAACTTGTTCCTGTCCTTAATTGCCTCCTCGCCTAGGGGTGGAGAACCTGCACATAATGAGACCAATTTCCTTATCTGCCAGCTAAACCATTTGCTATGGTTGTAAAATTTCATTTTTTTTATATAGATTGTAATATAAAAAACAAAACATTGCCAAAATTTAAAATATACATTTAACACAAACCCTGATAGGTTACGTGTCAAAAAAACAAAAGGTGCCTTCTGGTAAATAGCTTCCCTTTTAAAGAATGTATTCGTGGACTTGCTGAATTTCCCAGGCTTGGACGAGTGGAATAAATGCTTCACGAATTGTGACAATGTGTAGTCTGGAGTCTGTACTGCTGAATGCTCTACAGAACATTGCTCCGCTGCGAGTGCTATGGGACACGCTCGTTTATATGCCTGGTCATGGAACCGAAATTCTTATTTGATGATGTGACTGACAGCACTGTATGAATGCTATTATTTAGTCACAATCATGTGGCTTCTTATTATTGTGATTTACTATTCTATTTGATGGAGTCAATGCTCTAAGGAATCTCTATAGACTTCCATTATGTAGGGGTTATGTTAGGTTGAGTTTGCTGTATTATATGGCGAGTTTTTAGAGTTTTATGCAACAAAGACTTAAACTTCACAGTGGACAAAAAGTAGTGTTGAGCCCCTAATCACCTAGAGTGGGTGCTGCATGGGCTTGTGGCCCCCAATTGAGTTGTCTGGTAGCATATTGAGGTATCTGTTTCTTCCTAACATGTGTTCGTCATTATAGGTGCTTTAATATTCATGAGGTATCCTCATGATGGCGTGTAAAGGGTTAAGAGTCCCTGTTGTGAGGTAACAGAAGCAGGTGATCACTGTGATTGGCTGTCCTGCTTGTCTGATAAGTTTGCACCTGATTGGTTTGGAAAAGTGCGGGAGAGTGGAGTAGTTATGCCCCGCCCTCAGGAATTTTCAGCAGTGTCTCTGAGGAGACGAAGAAAAACGCACCCACCCACCCATCCCCTATTTATTTCTGTTCCCCTATTTCCCTGTCGTCAGGCTTTTATGAGGGGAAAGTTCTGTTTTCAAGTCGGTCGTTATAATGGTTTTAATGGACTTTACTAATTGGAGTTTAAGGAGTTGAAAAAACATTATTTATGGAAAAAGTTTTAATTAATATATATTGATTATTTATTAAAGGTAACCCTATTAAAAGCCTTCTCGGCCATTTCATGCCAACCAATGCCTGGTGTTATATTAATCGTCTGTTTAGCTTATAATATTAGGAGGGGGCCTACAATCCCATGACAATACACTTCTTATATGTGACAATATGACAACACATTTCTTGAACGTGACCAATACGCTTCTTGTATGTGCAATACGCTTCATCTACACAACAATACAGTTCTTTTATGTGACAATACACTTCTTATATGTGACAACGCTTTTTATATGTGACAACACACTTCTTGTATGTGACAATATGCTACTTGAATGTGATAATATGCTTCTTGTATGTGCAATACACTTTTTGTACATGACAATACGCTTCTTATGTGACAGTCCACTTCTTTTATGGTGATTCTTCAAGTAATCTGCTCCAAACTTAAGACAAGAGCATTTCATGTAGTGGCTTCCTCTTAAAAATTAATCAAATTATTATTTCCAAAAAACTCTGTGTGGTTATACCCTTATTCAAGGTGTAAGTACCACGGTTTGGTGCAACTATCCATAGGAACATTTATTGTGACCATGGATAATACATCTTACTGCTCTTGAAAGTTAGACCTACAATTGACTTTCTAGGTTTAGGCCGGGTATACAGCAGATGTCTTGCACTGCCCTCAGGGTCTGTTCACATATCATTTTCTGTTACTGTCAGGGGTGTATATATGAAGTAATCCCCAACATATTCCTCTGCGCCGCTGCAGAATACCTTCGATGGATGAAGAAAAATAATGCTCTACATTTATGGGAATTCATGGTGACTCAGTGGTTAAAACTGCTTACTGTTTACTGTTGTATTAAACTTACACTGAATAACACTAAGGCTTGTTTCACACTGGCGTTTGTGTTTGTGTCTGCATGCTATGGCACGCAGACACAAACGCAGTGCAAACGCAGCCATAGTGATGTGAACGCAGCGTAGAATCTCCGCATGCATTCACATTTGTATGCAGCCCGGCGTTTGGCAGCATTCGGTGCGCTGCGTGTGCATACACCAGTTTGAAACCACCTTCATCAACCATTGCAACTTAACATTTGTTAAAGTGTTCGCCCCAAAAAAAACAAACTTTGTATAGCGACATGTGAGGTTATAGGTAGACCTCGATGGACTTGTATCTAAAGTATTTTTAACCTTTAAAGCTATGAAACCATGAAGTCATATTGGGTACTTGTCTAATGCACCATTTATACACTCGTCTGCACTGTCTGAGGATGGATTATGGTTTAGTGACCGGCCTCGGGTCTCCTGTCCTGAGCTTGACAACCTCATAGCAATATACAGTATGAGGCTGTCAAGTTTGGGTCATCAGACCCATAGACAGTCCATACATCAAGATCCATTTTGGGACCATGACACATGATTGTGTAAATTCTGCATTAGGAAGTCTTTTGTTACATGCAAATCACTAAGGCAACATACTGTCACGCCACGGACTAGGGTGCGTCCTGATAAATTGTATGACAGTGGTGCCCAGATTAACGTGTCTGGAGCACAAAACTACAAATGGAGAACACGGGGAGAACTTATACACTTGGAGGACCCCACTCCTAGGGGATGGGGAAAAAGGGAGACCTCCTGCACTCAACTGAGGTTGTGCCCTGATCTTACCTACTGTCCCTATACAGGTTCTTTTACCCCGTCACTGATTAAGATATCTACTCCCTCGCTGGCCCTGATGTAAACCCTCACTACGGAGAAGACTGGTAGGATCACTATTCCCAACCGCTGTACTAAAACCAACAAGAAGGTAGGGAAGACAGACAGGAGAACCACTAACATGACTTCATGGCTACTGCCACTCTCCTCGGCAGCAGATGACTTGGCAATGGTTAGCTCTCCAGAATAGCTCCTTCCACCCAAGCAGATTGGCTAGAAATGAAGTTCCAGCACCAGCAATGAATGCTGGATCATGTGACCATATAAAGAAGATGAGTTGTCACAAAGCAGCCTCACCT
>JARQOC010000005.1:105972823-106047653 GCA_033576535.1 Allobates femoralis | reverse complement strand
AACTTATCATTGTTGAATCTCGGTGTTACACACAACGACGTCCTAACAATGTCGCTGGAACGCCTCCAAACCTGTGATGTATCGGCGACATCGTTAATGATGTCGTGCAATGTAACGGGGCCTTAAGAGTCCTCAGTGAACAGATCTATACCTGATATCCCAATTTAAATCTAAAACTAATCTCATGTGTTCCTCACTGCAAGAATTACTATTGCAGGAGATCCCTTCAATTTAGCAATGATCAAGTAAAACTGAATCTCTTATGGGTCGTTGTTAATACAAAGCTCTCTAGTATTGTTCTAGATAAAAACACCTTGGTTGAGAAAACCTGGCTTCCATGGATCCAATACTCGGAGGATATGAGATTACTCTCCATAGCCAACTAATAGAACAAACCGGTGTTTTCCCTTGTGGAGAGGAATACCCTCTCTGAATTTCCCTTCTTGTCATCTTTTTTTTTTTTTTTTTTTTCTACCTTTCTCTGTTGCCTCTATCCCGTTCTTTCACTTTGTGGTTTAGTGAATTTCCATATTCTGATGCCGGTAAAACAAAAGTGGAGTGTAGGAAGTAATCGACTTAAAGAGGACCTCTCAATTAATGGTCCAGGCCTCAGGAGACAACGCTAGGTTTGTTAGGACCTGGCAGTCCTGGATTGTGTTCAGGGACTCCGAGGACTTTGGGGAGTTAACTGAAAGCTGGGAAAGACCATAATTCTGGCTGGCCTTTCCTTCCTCGGAGTGCGGTACGGTGGCGGCTCTTTTCCATTTTACATCTACTTTTCATTACTTCTAGTACTTTCTCTTTACTTTCCTCCTTTCTGTAAGTAGGCTCTTGTGCCTGTTAACATGTTTTAGATTTATGAGTCTCATAGACATAACTGAGCTACGATGAGCAGACACGTTGAATGGAGATGTTACGTGATTGCTAATGTCAGCTGTCCAACCTGGATAGCACTTGATTGTAGAACAGCAAGTGCATGTGCCTTTGTTCTAACACGATATTGATAGGAATATTTGTTATTTGTGTATGCTATATACAATTCCCAAAGAAGATATGTTGGTGTATTTTTTATATATGTATGTTCTTGTTTTTTTTTTTTTTTTTTTGGCTGAAGCCTAAATAAAAATAGGTTAAAGATAAAGAGGACCTGTCAGCAGAATATTCCATCCCTAACTAATAGTATGTCACAGTCTACCTTACTGAGTAATGAAGGGCGCTGCATGGGATTGCTGGCACCCCCCCCTTCTCCATTCTTTCATCTCATTCCCTCTTATGTGCAGTTATAAGAACCTGACCCAATTTTGAAGGAATTATTGATATTTGAATGGATTTACAGGGTGGGCCATCTATAAGGATACACCTAAATAAAATGGGAATGAATGGTGATATCAACTTCCTCTCTCTGGCACATTAGTATATGGGAGGGGGAAAACGTTTCCAGATGGGTGGTGACCATGGTGGCCATTTTGAAGTCGGACATTTTGGATCCAACATTATTTTTTTCAATCGGAAGAGGGTCATGTGACACATCAAAACGTATTGAGAATTTCATAAAAACAATGGTGTGCTTGGTTTTAACATAACTTTATTCTTTCATGAGTTCTTTCAAGTTGGTATCACCATTCATTCTTATTTTATTTAGGTGTATCCATATAGATGACCCACCCTGTACATCATATTTAAAAAGGAATGTAATTAAAGGTGTTACTGCCAATCCTATTTATTGTTTTAGGTGTCTTAATACTGCATGAGGTATTGCGTGATTGGTCAAGTCTGTGGGTATATGGTAACATGAAGCAGGTATGAGCGCTATTGGTTACCTGCTTGCCTGAATACAGTGAAGTGATTGGTCAGGAAATGAGCGCAAAGAAGGGGTATTTATTCCCCTCAGGAGAGTGCCTGATGTTAGTCTCTCATCAGGAGAAGGAGACATAGAAGTTATTTGATTGTGTCCTAAACTGTCGTTTGGCTTTATCTTGAGGGGAAAATTGGCCCAAAATATTGGGCGTTTTCTGGTTCAGTTAGCAGTACAAATGGTTTATTTTAAGGAGTTTAATATTTATGGATTATTTATTATAATATTTATCCTTGTACCACTTTTAGTTACCCTAAGTAAAGTCTCACAGCCATTTTATGCCAATCAGTGTCTGGTGTCTTTATTTCGTCAGATGGCGGGGTGTTGGGGCGGTGGGTTCTGTGTTCCCATGAGTGTAAAGCCCCTTTAAAGCTTATTACATTCATAACTTTCTAACAGAATTTTATTGAGCATTAGTGAGAAATCTGTTTGTGATTTTTTGTTCACAAGTGCATAGGCTCGAGCACTGCACTCCTCAGGTCTGCTGTACCTAGTCACCAACCACCTATCTCTAGTTCAGGGGTCTCAAACTCGGCTGGGTTGGTGGGCCGCACATAGAAAAACATTTATAGCGGGGGGCCGCATCCCTTGTAGGACTAAAGGTACCGTTACACACAGAGATATATTACTTGCAATTCACTGGTTGCAGTGAAATCATGGGCACATTGTTGTATTTGTACACAGTAACAAAATGTAACAATGCAAGCAATATATCTGTGTGTAACGGTACCTTTAGTGATATTTTTAGTAATACCAGAATTTTTTGCTCATTGTAGTAAAGTACAAATCCTGATCCCCTTCTTGCACTAATGTCCCCCATCCTGATCCCCTTTTCTAGTGATGTCCCCCATCCTGATGCCCTTTTCTAGTGATGTCCCCCATCCTGATGCCCTTTTCTAGTGATGTCCCCCATCCTGATGCCCTTTTTCTAGTGATTACCCCCATCCTGATCCCTTTTTCTAGTAATGTCCCCCATCCTGATCCCCTTTTGTAGTCATGTCCCCTTCCTGATCTCCTTGTCTAGTGATGTCCCCTATCCTGATCTCCTTTTCTAGTGATATCCCCCATCCCGATCCCCTTTTCTAGTAATGTCCCCCATCAGATCCCCTTGAGTAGTGATGTCCCCCATCTCGATCCCCCTTAGTAGTGATGTCCCCCATCCCGATCCCCTTTAGTAGTGATGTCCCCCATCCTGGACCCCTTTTGTAGTGAGATCCCGCATCCTGGTCCCCTATTGTACTGATGTCCCGCATCCTGATCCCCTTTTCTAGGTATGTCCCCCATCCTGATCTACTATTATAGTGATGCCCCCAATCCTGTTTCACACTCACACACACCCTTGCATATAAACACACACACACACACACACACACACACACACACACACACACACACACACACACACTGAAACTCACACTTCTTATACACAAATACTCACACCCTCACAAAATCACCCTCACACACACTCTTATCTCACTTTAATGATGCATCGCTCCAGTGCAGGGGGCCGCCGCGGTCCCCGCTGTGCTGACTTCTGGCCTCCGCTGTGCCATGACTTCCTCCAGCCGCCACTCAGACAAGCTCTGTTGCTTAG
This sequence comes from Allobates femoralis, assembly GCA_033576535.1. Taxonomy (NCBI): domain Eukaryota; kingdom Metazoa; phylum Chordata; class Amphibia; order Anura; family Aromobatidae; genus Allobates; species Allobates femoralis. The sequence continues at coordinate 106,044,204 of JARQOC010000005.1, read as the reverse complement.
CAAGATCAATGCAGTCTTCCAGCCAGAGGCCCTCATGTGACGTCATATATTGCCATCAGCTGTGGTCCTCTCATTGGCTGGCAGCTTGCATTGATCTTGCTGAGTGGCAGAGCTTCTTAGTGCCGCGGATGAAAGTCATCACACAGCGGGGACTGAAGTGGCCCCCTGCACTGGGGCGATGCATCATTAAGTTGTCCAAGGTGCCGCGGGCCGCATAGTGAAGCCCCAGGGGCCGCATGTGGCCCTCGGGCCGCATGTTTGAGACCCTTGCTCTAGTTGTTGACATCTTCTCAGTGACCTGTCTACCCTGCAGAGGTGCCATCATTTCAATGAACCCCGGTAATAATGGCATCTGTGCAGGCAGCTCCCAATGATGTTGTGTGAAACAGTACATTAATATCACAGCGTTATCAGGAGCTCACTGTGCATGTGCCTCCTCTTCTGAAAGAGTGAACAATGATGGCGTCTGCACAGTGAGATCCCAGTAACGTTATGGGAGCTGGTACATTGATGTCACATCATGATGAGGAGCTCACTGCGCAGGAGCTGACCCTTCTGATGAAATGGACCCGGGCAATATAAGTGCCTGTGCTGGGGAGACGGGTGACTAAGGGAAGAGGTCAGCGATGGCCGTCCATGTACAGCAGAGCTGAGGAGTGACATGCCCGCCCTACTGCACTTGAGAATAAAACTTAAAAAAATAGATTTCTCACTAATGCTCCAATGAAATTCTCCTAGAAAGTTATGAAAATGAGGATTAAAGGGGTTTTACACTCATAGGCTGCGGTCACAGCAGCGCTATGCCTCCGCTCAGGGGGGTTCCGTTTAAAAGATAGAATTTGACCGCATTAACACAGTGTTACCGTAATGGTAACGCTGCCAATTAATTCTTATGGGTGACAGAACCTCGAGCGCAGGTCAAACGTTGGCACCAAAGTAGTGGCTATACCCTGAGGTGTTGTTTTGTGATATAAATATATACAGAAGGGAGTATAACCGTGTCTCATAACCATGGTTATTTGATTTTTAAAGCACTCCTGCTTTTGGCTTACAAAAACTGAAGATAAAAACTGACCAAAAACAACATCTGAACGTAGCCTAAGCAAATTTTTGGTTCCTGAGTCGTTACACTCGCCCTATCGTACCTTATAGTTAACCCCTTAAATCGAGATAACAAGGTTGCATTTCCGGGGCCAAGTACTTATTCTCTTCCTGTTATACTATTAAGATGATCACATATATGTACGCATGTGTGTTTTTTAATTAGTTTTTTTTATATAATTGAAATTATATTAATGCCATCTAAATGCCCAATTTAATGTTGTACCCCCATGTTAGTGAGTGACAGGTAGATCGTGGTTCTCATGGGGTAGTGTATGTGTTTCTGCCATGAGTTTTCAGCACTGCTGCTCAGAGATCCGGCACTGCTCAGCGAGGGATATTCCATGGCGTTTTCTCATGTGGCTCGGCTTCCAGCCTCTATTACCATGTTTATTACTGTGCTTGGCTCTTGCAGTTAATTAAAGTTTTCATCTTGTATGCAGAAATGTCAAATTCACTCTCGCTGGGAATGACTTAAAAATATCCTCACGTTCACATCAGTCAAGACCCGAAAAAACTAAAAGATGGTTAATTTCTAAGATGAATATTTTAATTATGAAATAGTAAAATGACAGAAAATGATTGGTAGTCTTCTCTGTTCTATTCTGGTATAGTATACTTAGTATTATAAGATACTAATGCTTCAAATCAGATATTCATTTAAAGATTATTCTTGGGTGTGTTTAGATGTTAAAATTACTTTTTGAAGGGTTCTGACTTCTTAAAAAAAATAAAAGATTAATACCCTCACTATACCCCTACAGTTCCATGTTCTAGCACTTACTCAGCCCCCACTGTTCGCTAGCTCTTGGTCCTGTCTTGACATACACGAAATATACGGAAATACCAGTGTGGAGCGCTAAGGGCTGGGGTAATCAGCAACTGGGCCAGTACTTAGGATCACATTGGCAGTGCCCAGTGCAGTGGCCCTGGCTCACATTGAGAAGGGAGAGTAAAAATAGAGAAACAAAAATAATAAATAAATAAATTAGTTTGTGTTGCCAGTTGGGATAATCAGTCAGACATGGCTGGCACTGCAGGAGATCCCTGGGAGATAGATGGATTGGCAGTGCAGTTGGTAAACCCTTCCTAATCAGGGCTGGCCCCCAGGGGATGGTAAAAATGAGGATGGTAGTAGTGGTGCAGGGCAGCAGAAAAATGAACAGCAGAAAACTGTCTTTTTTGCTTTTACCTTTTACTGCATTAAACATACTAATTTTGGTTGTGGAGAGTTTTTTAACCCAATGATTTAGAGCACAAGTTTAACTGCTTTTTAACAAGATGCTTTTATTGAATCATCAAGGAGATTAAAATGCAGATACAAAATGCTCAAAGATATAAAAGATAAATTACAATTGGATCTGGATTACGGAGGACACTAAGGGGTTAAGGTCTTTTTGTCTCCCACTTCAGGACATATTCATGGTAGCATATTCTAACATAAACCATTGTGCGGTCCCAGCATATATAAGGCAGAGAGCTGCAGCTTATAGTGTATAGAGGGTTCAATGAAATACCGCCCTACTAATACAAACCACTGACTAATGCCTCCAACTCATTACACTAGAAACTTAGCCACATAGGAATTTGAACCTAAGCTTACCCATGTCAGTGCCAGATGTGGAGATGACCTCTAGGGGACGCCCCGACGCGTTTCCCTGATGCTTCCTCAGGGGGCATGTTTGGCCATGTCTCCCCCGTCCTTATATACCCCCCCATCACTCCTCTCGCCACCTGCCTCCAATCTGCGCTGCTCCACGCCGCAAATGGGCGGCCACCACGTCCCGGGCAGCGGCTTCCGGCCTTCACACACCGGAAGCGCGTCATTTGACGCTCCTTCCCGTGTTACTGAAGCCTTACACCGCCGCCCGAGGACGCGCGACCACGCATGCGCGGACCGCAAGCGCCATTTTGGAAGAGGGCAGCGATGCCCTGCACCCAAACATACACTCACCAGATTAGATAAGAGGGTCACCATATAACTAGAACATCACTTGGTGACCCGGACAGCATAGTTCAATGGACCCATTAGGCTATACCAGCACCTAGTGACCTAGTGACCTTTTACTGAAGTTCTTTTACAGTGTCCGGGGTAATACAACATCCAAAAGGCAGGTGGCCTGGCCAGTCTGATGAGAACTGTAGTCCACTCTGCTGGGTGGGTATAGTGGCCTTCCCACTGACTTCTCTAAGTTTTTTTGAGTTTCTAGGTGCCTTTGTGCTGTCCTGTACTCCCTCTTTATACTTGTGGTTGCCACTCAGCCAGGCTAGTAGTGCAGATCCTGTAGGTGTCTGTGCTCCCTTTGGTGAAGTTCCCTGATCCTATGTACTACAACCACCCCGGGTGGTCCCACTTCAGTGGCTAGTGAGGATAAAACTCATTAGCTTACAGTTTCTGTTACTAGGCTCAGAAACCTAGTGCCTACTGCCCTGCTGTGTAGAAGGTCCTTCAGAGCAGCCTCCCGACTCGCTCCTTACTGATCCTCTCCTGTGCCTAACCCAGCCTTACTAGCCAGCTAACCCCTCCCTCCAACCAGAAACTGAGACACAGCCAAATAAGAGTTTTCAGTCCACATCTTCCTAGTTAGAGTTAAGGCTATGTTTGGTGCTTCAGGCTTCCAGCATAGGGAGCTTCAATTATTTATTTTCAGACCAGACATTACATTTGGACCACAGAAAAAAAACAGTATAACAAACGTGTGGAAGTACCCTGCTATGAAAAGGTAATAATAAAAAGCAAGTGCTTAGTAAAAAAAAGTATCAAAAATAGGGTACTTAGTTAATACGTTTTTTGCAAAAAATGTACGTAAGCCGTTCCACCTCGACACGGTGTCCCCTATCAGAACGGTCCTATCTAACTAATTTAAAACCTGATCCTGTATAAATATACATCATGGATGCAGGGTGAAGACGGGCCAGAGTCCAATATGGACACAGTGCAGCAGACAGCACTTTATGTGCCTGGCTCAGAAATGGAGGGGTGGGGCACTCCCTGTCTTGCTAAACAAGAGAATAAATGAAAAACTGCAACTGAGCCAGGGCACAATGTGAACGGGTCTGTAGGACTGCGTTCACACCACCACATAACTAGACCACAGAAAATGTAGCAGTGTACTTCCACACGTTTGTTATACTGTTTTTTTCTGTGGTCTAGTTATGTGGTGGTGTGAACGCAGTCCTACAGACCCGTTCACATTGTACTCTGGCTCAGTTGCAGTTTTTCATGAAATTACAATTGATATTAAAGAAATACCATTTGTAGTGACCAGACCGCAGAGGTGCCACACCTGCTTAGCCAATAATTAGCTAAGTCAGGAAGTTATCAAGATGGATCAGGGACTTGAGATAAGTGGGGACCAAGTAAGGAGCATCAGAATGGGAGATGCATATGTATATTCTATGTTGGGTGTGGGTGAATAGAGCAGGTTCAGAAGATTACAAGGTGAGTGCTGGCTGAATTAAACCATGTGAAAACATTGAGTATTTGGTGAGTTTTTTACCTCCAGTATTTGTGGCCAAAACCAGGAGTGGAACAATCCGTCTCTTTAGACTGGCCTATCACCTCACCTCACTTGTCTAACTATTCCAAACCTGGCCTCTCGTGTCATCTGTCTGCACCTGCAGACTGTCTGTCTGTCAGGCATGCATAATATAGCACATTATCCGTACTTGTACAGATCCTGATCGATGACCGATTCATGCAGCGTTACACGACTCCCCTAATTATTATATCGATGGCTGGACCATGTATGAAATCATTTGTTACTGTTTGTGCCTCCCCTATTTCCTCAGATTGTAGCTTGTGAGCAGGGACCTCACTCCTCATGGTTTTGAATTTTTGCTACTCTGTATTGTCTCATATTGTCGGTACAAGTCCCCTCCAAATTGTAAAGTGCTGAGTAATATGTTGGCGCTATAGAAATAAAATTATTATTATAAAAGTATCATAGAAATACGTCGCCACTAATGTATTTATCACCCACTCCTGGTTTTGGCTTACCAATACTGAGGTATAAAACTCACCAAATGTTCAATGTGCGCACATGGTCTTATACATCTCCTACCTCTAATAACAAGTGCCAAGGGCGTAAATACAATAAGTGCAGGGGTTGCAATCACACCTGGGCCCTGGAGCCTAAGGAGCCCCAAAAGCTCCTTTGGCCTATAGAAAAAGGCTAATGCTATTAAAGCTTTGCAATAATTGGGGGCCCCGCTGGAGCTTTTGCATTAGGGCCCATGAGGTTCAAGTTATGCCACTGACAACAGCTAGCTCTTATTGCTGCTGTTTAACCATTTAGACACTACTCTCAGTCTTTGACAGCTGTATTTTATTTAAATAGTTACATTCTGTGGTGATCCAGGGATTATTGAAGGCCTCCATTGAACCCATCTTTCTACTCAGCATCTAGCTGGGCTTTATTGGAGACTAGTTGTGAGCCCGATTCTAAAGAATCGGGAGTCTAGAATCTGTATATAATATTTTTAAGAGTTGTAAATAATAGACTTAAACACCAGCCGGGGGAGCAAGAACAGCGGGGGTGAGGATGGAGCGAGCGGGGCAGGATGGAGCGAGCGGGGCAGGATGGAGCGAGCGGGGCAGGATGGAGCGAGCGGGGCAGGATGGTGGGTGGCGCGGCAGGATGGAGGCGGAGGGGCAGGATGGAGGCGGAGGGGCATGATGGAGGTGAGTGGCGCAGGATGGACCGAGCGAGGCAGGATGGAGCCGGAGGGGCAGGATGGAGCCGGAGGGGCAGGATGGAGGTGAGTGGCGCAGGATGGACCGAGCGAGGCAGGATGGAGACGGCAAGGCAGGATGGAGACGGCAGGGCAGGATGGTGACGGGGGGAGGATGGAGGTGGCGGGGCTGGATGTTGGGGGGGGGGGCGGCAGGATGGTGGTGGGGGGTGTGGGATGGGAGTTGGGGGGGCAGGATGGTGTCGGGGGGGCAGGATGGGTCGGGGGGGGGGGGGGGGGGGGCAGGATGGAGGCGCTCCTCCAGACCCCCTCCACTCCCCGCGGGCCGCCGTCCCTCTGGGCCTCCACTCTGTGCGGCCCCCCTCCCTCTGGGCCAGCACCCCCCCCCCTCCCCACCGGAACTTCATGGTGATAATAAAAAAAAAAAAAACCTCAGTGAGGATACTTACCCTCCGGCGGCTCGCTCCAGCTGTCTTGTAGCTTCCAGGACAGGACCTGTCGTTGGCTGGGAAACCGATGAGCTTGGGGTGAGTGGGAAGAGTGGGGGATGAGTGGGCAGAGCAGGGGTTAGTGGGCAGAGTCATTGGGCAGAGCAGGGGTCAGTGGGCATAATCAGTAGTCAGAGCAGGGTGAGTAGGCAGAGCTGGGGTCTGTGGGCAGAGCTGGGGTGAGTGGGCAGAGTGGGGGGTCAATGGGCAGAGTGGGGGGTCAGTGAGCAGGATTGGGGGGTCAGTGGGCAGAGCAGGGTGAGAGCGGGGGTCAGTGGTCAGAGCAGGGGTTAGTGGGCAGAGTGATTGGGCAGAGCAGGGGTCAGTAGGCACAGCAGGGGTTAGTGTGAAAAATTAGTGGGCAGAGCAGGGGTGAGTGGGCAGAGTGAGTGAGCAGAGCAGGGGTCAGCGGGCAGAGCTGGGGTGACTGGGCCGAGTATGGTCAGTGGGCAGAGTGGGGGTGAGTGGGCAGAGAGGGGGTCAGGGAGCAGAGAGGGGGTCAGTGGGCAGAGCAGGGTCAGTGGGCAGAGTGGGGGTTAGGGGGAAGAGTTGGGGGGTAAGTGGTCCGAGTGGGGGTCAGTGGTCCGAGTGGGGGTCAGTGGTCCGATTGGGGGTCAGTGGTCCGATTGGGGGTCAGGGAAGAGTTGGGGGGTCAGGGGGAAGAGTTGGGGGGTCAGGGGGCAGAGTTGGGGTTAGTGGTCCGATTGGGGGTCAGTGGGCAGAGTGGGGGTCAGTGGGCAGAGTGGGGGTCAGTGGGAAGAGTTGGGGGGTCAGGGGGAAGAGTTGGGGGGTGAGTGGTCAGAGTGGGGGTGAGTGGTCAGAGTGGGGGTGAGTGGTCAGAGTGGGGTGAGTGGTCAGAGTGGGGGTGAGTGGTCAGAGTGGGGGTGAGTGGTCAGAGTGGGGGTGAGTGGTCAGAGTGGGGGTGAGTGGTCAGAGTAGGGGGGTGAGTGGTCAGAGTGGGGGTGAGTGGTCAGAGTGGGGGGGTGAGTGGTCAGAGTGGGGGTCAGGGGGAAGAGTAGGGGGGTGAGTGGTCAGAGTAGGGGGGTGAGTGGTCAGAGTGGGGGGTGAGTGGTCAGAGTGGGGGGTGAGTGGTCAGAGTGGGGGGTGAGTGGTCAGAGTGGGGGTGAGTGGTCAGAGTGGGGGGTGAGTGGTCAGAGTGGGGGGTGAGTGGTCAGAGTGGGGGGTGAGTGGTCAGAGTGGGGGGTGAGTGGTCAGAGTGGGGGGTGAGGGGTCAGAGTGGGGGGTGAGGGGTCAGAGTGGGGGGAGTGGGCAGAGTTGGGGGGTCAGTGTGGGGGTGAGTGGGCAGAGCAGGGTCAGGGGCAGAGTGGGGGTCAGTGGGCAGAGCAGGGTCAGGGGCAGAGTGGGGGTCAGTGGGCAGCGCAGGGGGTGAGGGAGCAGATCGTGGGTCAGTGTGCAGCGCAGGGGGATGAGTAAGCAGAGGAGGTTAGATCGGGACAGGACCTTTGATGACGTCACGGTCATGTGAACTGTGACTCCGCCCATCATCGTGACATCATCAGAGGTCCTGAAGCTCCATGAAAAGAGATCGCGGCTGGCTGGATGGAGCTGCGGTAAGAGTCGGGGGGGTGACCCGAGAGTGGGGGGTCTGTGCTGAGTCGGGGGGGGGGGGGGTGACCGGAGAGTGGGGGGGTCTGTGCTGACAGGCGGGGGGTGACCCGAGAGTGGGGGGGGGGTGACCGGAGAGTGGAGGGGGGCTATGGTGACAGGCAGGGGGGTGATGGGGCAGCGGGGGGAAGTGTTGTGACAGGCGGGGAGCGCGGGCAGGAGGAGCTTCACTATATCTTATCCTTTATATATACTTGCCGTAGCGCTACTTCCGTTTGGCAGCCACGTCCACGACGACGGAAGTAGCGCCGAATATGACGGAAGTGAGCTACGGCAATTATATATAAGATTGTCATTTTCTTTTACTACAACATGAAGTGCCAAGAGGGACAAGTAAATGTTAATTTAAAAAAATTTTTTTTAAATAGTTTTAAAAAACCTTACCGTCACCATGTCCATAGATGTCTGCGCTGTGAAAATATAAAATTAATTAACCTATACAGCAAATGCTAATATGGAAGAAAATTGAAACAACTTATTTCATCTTAGATCCCAAAAATTTCAGATGTAAGGGAATGAAAACATTCTGTATCCCAAAAATGGTATCAATAAAAACTAGAGCTCGCAACGCAAATAAAAAACCCTCACACATGTCCATCAGCAGAAAAAATGTACCAGGTCTGAGGAAGTGGTGACACAAACTCATTTTGAAAGGTCCCATAGGTCATGTCTCAAGACAGCTCTCACTCCCAAAAATTAAAGGGAATGTTTTATAAACACTATAGGGAGGTCATGGAAATGGGATTTTCTTAAAGGGAGACTTTGAGTCTGATTGGAATTTATGAGCAGATCCTGTTGATTCTATATTTCTTTAAATGGCCACCATTTAACACCTCATCTGTGCAGATGCAATTTCCCAGAGTGAAAATGGCTCAGTGAAACTGTACATGTAGCGATTAACCAATGACTTGTTTTGTTTTTCTTAAAGGGATCCTGTCACCTACAAAACGCCTCCTAAGCTATCAAAACACATCCCTGCAGCATCCTATCACTAATCTCACACTTCTTTTGTCTCCTAAAAGCATCCTGTGAAAGTGCATAAAAACGTTTTAATACTCACTCATTAGTGATTATAATTAGCAGGGGCCATATTCTTTAGTCACCAGGGCATGTTGTTTTGCAGTCTCGAGGATCCTCCCTCTCTGTCTGTGCTGCTGTGATGTGGAGCTGAAGGCAGGACTTATGATTTGCATTCTGTGAGTGATAAAGAGGGGGGAGGGTAAAGCCTGCACAAGCAGAGGAACACAGACAGAGAGAGGGAGGATCCTGGAGCTGCAAAACAGCCCACCCTGGTGACTAAAGAATATAGCCCCTGCTAATTATAATCACCAATGAGTAAGTATTAAAACGTTTTTATGCACTTTCACAGGATGCTTTTAGGAGACAAAAGGAGTGTGATATTAGTGAATGGATGCTGCAGGGACATGTTTTGCTAGCTTAGGAGGTGTTCTGGAGGTGACAGGATCCCTTTAAATAAAGGGATTTATTAGTTCCTGGTTTTTTCACAAGACTGTTCCATAGACCATACCAGCATCAAACCAAAAGCAAAGTTTAAATGATCCCTCATTGGACATTTTGGAATAAAAATATTAGCAAACCAGATCTTATGTCTGAATCACACGACAGTATTTTCTTCATCTTAGAAATACAATTCAATTATGCTAATCATACTCTGATCTGAGTTTTATTAATAGTTGATCAGAGAGGAATTTGTTTTTCAGTGGAGGAGAATAATAAAACAATTTCTCCATCTTTTCCATTTTTGAAAATCGGACTAGTAGACTTGAATGGGTGGGTGTGTAAAGTCCTCGTAATGGCGGCTTTCCGTTCACTGCTATCCACCCCCACGTAGCGTCCACGATAATGACTACAGACACTGGTCTCAGGGATAACAGTTGCATTTACTTTCGCAGGAACGGGGAAATATAACCTGGAGTATATTTTTCACAGTTCAAATGGGTAGGCCACGGCAGATACAGTTCAGAGTTAGATTCTAACATGAAATTGAGGTTCTGGAGCTTTAAGAAACTTATTCTTTAGATGTACTGCTTATAAGTTGTTATTGAGAGGTTCAGAGTCTTTTTGTAGCTTTATGCAGAAGAGTATATATAGCAAGAATATTCTACAGACCTGAGAGTCTTAGGGTAATTTCACAGCTCATCACAGCACATGCAGAAATACATCTGGTGAAGCACCTGTAGGTCTGGACAGTGAGGAAGCCGGGCAGAAAGCTTTTAGCAGACTGTCTGTGGAAGCCAGAGAAGTATCACAGATTTTGGGGCTTGCCAGGAAATCTTGTGATAAGGGTGTCTCAATGACTCGCCCCCAGGACCGTGGGGTACTCGGAACTGGGCTGTTTCTGTCTCTTGGGGACGCATGGGGGCTGAGCATGATCTTCTATACTTGTGTTCCTTGAACAATGACAGCGGAGTTAGTGCAATTTGCCAGAAAAGTGATGTTTCCCACAGATCTGAAACAGTCACTTTCTGTCCTAGAAAGCGAGAGTAAAGTATATTAGTAGAAATAGACCTCATCATTGTGATGGGTGGGAGGTAAAATCACAGTGATAAAACCATTTCTATGCGATTAGTATATCTATTTAGCAAGAAACCGCTGCTGCCCCTTGTTTTATGAATTATAGACAATTGTTCAATGACCCATCAGCATCATGGTCAGTGAGTTAGAAAATAGCAAATTCAGATAATCCACATTATTAGATGCTCGATCGTCTGAAAACAGTTTATGCTGTGCTGGAATCTTGCACAATTTAAGTTATACAGCATGTGAGAATAAGAAGTCTTGAGGCCGCTAGAAGGCTTTTTGGACTAATGAGATGCTGATTTCCCTCCACGGATCTGCAAGCAGAAAATATGCAGCATATTGCAGCACCACTATTGAGAATGAGGTTTTAGGAATATCATCCACGCGCTGCATAAAAAGAAGGAAATTGTTCTGCATTGTGGTTTTGAGACGCACGACATGTCAAATGAGGCTGTGGAGTTTCACTTTGAGTTCACTGTTTAGTATGCACAGGGTGAAAGCTGTAATACAAATTCATAACAAATTTCTGTAATACAAATCCGTAACAAAATTTGCTTAATTTGGTATGAATTTTGCAACTGCAGGTTTCACTGTAGGCAAACAGACATATTTTCAGTGGCGTAACTTGAAGCTCATGGGCCCCGATGAGAAGGCTCAAGTGGGGATCCCAATTATTGCAGATCTTTAATAGCACTAGTTTTTTCTATGGGCTAAAATGACTTTTGGGACCCTCTAGGCTCCAGAACCCAGGTGCGATTGCAACCCCTGCACCTGTTGTAGTTGCACCCCTGCATATTTTAGTAGGCCCTGGGAATCCTGCTTTAAAGAGTCACTGTTGTCATCTGTGATGGCCTGTAGGGATGGCGCAGGGTTGTAGGTGAGTACACAGCCCCGGCTGGTACACAGCCTCCATGAGCAGTCTGCGCCCCGGCCACCTCCACAGTACAACAAGGGTTACTTAGGCTCTAAGATTTCCCGAGGGAAGACACGCAACAATGGCCGAACATACATTACGGGCTCTATTCTTTAAAGTTACAGGGACTAATTGATTCATAGTAATTTGCAATATAAACACAGACTGCTTCCCTGGCTATGGTGAATCTACTGTTATTTTGATGTTCTTCATTTTTCCACTTAACTTCATGAATCCGCACAGCAAAATCAAATACATTTTCAGTTCTTTCCTGTCCCACCCCCAGGGATTTTAGCACAGATAAATTATTAGGAACTTTGTGGGATGAGCCTCGTTCACTAATTTATTAGTGGCTCTTTTGCCTGAGCCTCAGGTAAAGGGGTCCTTTACAGCAGACATTAGGGGATGGCAGGCTACTAACCCGGGGATGTTCTCCTAAGAGTTCTAACCTTGTAAAACGTGGATGACTGGCTCCTCTGCCAGCCTTAAATAGCCTAGATATGCCCAATGCACAAATACTAAATACTGATTGGGAATCCAGATCGTAAGCCCCCGTGGGCACACTGATGATGTCTGTACAGCGCTGTGAAATATGATATGTGAGTAAAATAAATATTCCGTTGCACTCCCACATAGTGATGGATATATAATTAAGCAGCCAAGAGGAAGATATTACACTGGTTTCTGGTAGGCCTTCTCATGGGAAGTGTCCAGTTTTTAACTTCCTTGTAATAATAAACTCTTAAAATAGAACCCTGCGACTTTGGTCACATAACAGCAAGTCATGCAAGTAAAATCACTTGTGCAACGTGTCTGTGATTTGGTACCACCTAACTATTTTAGAGCTGAGATCTGGTTTTCAAAACAAAAAAATGCCAAATCGGTCTCATGTGAGTCTTACAGCAATAAAGTCTTTTTGGACAGCTGAAGCGACCGGTGGTAAGGCCGCGGGTGTGTGTGTATGATCTTTCTCAACAGAATCCCCATACTCAGGTTTAACCGGTAATAACGTTTCTTTACTGTAAAACATATTTATATCACAGTCAACTGAACTATATGCGCACTTGTATATATTAGAGTCTCTGGATCTTCACTTCTTCCGGGTACGCAGCAAGAAAAAAACACAACAATGAAGGTATCTTTCCCTAACTTTCCCTAAAATCACGTACCAGTCTATCACAGAAGAAGATGTCGCTCCCACGTAGCAGGCCTGGGGATCTCCTCACTCTCTTCTTCTTTGGTCTCCTTCTGCAGGTAACAGTCTGTCTCTCCCAGTCTCAGGGCACACAGAGCAACAGCAGAAGGGAGATCACAGCAGCACAAATGGCTCCCTTATGTCGGTCACGGCCCCTGCACAAGCACTCTGGGTGCTCGGCGGGCAAGGTTTTGCAGAGCGGCCAGAGTCACAGCACCAAAGTCCAGTGGCCCAGGATCAGTCACAGGGGCTTCTGCGGGGTGATTTTTCCGGCAAGGTGTTGCAAAGTAGTCCACTTTAAACAGGCATCCACAGGCAGATCTTCTCTTGTTCAACTCTGTGTCTGTACTAAGCTCTTTCACTTTTTCTTCCTGGGTAAACAAAAGAGATGGCTGGGAGTTTCCCAACTCTGTGATTGTACAGTCCACTGATGCCCCCTGGTGGACAAGTGCGGACTGTGCACAGTTCATTTCCATATCCATTTCTATGATACAGTCTGAATTGCACACCTCATTACATACCCCCCCACTTAAAGGTTGACAGTCCCTGTCAACAACCATCGGCTCCAAGGCAGTGATGGCCGTTGATATCACAGGGATTGATCTCCGGCGGAGTAGGGACCTCTGTTGGGGGAAACCATCATCCCCCCGTTCACCTTCGCTCCCTTGTTCAGGGCTCACCATATCTCCAATAAACTCAGTCACGTTTTCTACTCGGGGAGAGTAGGATCGCCGGCGGTAGCGGCGCCGGTTGGGGGCAAATCTGCTTCCTTTAACGGGAACACCCCCAGGACCGGTGACGTCGGCGGCCTCTGTACCCTTCTCTCCCTTCACAACATCAAACTGTACCACCTCCCCATCACCAACGCTGCGGAGGCACTTACGAGGATTGTTACGCTTTATGGCAGTCTGATGTACAAACACGTCATCCTTTGTGTCATTCCTGTTGATGAAGCCATACCCATCGCGGACATTAAACCACTTCACCGTCCCCTGGACCCGAGTGGCCAGCACTTGCTTATCGGTCTGGCTCTGTCTCTTCACACCCTTTTCCCTGATCTCCCCTGCCGAGCGAGCCGCTTTGGCTGGGGCGTCTAGTTTAAAGGTGGCTGCTGTTGTGGGGCATGACTTGCTGGTTCTGGTATATCGGACCACGGGTGGAGGATGCGGACAACGGTTTGCCCTATGGCGGGGGTCGCCGCATGTCCAGCACCTTCCCATCGGCCGGCTGGGTTGCTGTCTCGCTTGCCTGTCCGCCTGTTGGTCTAGCCTGAGCTGTAGCTGTAGTATCTGTTTCTGCAACTCTGCTACTATCTGCTTCAATTCCTCCGTGTCACTGTTCGGAGTGCTGGCACCGGATATGGACCTGCAGGCCGTAGTATAAGTCTGGTTATAAGCTACTACCGGGAGGAGATTCTGTTGATAACACATCCTGCCGACTACGCCAGATGTAGCGACCGGTGGTAAGGCCGCGGGTGTGTGTGTATGATCTTTCTCAACAGAATCCCCATACTCAGGTTTAACCGGTAATAACGTTTCTTTACTGTAAAACATATTTATATCACAGTCAACTGAACTATATGCGCACTTGTATATATTAGAGTCTCTGGATCTTCACTTCTTCCGGGTACGCAGCAAGAAAAAAACACAACAATGAAGGTATCTTTCCCTAACTTTCCCTAAAATCACGTACCAGTCTATCACAGAAGAAGGTGTCGCTCCCACGTAGCAGGCCTGGGGATCTCCTCACTCTTCTTCTTTGGTCTCCTTCTGCAGGTAACAGTCTGTCTCTCCCAGTCTCAGGGCACACAGAGCAACAGCAGAAGGGAGATCACAGCAGCACAAATGGCTCCCTTATGTCGGTCACGGCCCCTGCACAAGCACTCTGGGTGCTCGGCGGGCAAGGTTTTGCAGAGCGGCCAGAGTCACAGCACCAAAGTCCAGTGGCCCAGGATCAGTCACAGGGGCTTCTGCGGGGTGATTTTTCCGGCAAGGTGTTGCAAAGTAGTCCACTTTAAACAGACATCCACAGGCAGATCTTCTCTTGTTCAACTCTGTGTCTGTACTAAGCTCTTTCACTTTTTCTTCCTGGGTAAACAAAAGAGATGGCTGGGAGTTTCCCAACTCTGTGATTGTACAGTCCACTGATGCCCCCTGGTGGACAAGTGCGGACTGTGCACAGTTCATTTCCATATCCATTTCTATGATACAGTCTGAATTGCACACCTCATTACACAGCTGCATCATGTTGTGGTGGATCACAGGTTGCATTGTGCATGAGCATAGCTTGATAAATCTCCGCCAAGGCCCGCAACTATCATGGGTACGTTCAATAGCACTGGTCTTCTCATACGTGTCCCGCAGGGCCCTGGTGTAACTGCAGCTGCTGAATTCAATATAGTTTTATCCAAAAAGAAGGGAAGATGGAACTGCACTCACCGGTAAAATGTCTTCAAATGTTTATTCATTTAATCCATAAAAATAAGGAACATGCAGTTAGATAGGAGGAGGCAAGCTACAATCTGGGACAACAACTGTTTCGCACACAAGTGTGCATCAACAGCGTGCGAAACAGCTGTTGTCCCAAAATTGTAGCATGCATCCTCCTATCTACCGCATCTTCCTTATTTGTGTAGTTAAATTAATAAATGCTTAAAGACATCTTACCGGTGAGTGCAGCTTCATCTTTCATTCTGTTTGGATATTGTGCATTTTGAAAGTTCTTCTTGGAAGTTATTGCACCCTGATGGCAGGCAGTTGTTGTAAGCTGTGTTCCTTCTCCCCATTTAGCATTGATGGTGCACAAACATGGTTGTGTCTCTGGCAACGCAATGCTTCACCATTATCTTCATGTCACATGACCAGAGTCGTTTTTATAACCCCACTAGCTGTAAAGCCTGGCATTGCCTGGGCATAGTAACTAACTATGGAGGGCTATGATGCTGCATTCAGATACATGGAGGGCTATGAGGCTGCATTATGCTATCTTTATGGCATAATGCAGCTTTAAAGCCCTCCAAAGGACTATATGTCTGCATTGTACAATATTGATAGTCTCAACCCTAAAGGGGTGGGGCTTTGTGGAGTGGGCGGGGCTATGATATATACACAGATACACACACATACACTCAGCTTTATATATTAAATATGCATGAAATATTCAGCTGTGCAGTAATATAACATACGCTTTGTATCACTGCGATTATTGTTGTGAATCTCGGATGCATGCACCTTTACATTCATAGGGAAATAAGCTATTCTGATATTGCAGTGCAAGTGTCTTGTGAAAGTGATGCATTTCTATTGTAGCTTGGTTCTTCAGTTTTCTCCTCTTGTGTCTTATTTGCACAATTCGTTAATTGTGAATCTGATTGTTAGCCATCGTTGTCTTTGCTTTGTTCCTTTCTGATTTCATGCACAACAGCTTCTTTATAAGATGAGAGTGGCAAAATCATTTTGCTGAATAACAATTTGGGCACTTCAATTTATTTCTCTCTAGTGTATCCCATAAGAATGTAAGTAGCACAAAGCAAGAACAGCAGAATTATAGCTATGGTCAGTGATAGAAGAAGGACGGAGAACTGTCTGTTAGCTATGGCCGCTAGTAAGTCGTTAGGCCTGCGATGAAAAAAATACAAGAGAAGTTTTCACTGACTTTTATGTAATTTGGTGTGCTGATTACGAAAATTACCTCCATTTTTTTTCCGCCACATAACAATTTTTTGTAAAACCAAGATAGATATTTTTGCTAAAATCCTATTTAAAAAGGAATTCTGTCGAATAATTGTACATGTAATATCTGGTAATAGTGGTTTTTATCATTTAAATTTATGTATAAATATACAGAGGCCCCCCCTGCTGGCACACGGCCCCCCTTCGGTATACAGTGGCCCCCTGCCTCCACATTGATCTCACCCCCGAGGTCCTCCGTCCACTCTCCTCGCTGTATGCCGGCGGGTTCTACATGTGACCGCCGGGCGCAGTGATGACGTCATCGCTGCTGCGCCGCTCTCGGCAAACCCGGCATACAGCGAGGAGAGTGGACGGAGGACCCCGGGTGCCTGCAGACATCGGAGGGTGAGAACAATGCGGAGGCAGGGGGCTTACGTGATGGAAAAAAATGGAGGTCATTTTCGTAATCAGCACACCAAATTACATGAAAATCAGTGAAAACTTCTCTTGTATTTTTCAAAAAATTCAATTTTGCAGGGTTGTGCAGTCTGGGCAGTTTCAGTGGAGTGGTGGGAGCGGAAGCCGGATTGAAGCTTGTCTAAGAGAGAGTTGGATAAGGGGTGGGATGAGAATACAGTGTGGACATGCTTTTTAAGAATATTGGAAGCGAACAAGAGCAGGGATATGCCATTCAGCCAGTAGCTGAATGTTGAAGTGGGGTCGAGGGATGGCTTCTTTAAGACAGATGTAATTGTTGCATGTTTGAAAGCAGAAGGAAAGGTACCAGAAGTTAGTGATAGGTTGAAAAGGTGGGTTAGGGCTGGGATAAGTGTTGTGATGAGGTTGGGCAGGAAATGGGATGGGGTCTAGTGCACAAGTGGTGTGTTGCGATCTGGAGAGGAAGTGTGCAAGTTCTCCTTCAGTGATGGAGGGGAGGAAGGTTAGTGGGGGAGGGGAGTGTTGTGGTATACATGGTGGTTGGGTAGCAAAGACTTGTCTGATCTGTCCATTCTTGCTGGTGAAGTGTATTGCAAAGTCGTCTGCAGAGCTACAAGAAGTAGGAAGGGGCAGTGGGGGGGGGGGGGTGGAGGAGGGAGTGAAATGTGTGAATAATTGCCTGTTGAAGAAGTCATAATATTTGTTTACTACTTTTAGTCAAACAATAATGTATTCATATAGTCTTCTGGATACCCAGTAATTTGTAATAGCAGAATAATAGAGAGTAAGTATTGTCTTAATTCCTAGTGAAGCTAAATCAGTGTAATCACTTTGTACAATAATTCACTGTGACTTTACTGTTCACCTTACCCCTTTTGTCTTTGCATCACATCCAGTGACGTACTAGAAGCTCATGTGCACCAATGCAAAGAAAGCTTTAAAGGGAACCAACCACCCCCAATGACCCCCCCGGACTATTAATATCGGTCCCTACACACAGCACATACATGTGCTGCAATGATTTTTGCTAAAAAAACTGCTTTTTAAAACTTAAGATAATGCTTTTGAAAGTTTAAAACGAAGGGACAGGTGGGCGTTACTTATCTGTGTCAAAAGCCGGGTTGCAGCTGCCACTCATCCCCCCGCGTCCCGCAGCATCAGTAACGGCCAGCCCTTTTCAGCGTCACAGCCCTGTGCACGGGCTCGCATGCCCGTGCACACGTCATCATCTACAGCCGGGAAGCGAGCGCGCGCTCTGACTTCCTGCGCTCGGCTGTGTATGTGCTGTGTGTAGGGACCGATATTAATAGTCCGGGGGGGTCATTGGGGGTGGTTGGTTCCCTTTAACATTACACTATTAGCTCAGACAGGCATGGTTAGAATAGTACTATGAAGCTACAGGTACAGAGAGTGATTGCTGGGGGGACATAAACCACCTGACAGGTTCCTAGTAATAGCAATAGTCCTTATCTATAGGCCAAATGGACCATTGGGGCCCCCAGGGCTCGGGTGCAATTGTAACACCTGCACCTGTTGTAGGTTTGCCCCTTGTCACAGCTAACTGTGTTAGGCAACTAAATATCTGCTGTTTAGTTTACCACTGAGCCATCCTTCTCTGTGCTGATCAACATAACCTGTTTCCATCGGCTCCAAATTTTTACCTCTTGTGACGGGATATCATTGGCTGGTGAAATTTGTGTATATATATATTTTCATTGGACTTTTAGGTCTTTATTCGCCTGTCTTTGCATCAGTATTTGTCTAGTTTTATATGCTTTGGCCTTTTATTGTTTGCACCCATTTTATTATCTTATTTAATTACTCTAAATCTAAATCTTGGTAGATAAAGACAAAGGACCCATTGATGGCCACTGGTAAATCCCTAAAAGTGACCCTATAGATATCTTGACTAAGGCTGGGGTCACAGTTGGCATGCGTTTTTTAATGCCTTTTAAAAACTCATGCGTTTTTACATGCGTTTTGTCATGTCAGCATGAGTTTTTTTAAGGTGTGTGATGGCTCCCTGCGTTTTTAAATCTGCACCAAAAAATAGTGCATGTACTATTTTTTGGTGCGTTTTGAAAAACGCATGCGTTTTTATAACATGGGCTCCTATGGAAAACGCATGCAAAAACGCATGGTACATTAGTACCTTTTTAGTGCCATTCAAAAACGCATGCGTTTTCCATAGGAGCCCATGTTAAAAAAAAAACGCATGCGTTTTCTAAAACGCTTGCGTTTTTTTAACATGGGCTCCTATGGAAAACGCATGCGTTTTTGAATGGCACTAATTGTACATGCGTTTTTGTATGCGTTTCTCATAAGGCCCCTTATTAAAAGCATGCGTTTTTGGAAATGCACCAAAAACGCATGGTACAGTCACACATGCGTTTTTGCTATTAGGGCATGAGTTTTTTATCATGGGGACCTATGGGTGCGTTTTTACATGCGTTTTTGAAAACGCAGGTCTCCAAAAACGCTTGTAAAAAATGCTACTGTGACCCTAGCCTTACAGAGCATCTGTGCACCCGCAGTCCTTTCATGGTCTGAGAAGCAAGACTGATAGGTATCTATTCCATTACCATAACATGGTCATCAACTGTAGTGGATATTAGGAAAGTGTCAATAATGAATTACTCTGAATCAATAGGCTGTCGCTCTGACAAGATCATCATCCCAAGACTCCAATAAACAGGCACTTGGTGTGAACGTAACAAAGTGTGCATCCAATTAATGAAAACAGATCATTTATCTTCTAATAGACAGGTTTACCACACTCAGTTTAGCTTCGTATATCACTTTTCTGAAATGAGAGAACACTACCCTACTGGAAACATCAATATTTCATACTTCTCAAGTGCTTTTTTATGCTCTATGTAATATGAATTTAAATTCTACACCTTAGGGAGCTTTGCAGATGGGATGAAGAGCAGATAAGAAAGTTCTTCTATTTGTTCTTTGGAGGCCGTAATGATTTTAATTCACCGTTTCTCAGCTTTCAGTCACTATTTGTGGATTTTTTCATTTTTTTAAATTGTAAATGATATAATTTATGCCTTAAACATGTTCCACTAGATTTTCAATAGTCGGCAGTTGGCATGTATTTAACAAGAATCTATAAGTGGGATATACTGCTTTTAGATGGGCTGATATTTGTAGAAGGAGCATCCTAGAATCTCTTCTTCCCGACTATCGAGCGGTCTAAACAGGTTGCCTATCTTCTAATGAATGGGCAAAACACTCATTCATTCGTTATGACTATTTTTTTTTAGCCAGCTTAAAAATCCTTGTCAGCACAATTTCCAGTGTAGTTAGAACTTGTGCTGCTAAAAACAAGGATATTATATGCATAGAGTAATCGTATGGAAGCACACGGATGGGATAAGCTTGCATGTAGCATATTGGTGCTCATTCAATAGCTACGGTTGACATGTAGACTCTGTAAAAAATGGAATACCACTAGGGTGGTCCTTGCGGCATCCAATTTTTTCTTACATCTTTAGAACTGAATAGGTGCATCTCATTCGATTAAAGCAGGGGTCACACGGGTGTTATATTCACTTATGCAAGAGAATAAGCTCAACTATGCAAATGACACTTGACTCAAACTCTGATCATTTTCAGCCAAGTGTTATTTAGGCTAGGGTCACACTAGGCACCCATTAGTATCTGCATGCTTTTTTTCCATTTCTGCTTGAGTTTTTTAAGGTGTTTGATGACACCCTGCGTATTTGCATGCGTTTTTAAATCCGCACCAAAAAATGGTGCAAGCAGCTCTTTTTGGTGCTTTTTCAAAAACGCATGCGTTTTTTTTACATGGGCCCCTATGGGAAATGCATGCATTTTTGAAAGTGTCTAAATGTACTAAATGGTACCATGCGTTTTTGCTATTGGGGCATGCATTTTTTGCTTGGGGCCTATGGGTGCATGTTTTTTAAAAACGCAGGTCTCCAAAAACGCATGGAAAATCTGCAAGTGTGACCCTAGCCTTAATTATAGGTGATGAATTACGCTCTACTTTGTTTATTATGGCTCCCAGTAAATCACGTACGCAATATTGAGTTAACCCTTATTTGGGATGTTTATTAAAACTGGATAGTTAATTACACAATTGCCACCCTGTTGATGTGTTGTTGGTGTTATTTGCTATAACTAATCTTAAAGTAACAAACTACTAAAATGATTCAATTACAGTAATTTTTTTAATTAATTACGCCCTATCAATTTTACCTTGTTTTTACAATTGCAATAGGGTGTAATTAATTAAAAAATTACTGTAATTGAATATTTTTAGTAGTTTGTTACTTTAAGATTAGTTATAGCAAATAACACCAACAACACATCAACAGGGTGGCAATTGTGTGATTAACTATCCAGTTTTAATAAACATCCCAAATAAGGGTTAACTCAATATTGCCTACGTGGTTTACTGGGAGCCATAATAAACAGAGTAGGGCGTAACTCATCACCTATAACACAGGTCAACAAAAAAAATTTTTTTTTCTGGTGCCCAAAATATTTTAATGAATTTGGGGTATTTTTGGGGTGCTGATTCTGAATATGCTATCAGTTTTGCCAGATTGGCTCAAGTTTTTGAGATTTTTGGTATCTTATTTATAGCACTTGTTCGTAAATGCGACGCATCATCTCATTAATTTCTTTGGATTAGTACTTGAACTGAGCAGTTCTCAATATAGTTTTGTGTTAATTAGTGTTCTAAAAGTTTGTTCATAGCTTGGTTTTTGGCACTAACTTTATGTTGTCTGTTGTCCAGTGAAAAGCATGAACTCATCAAGAAGAAGTTGTCTTAACGATCCAGACTCATTCTGTTACATTTGTGGTGAATATACACTGACAAAACATAGAAGAAACATAACAGACTTCGTTAAAAAAGTAGCAAAAAAACGTCTTTTTTGTTACACATTTTACGAAAAATCTCAAAAACTTGAGCCAATCTGGCAAAACTGATGACATATTCAGAATCAGCACCCCAAAGTTACCCTAAATTCAATGAAATATCTTTGGCACCAAAAATGCTGTTGACCAGTGTAATTAACACTCTACACACCCCAAAGGTGGAACACGCGCGGTGACACCTTAGAGTTACCGCAGCTACTCAGAAATACGAGCTAGCTCCGGTGTAACGTTTAAATTTTAAGTGTTATTTACTGTTATCCAATTCTGTCGCATGTGAGAATCGGAGCTCAGCTGAGGCAAAGATGGAGAATTTAATTTCCCAATCTTCTCCATTGTCTGTGTCAATGTATAACGGACTGCACTTGGATGTCAGTCCAATGTTTTGCATATGCCCATTGACTTGAATGGGTGCACACCATACAATCATTGGATGTCCTTGTAGTATGTGGCGATTTTGTTCACTTGGTGAACTGGCATGAGAAAAAAATCACTGGTTGGCACTGCTCTATATTATAGCATTGGACTGATCACTATCTAATATTTTTTAGCACTTGTCTATGGTATATGTGGACATGAGCAGGGCCTTACTGGTCCACCTGAAACATGCTGCAATTTTTTTTCCTCATGCCAAATACAGCTGCATCCGAGTACAATCTCTTTTTTTTTATTAGATTGCATATATTCGTTAAATTTTTACGCTCAAGTGAGAGAGACCCTTTTACCAGGGTGCTCTATTCTATGATCACAGACCACATCAACGAAGACATGGACTTTCATGTGATGATAAATCAGCTGAGAGGAGCTAACTGTAACCGGGATATTTCTAGGAGCTTGCTCTCTGCTACAACAAGTCACTCACAGACTTGATCTAGGTCTGCTAAGCTCTGCTTTGCCCAGCTGACACTGGAAATAATGCATTTCTCAGGTCCAAAAGAAGTGTTGGCATTGCCAATTGCTTCATAACCACTATGTGTATTAGAAAAGAGAAAGAAGTGATAAACTGCTTGTGCCTCCTTCTCAGCATTACCTTCTGTCTCTGAAGGCCCAAACAGAAGCTGACCTACAGCAAAAGGATTGTAGGAGCGTAAGGCTAGGGTCACACATACACACATAGCAATCCGTTTTTGGAAGTGTTTTCCATGACCAATCCGTTTTTTTTGGTGCTTTTTGAGCCTCCTGTGCCCCTGAATGTTTTTTGGACTTAGTCATTTTTTGCCAAAAAATGCTAGAAAAAATGGATCCTTTTTTCCATAGGGCCCATGTTAAAAACGGATCTGTTTTTTTAAGTCACCAAAAAATGTTGCTAGCAATGCTCTTGGGTAAAAAACACTCCTAGCGATGTTTTTGGGTGCAAAAAAAAACGGATAGGGTGTTTATTACATGCAATCCGTTTTTCCATCAGTTTTTGGACTTAGAAAAAAAAGTGCAAAAAACTGATGCCAAAAACGGACCAAGGGCTTATGTGTGACCCTAGCCTTAGGCTGGGGTCACACATAAGCCCTCAGTCAGTTTTTGGCTTCAGTTTTGTCATTTTTTTTTTCTAAGTCCAAAAACTGACAGAAAAACGCATTGGGTGTAATAAACACCCTGTGCGTTTTTCTCTGGAGCTCAAAACATTGCCCTGTCCGTTTTTGAGCCAAAAACGCAGTAAACAGCGTTTTTGGCATCAGTTAAAAAACGCATGCGTTTTTATGCGTTTTTTTTAACATGGGGCCCTATGGGAAACGCATGCGCAAACGCATGGCATATATAGGCACTTGCGTTTGCGCATGCGTTTGCGCGCATGCGTTTTTTCTGAAAAAAATTACTAAGTCCAAAAACGTACAGGAGTGCAGGAGACACAAAAAGCACCCTATAAAAAACGGATTGGTGATGAAAATGACTTCCAAAAACGGATTTCTATGTGTAACCCCAGCCTTACTGCAGCAAAGTCAAAACACAGCCCTGCAGATTGGGAATCCGCATCATCCTCTGCCAAGATTATGAGTGGATGAGATAATGATGTAGCAGACCTGGGTAAATCTCAGTGAAATAAGAGTCAAATATACGGTAATAGAAACCAGTTGAAGAGAACACTTTGTAGAACACCCACAATGTGCTTACATAGACCTAAAAGGTCAATCTGTAGTTGCTTCTGCAGAGATGAATCAGGATATGTATAGAGGTGAATTGCTTTTAAAGCTCTGTGAACGCAGCTTATGCTGCATTCCCATACGCAGTCAAACGCATACGCATAGTGCCTGCGTTTGTCAGCGTTTGCTGCGTTTGGGTGCGGATGCGGACAATATCTGCTGCTTCCGGTGTCCAGCGTCCGCACCCGGGACGCAGCATGTTGCATTTTTTTGGCGCTCGGGGACCTTGGAAGATCAGCAAGCGTCCCCAAGCGCACAAAAAATGCATTGGCTTCAATGGGTCCGCAGTGTTCTGTGCTTGACAGCGCATGAGAACGCTGCGGACTCATTGAAAAATCTCCCGGTGGCCGCCGGTGATGTCACAGGAGATCACCGACGGCCACCGGGAGATCAGCTCAGCCTCTAATGTTCTCCTCCTCCCCGCCATCGGTAATCTCCTAGCAGTGTCGGCGGGGAGAAACAGCTGATGTGACAGCTGTTTGAATCTTCCAGCGGCGACATCTCCTCTCGGTGTCGGCGCGGGAGATTCAAACAACTGTCAAATCAGCTGTTTCTCCCCGCTGACATGTCCCGGAGCTTACCGGCGGCGGGGAGGCGGAGATCTCCGCTGCTGATCTCTGCCTCCGGCCCGCCCCCGGACACCGCCGATTGGCTGGCCGGGCTCCACAGTGATGTGTCCGCAGGCGGACATTATCCGCTGCGGACACATCAAATGACATTGCTTTTGACTGCGTTTGTGTCTGCATGCCATCAGCATGCAGACACAAACGCTAATGTGAAGGCAGCCTAAATAGGTTTTTATCTGGGTCCACTCATAATTAAGATTTCATTTTATTTTTTGGTACCTGTTGACTCTTTCGATGATATGTTCATACAACATCAATGAAAAGTAAGTAAAGTTTAAAGGGATCCTGTCACCCCCAAAACACCTCTAAACCTATTAAAAGCTGTCCCTAGAGCATATTAACACTTTCCCTACACTCCTTTTACCTCCTAAATGCAGCAAGTGACATTGAAGAAAAACGTTTTATAAGTACCTCATTAGTGATGATAATGAGTGACTATGCTATTCATAGTCACTCATCCAGGCTGCCCCTCTTCTTCATATCACGCCTGAATAGGCGTGATCTACAGCCCAGATTCAAATTGCCGCCTCCCTGCGCGCCTCCGCTCTCTCCCATAGCGTCCGAGGCTGCAGTGTGGCTGGGTGACGCGATCCGTGTCATTCCCGGCGCCGGGTGACGTATTTACACCGGCGCCGCGCTGTCAGCTTCAAAATGCGCACTGCGCATGCCCATGCGCATGCGTAGTGCGCATTTTGAAGCTGACAGCGCGGCGCCGGTGTAAATACGTCACCCGGCGCCGGGAATGACGCGGATCGCGTCACCCAGCCACACTGCAGCCTCGGACGCTATGGGAGAGAGCGGAGGCGCGCAGGGAGGCGGCAATTTGAATCTGGGCTGTAGATCACGCCTATTCAGGCGTGATATGAAGAAGAGGGGCAGCCTGGATGAGTGACTATGAATAGCATAGTCACTCATTATCATCACTAATGAGGTACTTATAAAACGTTTTTCTTCAATGTCACTTGCTGCATTTAGGAGGTAAAAGGAGTGTAGGGAAAGTGTTAATATGCTCTAGGGACAGCTTTTAATAGGTTTAGAGGTGTTTTGGGGGTGACAGGATCCCTTTAAGCCTATCCAGTTTGATGTTCAACTGCCAGAGATTAAGAGTGTCATAGGAAGGAGCACATGTTTCAGAGTACAATAATTATGTTAGGCCCCTTTCACATCAGCGGTAAAGCGCTGATCGCGGTAGTTGCGGTGAAAAAACCACAACTGCCGCGATTACCGCGGTTTTTTCGCGGCTGACAGCATTTTTTTTCGCGGCCGCACCTGCCGCAAGTGCCAAAACCGCACTTTCCGCACCTGCCGCAAGTCCGCCTATACCTTGTATGGCGTTTACCGCAACCGTGCCACAAGTGCATCCGGTATGCGGTAATCGCGGCAGATGCGTTTTTTTCACCGCATCTGCCACGATTTGAAAAAAATGCTGATGTGAAAGGGCCCTAACATAGGTTCTAAGGGCCGCTTTACACACACCAACTTATCTGTCCAACTTCTGAACAACCTACAGGTTGCAGTGAAATCATGGACACATTGCTCCATTTTGTGGCTGTGTACAAATGTAACAATGTGTCCATGATTTCACTGCAACCAGTAAGTTGTTTAGAAGTTGGACAGATAAGTTGGTGTGTGTAAAGTGGCCTTCGGTTCCATCAAAGTTCAACCTTTCTCCACCAGTTATACATCCCCATTGCTAAATGACTTGTAACCCACAATGTCACTTGTAGTGAGAAAATGATTCAGCCCTTCCTTAAAAGCTGTTATAGCATCTGCCACTACTACCTCTTGTAGGGCATCCCACAGTCTGACTGCTCTAATGTACAGAATCCTTTCCTCATTAGCTGCTGGAATCCCCTTAACACTACATGTAATGAAGCCCTTTACTCCTTTTTGTGAGGTCTTTGGAAGAGATAAGTCATGTGCCGGTCCTTTGAGTTGACCACACATATTTATACATATAAAGTAAGTGAGATTAGCTTTGAGGCGACTTTTTTCTAAGATAAACAACCCCAACTTTTCCAACCCCTCATCATCTGGGAAGCCTTGCATCCCATGTAATAATTTAGTTATGTGCCTTTGAACTGACCTTTTTAAAATGTTTAATCCAAACTAAATCCCATATTCTAGCTGTGGCCTTACAGGTGATCTATAGAGGGATAACTGTATGTTGGGATCATGGAATTATATCCCTTTTTTTATTCACCCTAAAATCTTATTTGCTTTTGTAGCTTCTATGTGACATTGAGTACTGCTGCTCTGCTTACTTGTAACCAGAATACCCAAGTCCTTCTCCTGTTCTGTAGTCCTGAGGATACTTCCATTTAAAGTGATCCTAAACCCAGAAACTGACCCCCCTTATCTTTAGACCTGTCCCTGCACCTCCTCTTATCATTCCTAGCCATCCCTTTTGCAGAAAAAATCGCTTTTGTAAAGTAAGAGAAAAGGTTATAATACTTTGACCTGTATGAGTTTTTTCTTTCTGTGGAAGCCGAGATGGGACGGGCCTGTCTGCTGCTGCCTGGTAATTATTCACGCCCCTCTCTGCTTCTAAGAGCCTGGTCGCGTCATAAAAGAGGCGGGTCTAAATCGCGTCAATCCAGAGCCCCGCCCCCTTTCATGACGCGGCCAGGCTCTTAGAAGCAGAGAGGGGCGTGCATAATTACCAGGCAGCAGCAGACAGGCCCGTCCCATCTCGGCTTCCACAGAAAGAGAGAACTCATACAGGTCAAAGTAGGGCTGGGCGATTAATCGAATTAATTCGATTAATTCGCCCCCCTGCTGTGGCCACGATACTGATTTGACGAAAATCGTCAAATTCGATTTAACCTTCCTAGCGGGTATTCCCGAGTGTAACTCGGGGTTAACTTTCACTGCTAGAAGCGGTAACCCCGAGTCACACTCGGGAATACCCGCAGCTGCTGCCGCTGATCACTGTCAGGCCGCGGGGGGGATGTGCTATCAGAGCCCAGCACTTCCGCCCCTGCTACAGCCGCTGGAGACGTCCAGGGGGGGGTGCCGTCATTGCCCCGCCGCCCCTGCTACTGACACCCGCGGGTGAGTTCCGGCGGGGGAGGGGGGGTGCCGTCATTGCCCCGCCGCCCCTGCTACTGACACCGCGGGTGAGTTCCGGCGGGGGAGGGGGGGTGCCGTCATTGCCCCACCGCCCCTGCTACTGACGCCCGCGGGTGAGTTCCGGCGGGGGAGGGGGGGTGCCGTCATTGCCCCGCCGCCCTGCTTCTGACACCCGCGGGTGAGTTTCGGTGGGGGAGGGGGGGGTGCCGTCATTGCCCCCGCCGCCCCTGCTACTGACACCCGCGGGTGAGTTCCGGGGGGGGGTTGGGCTCTGCTGCCAGAGCCCTGCTGCAGGTCTTACCTGCCCCTTGCGCCATTACAGGGATATGGCACCGCCCCCTTCTGCTAGGGTTAGGGCTAGGTTAGGGTTAGGGCTCCTGTATGCCACTGTGGGCTGCTGCTGTATACACCGCTGTGGGCTGCTGCTGCATACACCGCTGTGGGCTGCTGCTGTATACACCGCTGTGGGCTGCTGCTGTATACACCGCTGTGGGCTGCTGCTGTATACACCGCTGTGGGCTGCTGCTGTATACACCGCTGTGGGCTGCTGCTGTATACACCGCTGTGGGCTGCTGCTGTATACACCGCTGTGGGCTGCTGCTGTATACACCGCTGTGGGCTGCTGCTGTATACACCGCTGTGGGCTGCTGCTGTATACACCGCTGTGGGCTGCTGCTGTATACACCGCTGTGGGCTGCTGCTGTATACACCGCTGTGGGCTGCGGCTGTATACACCGCTGGGGGCTGCGGCTGTATACACCACTGGGGGCTGCGGCTGTATACACCACTGGGGCTGCGGCTGTATACACCACTGGGGGCTGCGGCTGTATACACCACTGGGGGCGGCGGCTGTAACACTGCTGGGGCCTGTATAACACACTGCTGGGGGCTGTATACCTGTGCTGGGGTCCACCCTCGGCGTATACACGAGTCAATAGGTTTTCCCAGGTTTTGGGGGCAAAAGTAGGGGGGTCGGCTTATACACGGATCGGCTTATACACGAGTATATACGGTACCTCTTCGTTTTTTCTCTTTATTCATCAAAGAAAAGCAAAAAAAAAATCGAAAAAAAAAAAAATCGAGATTTAAATCGAAAATCGTCCATAGGTTTAAATAAAATCGAGATTTTGATTTTTTCCAAAATCGCCCAGCCCTAGGTCAAAGTATTATAACCTTTTCTCTTACTTTACAAAAGCGATTTTTTTTCTGCAAAAGGGATGGCTAGAAATGATAAGAGGGGGTGCAGGGACAGGTCTAAAGATACGGGGGGGGGTCATTTTCTGGGTTTAGGATCACTTTTAATGTATATGCAACAATAGGATTTCTCCGTCCTCGGTGCATTACCCTACATTTATCAACATTAAACCTTATCTGATGTGTTTGCCCATTCAGACATCTTATCCAGATCATTCTGTAATATTGTACTATTATTGTTAGCTTTTAAAATGCTGCGTACTTTACCAGCAAAGATTGTTTCTCTTTATTGCCAATCCCATCCACAGATCACTAATAAATAAATTAAAAAGACTTGACCTTAGCACAGATCCTTGTACTCCCCAATGCTGACTTTATTTTATGTCCCTTAAAGGGGTAGTCAGAGTTCAGCAGCTATTTTTCCAACTCTATCAAATGTATCCCTATAATCTAAACTGTATCCTTCTTTTAATAGTCTACAGTTCCCTCCACATACTTTCTATTTATAACTTTTCTATTTCCTTCTTGATGACATCCCATGTGAGTACCCCAGTGCATCCTGGGATCCTCACACGGCATCGGACAGGCCCCAGGCACTTCCACAGCCCATCCCTGGAACACAGCATTACTGTGACTCTGGTTCCAGGGGCAGGGCTATTCAAATGTTTACACAGATCTCCAGCCCCACGACCTCCCCTCCCTAAAGTTCAGTTTCTCAGCCCCCCCACTTTTTCCCCATTACCACTCTTACCCACTCTCCGCAGTGTGATGTGATAACTTCCCTGACTGCTGTGTTTCTCTCTCTGTGCAATTGCATCAGACCGGCCATTCAGAGTGACATCAGTGGGTATCCCGGCATATCATTATGCATAAGCCCCGGTTTACCCACTGATATCACTTGTGGGCAGGGCTTATGGCCTCTGCATGGCCGGTCTGACGTGATTGCAGAGGGAGAAACACAGCAGTCAGGGAAGTTGTCACACCGCACTGCAGAGAGCAGGTAAGAACTGGGGAAAAAGGGGAAAGGGGGGCTTAGAAACCAGACTGTGGGGAGGGGAGAAAGGGGGTGTGGCTGAGAAGTCACTGGGACACTCACAAGGACGTCATCCGAAAGGAAACACTAAAAAAAACAATATGCCTCATTGTACCCACTGATGCCACTTGTGGGCAGTGCTTATGCCCTCTGAATTGCCAGTCTGACACAATTGCACAGAGGGAGAAACACAGCAGTCAGGGAAGTTGTCACACCACACTTCGGGGAGCAGGTAAGAGCAAGGGGTGGGGAGAAAGGAAGGACAGAGAACTGGAGTCTTATGTAAACATTTGAACAGCCCTGCCCCTGGAACCAGCATCACAGTGCAGCTGTGTTTCAGGGAGGGGCTGTGGAAGTGCCTTGGGCCTGTCTAACACCGTATGAGGATCCCAGGATGCACTGGGGTACTCAAATGGGACCTTAACAAGAAAGAAATAGAAAAAAAACAATAGCTGTTAGATAGTGGAGAAAGGGAACAGTAGAGAATTAATAAAAGAAGAATATTAGAAAGCATCTTGGATTATAGGGATAAATTAGATAAGGAGTTAGAAAAAAGCTGCTGGTCTCGGACTACCCCTTTAACTAGTTTTTACCTACCCGCATATAGCTCCCCTAGTTCCTACTTTTGGACCTTCAGCACAAGGCTGGTGTGTGGTACAGTATATCTGCAAAGTCCATATATATCAAATCTTTCACTTGGCCTATAGGTTTGCACTTACCGTACCTCCTTATAGAAACCCAACATGTTGGTTAAATACAGGTTTACAGCAGAAACTTGTAGAAAGTCCTGTATGTAAATTATATTTGTAGAAAAGTTTTTAGTGCTTTCAGTCTCTTCTTTTCATTTTAAGGTTCAATATAACCTTTACTTTCTTTGATTGCATTCCATTCTTCCTGCTTTATTTCTAGATTTAGTCTTATTTTTTGTCATTCCTTAAAATTAAATTTCCCATGACTATTCTACCTGGCACTCACCAATACAACTTTTCCTCTTTAAACCATAAATGCTGCCAGTATTATATTAATGGTATAAATAATTAGATTCTTTCAGCCCTACTCTTCCTAATTGGCTTATTCTTACCTGTAAACACTACTAGTTATCATGTGCCATTAGGATTTTGGTATCTAGCTCTGATATTTAATACCATTCCATTTGCTCTCAGATCTGATCCATTACATATATTGCTTTTTGGAATTATCTGATGATCGTCCAGGCAATTAATAAAATATGGAGCCAGTCTCAGACATTTAATCACAAATTCAATTGTAAGGCAGTATTAATTTGCTGTGTCTAAGCGTACCTGTAAGGTGTTATGGTAATTAATGACCATTCCATTCTCTTCAGAACTGATAAACATAAGGAAACATGTATTCAGCTGTGTTTTTTTTTTTTTTTTTTTATTGAAGCGCTATCATTTTAATTGGAGTCGGATAGAGTTTTATATCAAGTGGAGTCATTTGTGTTAATGAAATCTAGAACAAAGTCCTCACTTTGAATGATTTACTCAATTAGGAGATTATGACTGTTGCTTCCTACATAGCATGTGGTCCCAGCAGCATTGCAGTCTTGGCAGCAGTGCACCATACCTGGCTGAGGACTGTTTCATATAAGGGGAGCCAATTGGTAATTTTATTGATAACCACCAATCTTTCAGCTTTTGTTGCAATTTTGGGGTGCATTTGGTACCCTACTTATCATACATTTGTCCCTTACCCTGTAGATAGATGTTAAACTTATTTAGCGGGAAACCCCTTCAAGTCTTCTGAGTCTGCTTCTCCAAAATAAAGCAGAACATTGCAGTGCACTGCTCCCAACATTACTCTCTAGTAGATTAAAGCTATTTTACCACTACTAATGTGACCTCATTTCCTTTGTCCGATTTCTTCTTAACTAAAAATTACCCAGAATACTTCTGTTACCTACCCTGCTCCTGTAAGCTGCTCTCTCTCTCTGAGGCATTTATATATCTTTATTGGTGTTCTAACTTTGATCTTTCCAGTCTGGAGACTGGATTTGGACCAACTGAGCAGGGTATGTCCCTGGTGGAGCTGCCTCTCTGTGAGTGACAGCAGTCTGGGCACGCATGCTCAGATCACACTGTCCTCTCACCCACGGTGATGTGCCCTGCTCATTTGGTCCAATTTTGGTTTCCAGGCCAAAAGGGTCAAAGCTAGAACAACAATTAAGGTATTTACGATCCTCAGAGAGTTAAGTGTACAGGAGCAGAGTAGGTAACAGAAGTATATTGAGAAAGTGTAAGTTAAAGAATAGCTAGTACTAAAGAAAGGAGGTCACATTAATATTGGAAAATCTCTTTAATTTGTCTCTTCCTTAGCCTCCTCTACTCTTAGCCACAGCACTGTAAGTGCCAAATTAGAATAGAAATATTCGCAATTGCCAAACAAATAAATGCTGTTCAGTGTACATTACAGATGATCTAATCAATCTGATGCAAGTAGAGTTCAAACAATTAGTGATTTGATTCACATGAATCACTCAAAAAAATGCCAACTGACTTTTTACACCTTTAAAGAAGGTGGCATCAGCAACAGAAGACTGACGTGACTTTAGGCATGACCATCCAGGCTTTCCCATAATCCCTTGCATATGTTACATGACATGGTGTAGTGAAGTAAATCAGGAGGGATTATTTTAGCCTGTTTAAAAGCCTGGACAGGATATGCAGCAGTACAATACAGCAATAAAGAATATGCTTGTAGTATTCAGTAAATAATACAGAGGTTTAATTGATAGGGGGAGAGAGATAGAAGAGGTGCCAACTGCAGTGTCAGACTCGGTGTGATCAATCAGTCATATGGTGTAGCTGGCATTTGTCCTGTGTCATTTGAATTACAATTACACTTTTTTCTTTCAATATGCACTAGAAAGTAGAAGCAAGGCCGTACTATAGTTTTTACAGTAAATAAATCTGAAATCGTTGTCCATGTTTGCTAGTTTCAAGTGATTGTATGGAGTTTTTGCATTTCTTGAAGAATCATTTTTGTGAAGGGGGAATAGTTGTTATCATAAAAATGTTTAATTTGTATTTTTAGAAAACAGCCCCTGACAGAAGCTATGTTGCTTATCCATGAGGGTACCTTTACACGCCGCGACGGCAGGCTGGATACATCGCGCTACAGGCTACAAATGTAGCTTGTAGCGTCAATGTAGCCCGTCGTAGCGGCGTCTGAAGACGCGACGCTACAGCCGGCGACAGATACATCTGTTTATGGGCTCTGCTCGAAAACAGATGGCGATATCGCCGATGGTAGCGAGCTGTATCGGCGTGTAAAGAGGCAACGGAAGGAAACTCTGGACACCCGGGGCTGTAGCTGCAATGTAGCTAAGGCGTGACCCAGGCTCTGGGATACCGCGATCATTGGAGGAAGCTCCTGCATGATGATTGGTAGTCGCTGCACAGGGAGGCATATTTAAGGAGCTGACCAGTCACACTACACAATCGCTCGAGCGTGCTGTATTTCTCAGCCTCCTGCGATGCCTGGCCAATCATGATGATATTGCGCTGTCCTATCATCGTACGGACGGCTCGTAATCCAAGATTGTGGCATGCCTATGTGCTGTCCCTGCTGTACCAGGTCCGCCCATATTAGCTTATTGTAGCGCTGTGTAAACGTGGTACGCTAAGCTACAGCTGTCTACTTGACACACCCGGCGATGTAGCTAGCTACAGATGTAGCGTGGCGTAGCGCACCTTATGGCGGCGTGTAAAGAGGGTGCGTTGAGCGTTTGTAGCCGTTTGAGCGTGCTCGTGCACGTGAAGTAGCGCGATGTATCCAGCCTGCCGTCGCGGCGTGTAAAGGTACCCTAAGAGACAGGAGATGTTTTTGACAAGCCCAGGTCCGGCAGACCCCGCAAGACAACTGCTCAGGAGGAATGATTGTTGGTTAGCAAATCCAAATCAAGCCCCTCTTCCACTTCAGCAGAGCTCCAACAGGCCTGGTCACCTGAACAGTTTGTAGGATTCTGTCTCGAAATGGCCTCCATGGTTGAATTAGTGCCTAGACGCCAGCACTAAACAAAAGGCAAATAAAAAACAGTGTGGCATCTGCAAAGTCCCACAGCCTGCTAAACAGATGGACACTGGAAAAGTGGCAGAAAGTGGATTTCTCTGATGAATCTTCAGTAGAATTAAACCACAGCCACCACAAATACTGCAGGAGACCTACTGGAGCCCGTATGGATCCAAAATACACCCAGAAAAAGGTTAAATTTGGTGGTGGAAAGATCATGGTCTGGGGTTACATTCAGTATGGGGGTATGCAAAACATTTGCAAGGTGATAGGCAATATCAATAGCCTAAAATATCAAGAAATATTAACTACCTCTTACATTGCAAATCATAAAAGGGGTCAAATGCTGCAGCAAGATGGTGCTCCATCTCATACATCCATCTCTACAACAAAGTTCCTCCAGGCAAAAAAGATCAAGGTGCTGAAGGACTGGCCAGCTCCGTCACCAGACATGAACATCATTGAGCATGTTTGGGGTAGGATGAAAGAGGAAGCATGGAAGACAAAACCAAAGAATCTAGATGAACTCTGGGAGGCATGTAAGACTGCATTCTTTGCTATTCCTGATGACTTCATTAATAGATTGTAAGAATCATTGTTGAACCACATGGATGCAGTCCTTCAAGCTCATGGAAGTCACACAAAATATTTAATATGAGTCTAAATGCACCACAACTTCATTCACCAATGTTATGCAACATATATTTGTATTTTAAAATTAATTATTTGTTTGAATATCACATTACTGTCTGTGGGCGACAAAACTTTTGTCTTGCCAAAATCTGATCATTCTGTGTTCATTAAATGATCAATATTTCAGCATTGAAGCCAATTTATTTTCTTAATCTAAACCACATTTAGGAGGGTTTCAGCTTTCAAAAGAGTAATTTATACAACCAATGGATGAATTTAACGTCAGATTATAAGCTTTTATTTACATAACATGGATAAGCGACATAACTTCTGTCAGGGACTGTATTGTACTAGTCAAATTTTGCATCTGTATATGCCACCCCAATACTGTGTCCTGTTGCAGGTGATGGCTGTTTGGATATGTCCCTACTTAGCATTTCTTATTTTTGGGAAGAAGGTTGAATTTTGTTAAAAAAAATGGAAAGAAAGGTTCAATCGGTGCAGACATTGACCAGTGAGTACCTGTTTTTGCACACCTGTGCACACATGTTTTACTAGTCCAATTTGACAACAATATAGAGTGGGACATGTCCTACGGGAATGCCCTATATCCTACCGATGGGAAACGTTTGTATTAACAGTATAGAGTACACCAAACCTATTCTGCAGTCACATTTTAGTTAGCATTTGCTGTTAAATTCTATTTGGCAAGGCTTGGATAGCCTATATATTAATTTCTTTCCTGATGTCTCCATAATAACAAACACAGTTAGGGATGACAGCTTGAAGCTACGTGCTTAATCTGCGCTATGTATCAAATACAGGGGACCCCACACCATTTTTTTCAATTACCGTATATACTCGTGTATAAGCTGACCCGTGTATAAGCCGACCCCCTACTTTTGCCCCCAAAACCTGGGAAAACCTATTGACACGTGTATAAGCCGAGGGTGGACCCCAGCACAGGTATACAGCCCCCAGCAGTGTGGTATACAGCAGCCCCAGCGGTATATACAGCAGCCCCAGAGGTATATACAGCAGCCCCAGTGGTAGTAAACAGCAGCAGCCCCAGTGGTAGTAAACAGCAGCAGCCCCAGTGGTAGTAAACAGCAGCAGCCCCAGTGGTAGTAAACAGCAGCAGCCCCAGTGGTAGTAAACAGCAGCAGCCCCAGTGGTATATACAGCAGCAGCCCCAGTAGTTAGTATACAGCAGCCCCAGAGGTATATACAGCAGCCCCAGTGGTAGTATACTGCAGCAGCCCCAGTGGTATATACAGCAGCAGCCCCAATAGTTAGTATACAGCAGCCCCAGTGGTAGTATACAGCAGCCACAGAGGTATATACAGCCCCAGTGGTAGTATACAGCAGCCCCAGAGGTATATACAGCCCCAGTGGTAGAATACAGCAGCCCCAGAGGTATATACAGACCCAGTGGTAGTATACAGCAGCCCCAGTGGTATATACAGCTCCAGTGGTAGTATACAGCAGCCCCAGAGGTATATACAGCCCCAGTGGTAGTATACAGCAGCCCCAGTGGTATATACAGCCCCAGTAGTAGTATACAGCAGCCCCAGAGGTATATAGAGCCCCAGTGGTAGTATACAGCAGCCCCCAGGGGGTATATAGCAGCCCCCAAATGCTGGCACTCACCCCCTTATAAGGGTTCCCCCCCACTCTGCGTATCTTACCATCCCGGTCTTCTGCACAGCGCCGCTCCTCGGTGCTCCGTTCTCCATGCTCCGTCCTCGCTGCATCCGAGATCCCCGGCCGTCGCACGATGACGTCCTATACCTGCGACGGCCGGAGATCCCGAATGTAGCAGGACGGGAGCATGAAGAACGGAGCACTGAGGAGCGGCGCTGTGCAGAAGACTGGGATGGTAAGATACGCAGCGGGGGGGGACCTTACAAGGGGGGAGAGTGCCAGCATTTGGGGGCATATATGCACTGCTTCCCCCTGCCGCTGATTGACAGGGGGAAGCAGTGCATATATAATGAGCGGCCCCACGTGACGGGGCCGCTCATACAGCAGCCTAACCCGCCTCCTCTCAGCCTCCACAGCCCCCACCACGCAGCCTACCGTATTGACCCGTGTATAACCCGAGGGGGAGACTTTTCAGCCCAAATTTTGGGCTGCAAAACTCTGCTTATATACGAGTATATACGGTATTTATTTATTTTTACACTTCAGGGACACAGACAGCTACTGTAAAGTTGGGCAACAAATCAGACGCTAGCATAGTGGGTTGGGCCGCAGTCTGACTGCAACCATTCAAAGACTGTCATAGAGGGATGCAGTGAATATTCATGTGGTGTAATGAGCGGATCAGGCAGTAGTATGAGAGCATCGCGGAGACTAATAAGCATGTTTTAACTGCTTTTAATCTCCATTTTGCTTCCTCTTGGATCCCCCTAGCCACAATTTTATTTCAGAGGCATTTGGGTCCCCATAGACTTATATGGGGTTTGGGATCAAGGCATGTCTCTGACCAGGACATATTTTTTTAACTTCAGCCAGATCCGGCTAATATCAGCGGGTTCACCAATCTCTGATAGAGACACAACATTAATTTGCTATGCTCCATAGAGAACACATGCATTCTCTGTTGGGCTGAGCATACATGTGTATGGGTGGATCATAAGAGATAACTGTCAGCCAAATGAACTATACAAAGGGTATGGCTACTTTTACGTTTCTACATGAAATGCAAGATGAAGTTTATTCATCTGTTATCTCACAAATGTTCTCAAAGTTGCTTGAAAAGTTTTTATCTTTTTAATATTGAAGTGCTTTCTTTAAACAGCGCCATTATTATTCTACGTAAGGTTAAAGCTGGATTTTTACAAGAAATGGAGCTTTTGTACCAATATTATTTCTGTTTATGGCGTTCTTGGAAACAATTTTCTTGGGAATTGTCAAATAAAATTACTTTGTTCAATATGCTGGAAATAATCTACTACTTTGAGGCTCTGACATTTCAGAACACTGTAATATCTACACTCATGAGTAAATAAAGGTATTTCGTTTTGTTCTATGTATGAATAAAAGCTTCTTAGTTGCTGATTTTTTTGGTACTTTTGCACCTGTTTTGTGTTGATTTTTAGGCACTGAACACCTTAGAGTACCTGTCACCAAACCAGGCATGGTGATCTAATTACAGCACTGGATGCAGCATGTCTGCTGCATCCAGGCAAGGGGTCCCCCAGCCCTTGAGCCCCCCTGTACCCCAAGTAAATACACTTAGAAAATGTACATCCTGCAGCCAGAAAGGAGGTGGCTAGAGGCTGGAGCTGAAGGGCAGATTCACACCCACTGCATGTTTAATCTGCCCACCACTGCCTCCCTGATGCCAATCATTGTCTCCCTTGTCTGCAGTATATCAGAGTTTATTTTAGAAATGGCTGATTAGCCCCGCCCCCTGCAGTGACATCACCGCTTATACCCACCCTGCTCTATGTTAACCATAGAGCAGGGCGGGTATAAGCGGTGATGTCACCGAAGGGGACGGGGCTAAGCGGCCATTTCTAAAATAAACTCTGTGATATACTGCAGACAAGGGAGACAATGATTGGCATCAGGGAGGCAGTGGTGGGCAGATTAAACATGCAGTGGTGTGAATCTGCCCTTCAGCTCCAGCCTCTAGCCACCTCCTTTCTGGCTGAAGGATGTAAGTTTTCTAAGTGTATTTACTCTGGGTACAGGGGGGCTCAAGTGCTGGGGGACCCATTGCCTGGATGTTGCAAACATGGTGCATCCAGTGCTGTAATTAGATCACCGTGCCTGGTTTGATGACCGGTCCTCTTTAAAGAATATCGTGTTTGACTTTTTTATTAGTTTTCAAATTAATTTTTTTTTTTTCTAATTTCACTTTCACACATTTTATACCATTTGCATAAAATAGGCAGGAAAATGGCAATAGGGTCCTTGTAGGTTGTGAGCTTTCCTGAAAGTTAGGCTTTCAGGGATTTATTTAAAGGGAATCGGTCACCAGTTTTTTCTTGCCACTTCATCTGAGAGCGTCAGTATGGAGAAAATGAGACCCTGCATCTAGCAATGTATCACTTAGATTACTGGGGAGAAGCCGT
Organism: Allobates femoralis; assembly: GCA_033576535.1. Lineage (NCBI taxonomy): Eukaryota > Metazoa > Chordata > Amphibia > Anura > Aromobatidae > Allobates > Allobates femoralis. Next base: position 106,005,812 of record JARQOC010000005.1, on the reverse strand, counting down.
TGTGACACAACTAGAGTTTTTAGATGTATCATGAAGCAGAAATCAGAAAGGTAACTCTGCCTACATCACAGCTTTCTGTGTACATTGTATATTGACAGGGAACTGCTAATCAGAAGAGGGGGCATTGTCAAACTAGGGCTCACGGAAGCTCTAGCCCAGGCAGTGATAATCCCTTAGCGATAGAACAATAATTGTATGGAAACAGCGGACAGCTTAAAGGGAGTCTGTCAGGTCAAGCATCCATATGTAACTGATATAATTTTCTAATTCCTCTGTTGAAGCTCTTTCTATTCATGTATTTCTTTTCTTTATAGTCCCTCCCACCCCATCATCTGTAAACTGCAAAAAAAGATTAATTCCATTTGTCAAACACAGTGAATGATCACTTAATTCTCTCCTGCATACTCCCCAAGGAATGAATATTCATGTTGTGACATCACCTGCCCTCCTCTGTAAGCATACAACCAAAGCAGAGGAAATCACTCCCGTGGGGCTATGTCTCCTGTTATGTGGTCGGCTCTCCAGACACAGTGCAGAGCAGAGAGGAGGGGGGAGGTGGTGTGTGCTCTTAGCAACTGCACATCTGACATCTTCATTGTGTGTATCTGAGGCATATGTGTAGTGTGTGCTCTGAGATATTTCTAGGTGTTTATAAGAACATTTGTTCCTTTGCTCAGCAAATGCAGACATTACATGTATGCCGGAAAACCAATGTTCATGTAAACAGATAGAAGTCTCTTACAGACAGCACCCATATTTTAGCACAAAACAGCTCTTTATGCACTTTCACAGGATGCTTTTAGGAGACAAAAGAAGTGTGAGATTAGTGGTGGGATGCTGCAGGGACATGTTTTGATAGCTTAGGATGCGTTTTGGAGGTGACAGGATCCCTTTAACATTTTTTTTGCATTACTATGTGTCTATATCTTCATATTATGTATATACATTTGTATTTTCTTTCCTTGACTATTATGTTGGCCATCCTGTTGGTAGGCGCGAATATAAAAACATGATTTAAGCCCTTCACGACCAAGGACATATAGTTATTGTGATGGTGTGATATGAAGGGTTATATTCTGCCTTTTACAAGTGTTGTTCCTTTACTGTGTATGCTCCCCTTACATACCTGGTTATTCTAGTCCTGTGTCAATAGACCTGGTTTTGGATATGAGAGGTGGTTGGGGGAAGCAGAGGAACTGTGTTTTTTAGTCTTTTGTGTGGGACCCTGAAGCTGAGGTGAGCTCTCCAGAGGCATGGGAGAGTCACCTGGATTACCTAGCTATACAGTATTCTGATGACTTGTTTTATGGCGTTTTATGCTTTTTCAAGCAATAAAGTTTCTTGGGCGGTTCACACATCTCTCGCTCTGTTGATTGAGGATACTGGAGAAGGACCCCGTGACCGTTATGTCCTTGGTCACCTCCCTCCCTTTCAAGTGGGCTCACAGACTGAGCCCTCATCTTTCCTTGCACATGTTGGATGATCTGATTTGCCGACATGTGCAGCAAACATCGGTGGCAGAGTGGAGATCCACCCACCGCTTTTAACCCGTTGGATACTGCTGTCAAACTCTGACTACGTGATCAAACATGCTCCGGCGGGTAGCATGCCATTCTCTGTGCCCATCGGCAGCCCCATGGGTATGGAGTGCCAAATGGCTGTTATGGCAGCGAGGGATCAGGTGATGACCCCTGTCGCTGTCATGACTCAATTCCTTTGAACACTGAATGAGCTCCGGCATTCATAGAAGATGATCATTTGTGCTGTACATAGCCATAGGTTAGTACGACTGTGCAAAACACAGGTATTCAGACAGTGGCATATTTAAGTTCCCTAAGAGGACTAGTAAAAACAAAAAAAAGAGTTTTTGTTGTTTTTTTTTCTAAATATGAAAACAATTTAAAAAAACACAATATCAAATCGCCCCCCTTTTGCCCCATTAACAATAAAACAATTAAAAAATACACATATTTGGTATTGCCACATTCAGAAATGCCCGATCTTTCAAAATATAAAATAAATTCATGAACTCTGTAATCTACATAACAGACAAAAATGACAAAATATTTAGTTTTTTTTGGTAGCTGCAACTTTGAAATAAAATGAAAAAAAAACAGGCGAACTTTGCAAAATGAATTAAATCATTCAAAAATACAACTTGCCCCACAAAAAACAATCCCTCGTATGTCTGTATTAACGGAAAAATAAAAGTTATGGCTCTTGGAAGTAAGGGAGGAAAAATCAAAAACGAAAAATCTCCTGGGGTGAAGGGGTTAAACAATAACTGTATTATATTTTTGTACCACTTTGCTCATGGTTATGTTCAATGACCAAGCATAAGCGATACAGAGCCTTTATACAATTTCACTGTTGATTTATATTTGTACCGTATACATGTCTATGCTTTGAAAATTGAATATAGAAAAAAAAAATAAACACAAAACTGTAGTGGTTGGTTCCCTCTGTCAATAATATAGCAAGGTATTTACCTTATTCCCTCTCGGGTGTCTGGTATCCCAGTGAGGTTTCTGGTCAATTGTTTCCCTCTGTCAACAAGGATCGACACCGGAACTTGCAACATGATGATTAATAATTAAAATGGGAAGAGTTTTTTTTAGTTTGTTGGTATTCAATTTAGTTTAGCAAATGAATGTAATCCTACGTATGTAATATTGGACTTCTAAATCCCTCATGCAGTTGGTGTTCCTCTTTTGGCTAGTGAGATGACAAACAAAACTTCAATGTTTTTCATTTACCCATAATGACATTTTATAGAAAAGAAAGTTCAGCTTTCCCCTAGGTTTTGCAGGTAATCGTAGTCCACACCGTCTCACTAAGCCGCCCTGGTCCGGGGGGCGTGTCGGGTCCCAGGCTGTCTGGTGTTACCGGACCGAATTTGTCCCCATGTCTCGCAATGGGGCTGGATGGCTGTTATTTGCCATCCGGTTTGGGTCTTTTCTGGGACGATCCAGTTCTGTCCGATTTTTTATTTTTTTTATTTTTTTTTTTTGTTTTGCATCGGACACAAAATCTGAGTCTGCAGCATTTTTCGTGTCCGATACAAAAATTGGACAAAACCGGATCCTCCCAGATCCGGCGCACATAGCATGGGAGTCTATGAGCTCTGGATCGTGCCGGATCCGGCAGAAAATCGTGCCGGTTCCCGGATGCCTGGTGCTGAAAGAGCGATGGCTTCTAAAAGCAGCCGCCACTAAATTTCAGCACCTGGAGGGCTCCATGGCTGAAATTTCAGCACTGCGGCCAGCTCAACTGCAGCCGCGCTACTGAAATTTCAGCACTGGAAAGTGCCAGCAAAGAAGCCAGCAAAAAGCTCGTCCGTGGCTGTCAGGTTCTGTCTGGTGCATCCTGCAAAACACAGTACCTGACAGTAAAAATGGCGGCGTGAAGCCAGACTAACAAGTATTAATCCTGTACATACTGACATTTTCAGTCTGAAAAATTCCTTCTAAGTGATGTCCACTTAGTGTCTCCCTTCTGTCTCACTTACTATGCACCAAAAAAAGGGGAAGTCCAGTCACCAGCAATATGGTGTATTGCATAAGAGGAATATTAGGCTATGATGTTAAAAACCTTCATCCTTTATTGTGGTTTCATAAACATCTTGCTTACGCCATTTCAGACCACACAAGGTCTTTAGTCATAGCAAATAACCATACATACACAGACAAAACTTATACAAAAAGAAGGAGGTATAATACACCCAATCAAGATGAGACTATAATGACCATAATTATCACAAACACGTGTCTGTATAAAATCACGTAATATACAAATGAATCTATATACATTGTACAACAGCAAAAAGATGTAAATAAATATATATAAGGTTCCATATATACAATCCAGTATAGAGTTATGCAGACGGCAAAATGGATATAGTATCAGAAAAATGCACACAATATAGCCTGGTGTGTGTATTGACAACAATTCCTATCCCTTTCACTGAAAAAGAGAAGTACAAAATGAATCAATAGTTTGACATTTCACAAAATTCCCAATATTATCTATTCAGGTTTTTCATACACAGATACAGAGGGAAAAATAAATTCCTGCAAATCTGTAAATGTAATTAATATAGGCAAATAATAATATAGAAGGTCTGTTCTATAGATCAAAGCGGCTGGGAAACCTGATACAGATACAGAGGAAAGAAAAATAAAATAACCTGGTGAGGGATTTTTATTTCTCATAACAATGTAATGTGCTCAGCCTGTCCCGATAGAATTCTACAATGGGCTAGGCCAACATAACGTAGCCTTCATCTGTCACAGGTTAAAAAAAAAAATCCTGCAAATCTGTCAGTTTAATTCACATAGCCTAATAATAATATAGGACATCTGTCTTATAGTTCAAACCTGCTGGGAAACTTGTATTGAGTATTGTACTATCTACCGCCTGTTGTCAAGTGTAATCCTCCTTCAGCAACAGCGACACAGATTAGAGGAAATTGAGGCAGGAATTTGTCTCTCTATTGCTGCTCACTTGTCTTTTAAACTGCTTGCGGGTATAAAAGAGAATTTGGAAGAGCAGCACAGTGGCTCAGTGGTTAGCATTGTATATGGTGGCTCAGTGGTTAGCATTGTATATGGTGGCTCAGTGGTTAGCACTGTATGGTGGCTCAGTGGTCAGCACTGTATGGTGGCTCAGTGGTCAGCACTGTATGGTGGCTCAGTGGTTAGCACTGTATGGTGGCTCAGTGGTTAGCACTGTATGGTGGCTCAGTGGTCAGCACTGTATGGTGGCTCAGTGGTCAGCACTGTATATGGTGGCTCAGTGGTTAGCGCTGTATATGGTGGCTCAGTGGTTAGCACTGTATGGTGGCTCAGTGGTTAGCACTGTATGGTGGCTCAGTGATTAGCACTGTATGGTGGCTCAGTGGTCAACACTATATGGTGGCTCAGTGGTCAGCACTGTATGGTGGCTCAGTGGTTAGCGCTGTATATGGTGGCTGAGTGGTTAGCACTGTATGGTGGCTCAGTGGTCAGCACTGTATGGTGGCTCAGTGGTCAGCACTGTATGGTGGCTCAGTGGTCAGCACTGTATGGTGGCTCAGTGGTTAGCACTGTATGGTGGCTCAGTGATTAGCACTGTATGGTGGCTCAGTGGTCAACACTGTATGGTGGCTCAGTGGTCAGCACTGTATGGTGGCTCAGTGGTTAGCGCTGTATATGGTGGCTGAGTGGTTAGCACTGTATGGTGGCTCAGTGGTTAGCACTGTATGGTGGCTCAGTGGTTGGCACTGTATGGTGGCTCAGTGGTTAGCACTGTATGGTGGCTCAGTAGTTAGCACTGTATGGTGTCGGTGCAGTGGGGTGTGTGCAATGTATGGTGGCTCAGTGGTTAGCACTGTATGGTGGCTCAGTGGTTAGCACTGTATGGTGGCTCAGTGGTTAGCACTGTATGGTGGCTCAGTGGTTAGCACTGTATGGTGGCTCAGTAGTTAGCACTGTATGGTGGCTCAGTGGTTAGCACTGTATGGTGGCTCAGTGGTTAGCACTGTATGGTGGCTCAGTGGTCAGCACTGTATGGTGGCTCAGTGGTCAGCACTGTATGGTGGCTCAGTGGTAGCACTGTATGGTGGCTCAGTGGTCAGTATTGTATGGTGGCTCAGTGGTCAGTATTGTATGGTGGCTCAGTGGTTAGCACTGTATGGTGGCTCAGTGGTTAGCACTGTATGGTGGCTCAGTGGTTAGCACTGTATGGTGGCTCAGTGGTTAGCACTATATGGTGGCTCAGTGGTTAGCACTATATGGTGGCTCAGTGGTTAGCACTGTATGGTGGCTCAGTGGTTAGCACTGTATGGTGACTCAGTGGTTAGTACTGTATGGTGGCTCAGTGGTTAGGTGGCTCAGTGGTTAGCACTGTATGGTGGCTCAGTAGTTAGCACTGTATGGTGGCTCAGTGGTTAGCACTATATGGTGGCTCAGTGGTTAGCACTGTATGGTGGCTCAGTGGTTAGCACTGTATGGTGACTCAGTGGTTAGTACTGTATGGTGGCTCCGTGGTTAGCACTGCAGCCGTGCAGCGCTGGGGTTCTGCATTCAAATCCCACCAAGGACAACATCTGTAAGGAGTTTGTATGTTCTCCCCGTATTTGTGTAGGTTTCACCTGGGTTCTCCGGTTTCCTCCCACACTCCAAAGACATACTGATAGGAAATTTAGATTGTTAGGACCGTGAGGATGTCTGTAAAGTGCTGTGCAATTAATGGCTCTATATAAGAAAGCATAATAAATAAATAAGAATATCTTGCATATGTCTAAACCCCAAGTTATGAGATTGCATGCTGAATAGAGATGAGTGAACCTGTGCGGGGCTGGATTTTGGGGTAATTCTTTCTTTTAACGCCCCTTTCGCATCAGGTTTTTTGGGGATCCGTGGCTATCCGTTGTAAAATGGATAGCCATGGATCCAATTTGGCCCCCATGTATCACTATGGGCACGGATGGGCACAAATTGGTCCTACATGGCTATCCGATTGTGTCCAAATTGTCATGGATCCAATTGTGTCCCGATTTTTTGATGTACCCAGAATCGGAGTCTACTACTACGATTTTGGGTGCAGCGGACCAAATCAGACAGAATCGGATCCGGCGTGGTCTGTAGCAAATAACATGGGGTCTATGGAGTGTGGATCCGAGAATAAGCAGCATTGTGATGTGAAGGGGGCCTAGTGCTGGATCTGAGATCGCTGTGCTCCAGTACGCTGGCACTGTGTAATCGACTGTCACTAGGGTTTTGTATCGCCCTCAGGGCTATGGGTTACTCAGGACCGGTCCTTATTCTTTGCTTACAGGGTGATGTCACGGTGGTGGCCATGGACCGGTTCCGTGGCCCTGGAGGGACCGCAAATAAAAAGGGAAAAAATAAAATACAAATAAGAGTTTGTCAGTGACGCCACCTGGGGGCTGCAGCCGGATATGACCACCGATGCTTATCTCAGCTTCAGGGCATGATGTTGGGATGCAGCAGGATGATAAACCCTCCACAGGTAGGGCTAGGATGATCCCTGACCTGGTGATAATAATTGTTATTGGTGTTGATGGGGATGCAGGAATTAGCTCAAACAATGATGTGGAGACACAAGAGTAACAGTCTTTCCTTTATCTTTAATGGTGGAACTCAGGTAGTACCGGGTACTGCTTTCTAAAGTTCATGGGGTCCGGAGCCAGGAGGTAATTTTAGACTTTCCACGCCAGGCAAGTCCTGAGGGTTTCCTTTTAGATTGTGTCCTTTGGGCCCTGGCTGCATAAAGCAATGCTGTGACCCTCTCTGTTCTGTATTAGCTGTAGGACAAGCAGCGTGAACCCTTCTCTTGGCTGTATTTCTACTTATCTCTCCTGGGCTCTGTAGTGCGGCTGTGACTCTTTAGCTTTACAGTGAACAGGGTGGTGTATAACTATCCGTTCTCTGGATTTGGCCGCTGTGTGTATAATCCCTTACAATCTCGGTCTCCGGTGACCGTACTATACTTAATTCTGGGCTTGCTGGCACTACTTCCACTCCCAGATCTTCCTTCTCTCCTCCTCAGGCCCTCGCTATGGGCTCCACACACTGTCAGTTTCCTTGGACCGGCCTAACATGGCTCCTGTCCCCAAGATCACTTTCCTCTCCTCCTTCTGCTCAACTGTCACCTCAGCTCTCCTGACAGGAACTGACTAGCTCCGCCCCCTGCACCTGCATATCTAGGGGACATCTACTGACGTCAGCAACTAACCTGACCTCAGCTGTTAGTGCTCCCCCTACAGGCCCAGGTTGGGAAATGTTATATGTATGCCTCACCTGGTGAATGCCTTGCCTCCAAGCTTGTAATGTGATTACCGGACCCTGGGGTGCCACACTTATATCCTGTGTTATCGTCCGTAGTGTGGTTGGAAAATAAAAAAAAGCTAAAGACACTGCCCTCCCGCCCCTGGAAGTCTTTTGCTTATGGCTACCTGTATGTGGGCGGAGAGCTGAACAGCCAGTTAGTGACTTCCAAGGACATATGAAGTCGCGCGCAGGTCCTGAACAGGCAGCACCTGAACCCAAACATCCAGACGTTCACTCATCTCTATAGTGCTGAAATCTAAGAGACCTCAAGCACTTATAGTGCTGGAAGAATGCTTATGACAAGGAACTGCTCAGTGAATGTGCTACAGATCATGACAGCCAGGACAATCCCGGTACATACTAGACAGCTATATTTACCAAATGCAGTTGTAACTAAGCTGTCAGATACAAAGGTAGCAACACCATGCTTTTATTCTGTTTTTAGGTAAATTGAGAAGGGTGTTAAATGAACCTAGAGAGATCATGCTACATGAAATATATTAGAACATGAAGAAACATTAAAAAATAAACGCATCTTCAGTATAAACGTTTGGAGGTTTATTGTTTCCCTACATAAAATGTAATGACCCTGAAGATGGCGCTCTGAGGATAGGCTGCTTGTGTTTGTATCATATGGTGTAGCCTTGTAGCCTGCAGGTGCAACAGTCTGCGGGAGCTGTATATAGGGGGAGGCCAATATGTGCATCACAGATGCATCCAACAAAAACAAAGCCAAAATATGTGTGGTGCCTTCTGGTGTCCAAATTGTACAATATCACGTTCTCCACTTAATTAAAGGCTTATTGTAGCACTTTTATGAAGATGTCTGCAGTTTCCATATGGCTTAGATTTCATCAACCATGGCCAGATGAAATGGAAATGTCATAGAGCCGGAGCCACGTATCCAATGTGCTGAGGTTTAGTTGCAGGTGTAAGTTTTTAGGCTGTTGACACTGCACCTCTATATATCTTATTCGTACACTGCACAGAACATTTCACACATTTTATGTTACTGCATTTTACTGCAGTTTTGCACCTTTTTAAGTCGGAGATTTCACCCCCTCTTTTTGCTGCTGATTCACAGTGGAAATTTAGCAGAGAAAAATAGTTTCCAAATATTACAATGGTGGATGAGATCGCACAGCACAGTAGGCTCCATACCTACAAAGAAGGGTGTTTAGACCGGCATAATATGCCTTGGACGTCTCCGGACGTAATAGTTTTGGAATGTGTTAAAGGGAATCTGACCAGCTTTTTGCTATCCCATCTAAGAGCAGCATAATGTAGTGACAGAGACCATGATTCCAGTGTTGTGCCACTTACTGGGCTGCTCACTGTCATTTTTGATAAAATCACTTTATTATCCACTGCAGATCAAGCAGTTTACTGAATGCTCAGCTCTGTATAACCCTGCCCACACCACTGATTGACTAGTTTCTCCTCATGTATACAGGACAAGTAGGGACGGGGTTATGTTGAGCTCATGACAATGGAGGGCTACCTTGTTTACTAGTCTTTTGCTGATAAAATAGTGATTTTATCAAAAATAAAGCAAGCAACCCAGTAAGTGTCACATCACTGGAATGAGAGTCTCTACTTCTACTTTATGTTGCTGGCCGATTAGGTGACAAAAACCTGGTGACAGATTCCCTTTAATGAAATTACTCAATGTTATATGATAAATATATACCATGTCTTTGATGTCATTGTTTATTTTCCTATGTGCTCCCACCACCAACTTTGATCACCCTATCCCCCCTCCTTCACCACTCACTAGTCTAGACTAGTCCTGTGTTTGAGACTCCTAAACGAGGCTCCACAGACTTTATTTGCATATTCATAATTACCAGGGGGCAATGTGTCTAGGGATTCACTGTGTTGAGCGCTTTAGCTGGCTGCCCACAGTGTTTTCTTGGACTGGTCTCCCTGAGATTAGTGATTGCTTTATATTGTTGGTCTACCAGGCATTGCTCCCACCTAGCCAGAATCCTACTCCACACTGAGGAGGGGCAATACCCCGGAACACCTCTCTGTGGATGGATACCTGGCTTTGGTATTACCTTGTCATATCTTTAAGCTTATAAAGAGCTGGATATTGACTCAAAGGGCCACTTAATACGGTGGTTATGGTGGTCTCCTCAAAGAGCCACCCCTTGGCTAGGTCCTTCCCTGGAGGGATATTTGGCTAGTCCTGTGTTGAGACTCCTAAACGAGGCTCCACACACTTTATTTACGTTCTACAAATGACCTTCGACTAACATCTGCACTAATCCGATCCTCCCACTCCCGGCTCCAAGATTTCTCCCGAGCTGCACCAATTTTCTGGAATGCCCTTCCACAAGAAATTAGGACTATCCACAACTTTCATGGCTTCAGACGCTCCATAACAACACATCTTTTCAAGGTGGCCTATCATGCTCTCTAATAAAATTCCTTTGTACTGTATATAGCCATTCACTATCTCTCTGGACATAACTTTTCTTCAAACTCCACCAAACCCAAAAGCTCTACACAGGTTTTCTGATGACCATTCATGCAACTTTATTTCTATCCCCCATTTCCTCAAGATGCCTGGACCATCGGTGTAATAAGCCCCTGTACTTTGTGTAACCCCTATCCTGTTGTAGATTGTAAGCTCTTTTGAGCAGGGTCACCTTTATTTTTTGTTTTATCTATTGTATTGATTTTTTTTACATTGATTCTATGCTTATTCTATTGTATCCAATTATTGTGCTGTATTCTCTCTACTGGAATTACTTACTGTATTGTATATTTTTTGTTTATGAACCACTGTATTGTAAAGCGATGTGGAATATGTTGGCGCTATATAAATAAATGTATTATTATTATTATTATTATTATTATTAATAATAAAGTTTTATTCTCAACATCTTGTCTAGGAGCTCACTGCTCCCCTGCACTACAGATGTATTGTCAGTTTAGGCCAGCGGCATCGTCACACTGCTGCCGGAACTGCCACTGCTGGAAACAAAGTAATATGACTATGCAGAATGGCAGGAGCAGTGAATAAAGATGGCCAGCGGCCAGAGAATCACTTGCAAGTGTCGCACCCCTACAACCAGGGTGGCCACTAGTAAGAACTGCAGCAAGGAAGGTGGAGACAGTTTTACACAAACACCTTCACAAACACACCCACAGACACCAGACCCAACCCGGAGCCCAGGACTCTAGGCGGCAAGGGGTGGTAGGGCCAGTCACAGTGGGTGGGACGTAGGCAAGGTGACGGACTGGGTACATACAGCTGGGCCAGCGAGGAAAACAGCAGCGGTGTCAGAGTACTACTGAAGGAAAAGATTCCCTATGTACGCCGTAGTCACAGGGGTAGGAAGGAGCCTGGTGATCCCCTGAAATATAGGGACATTGGAAGGCTAGGCCGGGACCAGAGAGTCGGCTCTGAGGTGACAGCAGCTGCAAGCAGGATCACAGACATTCCAGCGGGGAGATGCAGATTCCATGTCTGATTTCCTAACACAAGTGCGGAAGGTACAGTGGCATATAGGGCTCAGAGCTCACTTACCCACACACAGGGAGAATCTACACAAGAGCCCAAGCAACCTACCATACCACACATAAAGGAAAGAGAAGTAAAGAAGGGCCTACATGGTATTAAGACAGACGGAAAAGGGTCTTAAGATAGAAACCTGGCTGCAGTGGAGCTAACTGAAAGTGTGGAGTTAAATTGTGAGAAGCTGTAACAACTTTGTTAACCAACTGAACTGTGAACTGTACTGAGAAGTTGTGAAGAGTTCAAGTAAAACCCGGTGAACCCTGCCAGAGTCTCCAGTGTTTGCTTCCTTGCATGTTAAACTGTTATTCACCCTGTCAGGAGCAGCCCGACCCACGGCGGGCTCATCCATCCGGCTGCAGCACCATCGGTCCTCCTGGCAGAAGCAAGCAGTAGCGGTGGTCCCCTATTGACCACAACCCCGTGGGTGGCGTCACGACTGCCCTGTAAATAACCCCTTTACTTGTGGGCTCGGGACACGGTCCGGACCAAGACCGCCGTGATAACCCCAGTGATACCCCGGTCTGGTACCGAGTACCCCGTCCCAGTGGGCTTCACACAAGCTCTATAGTGAAGCACTTATAAGCATTGCTCTCATTGCCTATGGGACCGGCCACCTCTGATACATTACTGGCCACAGCTGCAGTCTAAGGGTGGTTTCACACTTGTGTATGAAACCGCAGCATACCGGATGCAGCCAAACGCATGCACACTTCATTCCTATGTTTAAAATGGGAACGCATAGTACCTGCGTTTGACTGCATTCGGCTGCAGTTGCGTTCGGACGCCCTCTGAATGCAACATGTTGCATTTTTTGTGCATTCGCGAGAGCTTCTTTTATCTGCAAGCTCCCGCAGGCGCACAAACAATGCATGGGAGTTAATTAATCCGCAGTGTCCTCCGCATGACAGCGCAGGAGAACGCTGCGTATCTCTTTGAAATCTCTCCCGATGGCCTCTTCTGGCCTCGGTGGATCTCCTGACGGTGTCGGCGGGGAGAAACAGCTGATCTGATAGTTGTTTAAACCTCCCGCGTCAATACTGAAGAGGTGATGTCGGTGCGGGTGATTTAAACAGCTGTCAGATCAGCTGTTTCTCCCCGCCGACACCATCAGGAGATCAGCGGTGGCCGGGAGGAGGAGATCTCCGCGCCTGATCTCTGCCTCCCGGCCACCGCTGAGACAGCTGATTGGCTGGCCAGGCTGTATACTGATGTGAATGCATGCAGAGATTCTCCACTGCGTTCACATCAGTATGGCTGCGTTTGCGTCTGCATGCCCTTTGCATGCAGACACAAACGCAAATGTGAAACCAGCCTAAGAAATGAGCAAAATCTATTATAATAAAACCCTAAGGCTACTTCCGTCAGGATGTAACGGTATGCTACGTCACATCCTGGCTGAAGTAGCCTCTACACCCACTGTGGGTGTTCTAATATGGCTGCCCGCACACACACACATACATACATACATACATACATACATGCACACTCACACACCGCACTGTCCGCTATACTTACCACCTGCGTCTTCCTCGCCACCTGGATCCTCAGTCCTCCTTGACGGCGGCAGGACTGGATCCAATATGGCGGCTGGGAAGTCTCGCGAGACTTCCCGGACGCCATGTTGTATCCAGTCCTCCAGAGGCGGCAACATACTTTGTCCAAGATGGCGTCCGGGAAGTCTCGCGAGACTTCCCGAACGCCATATTGGATCCAGTCCTGTCGCCGTCAAGGAGGACTGAGGATCCAGGCGGCGGGGAAGACGCAGGTAATAAGTATAGCGGACAGTGCGGTGTGTGTGTGTATGTGTGTGACACAGCTGACCACCCAGTCACCGCACACTGCTGACCACCCAGCCACCGCACACTGCTGACCACCCAGCCACTGCACACCGCTGACCACCCAGCCACCGCACACCGCTGACCACCCAGCCTCCGTCCTGCGCTGACCACCGAGCCTCCGTCCTGCGCTGACCACCGAGCCTCCGTCCTGCGCTGACCATTGAGCCTCCGTCCTGTGCTGACCACAGAGCCTCCGTCCTGCGCTGACCACCGAGCCTCCGTCCTGTGCTGACCACCGAGCCACCATCCTGTCCCCCCGGCTCCATCCTGCCCCCCAGCTCCATCCTGCCCCCCCTGCCTCCATCCTGCTCCCCCCCCCCCCGGCTCCACCCTGACTTCCCCGGCCACATCCTGCTCCTCTGGCTCCATCCTGCTCCTCTGGCTCCATCCTACCCGCTCGCTCCATCCTGCCCCGCTCCCACCATCCTGCTCCTCCGGCTCCATTCTGCCCTGCTCCCTCCATCCTACCCCGCTCCCTCCATCCTGCCCCCCGCTGTTTTTGCCCCCCGCTTCCATCCTGCCCCCCTCCGTTTCCATCCTGCCCCCCTCCGCCTCCATCCTGCCCCCCCTCCGCCTCCATCCTGCCCCCCCTCCGCCTCCATCCTGCCGCCTCCATCCTGCCCCCCCCACCGCCTCCATCCTGCCCCCCCCGCCATCTCCATCCTTTCCCCCCCACAGCCTCCATCCTGCCCCCCTCCATCACAATCCTGCCCCCCTCCGTCACCATCCTGTCCCCCCGTCAGTTAGCGGTCATGTGACCGATCAGCTGATCGGTTTCCCAGACAACGACAGGTCCTAAAGGCCTGTAGGACCTAGAAGACGGAGGTGGAGCGAGCCGGCAGTCAGGTGAGTATCCTCACTGAGGATTTTTTTACTTTTCGCCATATACCATAGTGCTGCTATACATGTACTGTAATGTACTGCCATATACCACAGTGCTGCTATACATGTACTGTAATGTACTGCCATATACCACAGTGCTGCTATACATGTACTGTAATGTACTGCCATATACCACAGTGCTGCTATACATGTACTGTAATGTACCGCCATATACCACAGTGCTGCTATACATGTACTGTAATGTACCGCAATATACTATAGTGCTGCTATACATGTGCTCACTCACGTTGACTGACCAAGTTCTGTCAGTATGTCAACTACATACATATTCTAGAATACCCGATGCGTTAGAATCGGGCCACCATCTAGTTTAAAATAAATCCCTCCATTCTTTAGAACTTAAAGGATTTTTTTGTTAACAACAAGCAATTTGTAATTTTCTCCATTTGTCAGTTTATCAGCTACATTACACTGTAAAGTGATGCTGTGCACTTTCTTAAAAGGTCCATTTATTTCAAAATACCATTTTTCCTGAAGCAGAATTGTAATAAAGAAGATAGTGTCTGACATTCGTGAGATGAGTAATGATGTGTGAAGAATTGATGGCCTCCAGCAATTACGAATAGTTACCTCCATGTTCTACACAATTAGGCTGTCGTTATTGTTGATACGTAGTGCCCGGCTCTGTCACCTGGGTTTATTGGAAGATGATGGCGCACTTGTACCCTGTCCATCAGTATTCTTCATTTCTGTAGGGTTGCACATACATTTAATGTATAATGCATACTCTATGGTAGTTATGGCTTTAGGAAAATATTATTTCTTTGTAAGGTGTGTGCTAATTTACTTCTACAAATAATGTGCCTGCATAAGAAGAATATATTTAATATATTGTATGTGAATGCTAGCTCATTTACTGGTGCATGAGAATAAAATAATCATATACTGTAAATACTGATCAAAAGTATAAACGCAGTACTTTTAGGTGGCATATCAATATACTGATTAGACAGTATGATTATTACACAGGTGTGCCTTAGGCTGGACACAATAACAGGCCACTATAAAATATGCAGTTTTACAGTACTGGGGGAGTCAGAAAACCAGTCAGTATCTGGTGTGACCACCTTTTGCCAGTCTGCCCTGTACAGTGGAAACCGTGATTTATCCATAAATTGAACACCTCTACAACTTCACTTAATGTTAGCATTTGCCCACTCAAGTTAGTTATGCGACAAACTGCAGTCAGGTGGAGACCCCGATAAGGATGACGAGCGTGCATGTGGAGCTTCCGGAGATGGTTTATGACAATATGTGCAGAAATTCTTTGGTTACTGATTGTTGCAGCAGTGGTCCAGGTGGCCAATCTCAGACGATCTTGGAGGTGAAGATGCTGAATGTAGAGGTCCTGGGCTCGTGTGGTTACACGTGGTCTGTGGTTGTGAGGCCGGTTGGTTGTACTGGTTGTGTTCCTCTGAAACGCCCTTAGAGGTAAAGTCACATGTCACAATATTGGTTGCAATTTCACTGGCAATTTGCTGGTTGCAGTGAAATCATGGAGACATTGTTCTATTTTGTTGCTGTGTACAAATGGAACAATATGTCCATGATTTCACAGCAACCAGCAAATTGCCAGTGAAATTGCAAGCAATATTGCCGCACGGATCAATATCGTGTGCAATATCGCTGCTGCACATGACATTGCTGCGATATTGACATGTGTGACAGGACGCATCAACCAGCGATAAATTGCTGGTTGATGGTCGCCAGGTTTTAGAACCTGCTCTAAAACCTGGCGAAGATAGGCGTGGCCTGCAGTGGGATGTGAAGGACGTGGATCCCTGAGCTCCTGTGCCCACAGAAAATCTACTGAGACCTTTTGCCTTTTTAAAGGCAAATTGTCTCAATAAAGCAACAAGACCTGTAAGACTTTATTCTTGGGCTTCATTTGAGCCATTTTGAGACTACTCCTGTGAGGAATTTACCTCAGGACACCATCTTGAAATCTGATCCCTCAGGGAAGTGATAGAGGCCCCATTTTGAGATTACTGGTCGCCTCATAAAAATTATTCTGGCCCTATATCAGTCAATGGGAATCGTTAAATTCAGTCTATAGTTTAATGAAATTACATTAAATCTCATTTTTATTGTCCAGAAGAGCTTTACCTAACAATAGGTGACTTTTAAACCTGTACTGTGCAAGATTTAACTATACTGCCATTGGTATATGTGATTCAAACTGTGTTGATTAACACCCACTAAAGATCCTGGTGTAATTCCTTTATTCAGTCATTTGGATCACCTCACAATCCCTTTACATATATTTATGACAGGAATCTGCCATTGCTATACATCGCTATCATTTTCACTAATATTGTAGTCTGGACTTTTCTGCTGCTATTATAACCTAAATTGACACAGCCTAGTTGTTTTGCTGGTGAAAGAAAACTTTTACTTAATTCGGATCAACTGAGGCTGATCGGTGAAACTAGGAAAAGGGACTATTTTTCTTTTTGTTTTTCTTCTCCATGACGACGGCCGGCACTTCTTGGCGGAGTGATATCCATCTGTAGATCAAGCCTGTCTGAAGAGCTGACGTCATTCTCCTCTGGACTTAATGAGGGATTTTACATCTTCTCTGATGGGATCTCCTGATATCTACAAGCAAGTGAGGTAGACGAATCTCCGACGCTCCCAAGCTTCGCAGACAGAGGAGGGAAGACAGAAGAAATTTATCCTTTATTATAATAGTGTTGTGCTACCTATCTAAACCTATCTTATCTTATGCTTAATACCTACGAGCAAGTGAGGCTTGCGAACCTCCAACGCTCCCAAGCTTCGCAGAAAGAAAATTAGAATATTTATCCTTTGATATAATAGTGTTGTTTGCATTTTTACACCTACTCTCTTTCCTGATATATTTGTTCTCATCACTGGTAAAATGTCTAAGAACTAATTCAGTGCTGACACACGTGACAGAGAAATACTATTTAAACTCTCAAATCTAATCTAGCTTACTTATTAGCCCTCCTATCAAAGTCCGCACATCTTGCTGGCTGGTTGATTGTCGCATATATTCAGTTTTAAAACTTGATAATATAGACATACAGAGGGTCCTTCTCTCTATCTCAAATAAAATGCCTCCAAAAATTAAACCTAACCATAACAAAACAACTTCTAATGACCAGAAAATTGAGTCTAGCAAAGACTGTCACACAATTAAAACATCCCAAATGCACCAAGGACTTATAGACCTTGGACAGGAGAATATTATGGTTGTAGGAGATAGCCAACAGATAGATCGAGATGATCCTTCAGATTACTTAATGACCCAAGAGTCCTCACAGTCAATTAACAAACGTAAAGACAGAGAGACTTCACCCAAACCACAATTAACCTTCAGTCTACAAGATAATACAGATTCAGATGATGATACCAAATTCAAAAGCCCAGCTAGGCACCGCTCTAGAAGAGAAAAGTTAGAAGATGACCCACTCTTAAACTTTAATGTTCACCAACCCATGGATAGAGATTTTTTTCTAAGTTTCTTCACTGCTTTTAAACAATCCCTAAAGGAGGATCTAACAGAGCAGTTTGATGATATGCGCTATTCAATAGCTTCCATAGTATCCAGAGCAGATAGAAATGAAAAAGCGATTCATGTTTTAGATGAAGAAAACAAAATGACAAAAAAAGAACAGGATCTGATGAAAGAGGAAATAAGATTACTCAAAGATAAATTAACAGACAGGGAAGATAGGGATCGCCGTAATAACCTCAAATTTAGAGGCATACCGGAAAAAATTAAATATCCTAACCTCATGCCTTACATAAAAAATTTGATAAAAACAACACTCCCCACACTTCCAGATATCCAACACTCAATAGAGAGGGCCCACCGACTCCCAAAGCCATCGCGCCTTCCAAATGACATCCCAAGAGATGTAATAGTTAAATTTTCCTTTTACCAGACTAGGGAATTACTTACTAACTTCTTGTGGAATAATAAAGTACTTCCCTCTCCTTTTGAGAAAATCAAGGTTTTCCAAGATGTTTCAAAGGAAACCATGATTAAACGCAAATCATTAAAACCAATTACTGAAGTCCTCCAGAAAAACAAAATCCCCTACAGATGGGGTAGACCCATAACTAATGTTTCCTTTACATTTAACCAAAAACACATCACAATAGACGATACAACAACTGGACTAAAAATCCTAAAGGATTTACGCATTTCTGACACATGATTGCATATGACTAATTATTTGTGATCTTGATAATCAGTATTGGTCCTAGCCTGGGCACAAAGGCTAAATCTTGAGCTTTTACGGAAGTTTTACACCGGCATTGACCCTTCCGCTGTTACACTTTATATTGTTTACAGTTACCAAATTGTTACTGGTGCATATCACCTAATTTTTTTTTTCACTTATCTTCAATTGTTTAAGAATGAAAAATACCAATTTGTTATTTTACAATGATAAACCTTCCCCATCTCCCTCCCATACCTTTTTCTTTTGGAGAACCTATGAACCTAAACAAGCGCAAAGACTAGAGTATGGCTAAGAAATTCTTGTCTTATAACGTAAAGGGCCTCAACTCACCTCAGAAAAGATTCCTAGTATGGTCAGACTTAAAAAAACTAGACATTGATATTGCTGGTCTTCAAGAGACAAAATTCTCTTCAAACAACCCACCTAAATTCACGAATAAACACTACCCACATATCTTTGTAGCTTCTAACAAAAAAAAGAAATCAGGAGTTGCCATCATTGTAAAAGACTCTGTTAAATTCGAAAAAATAGACATGATTTCTGATGAAGATGGTCGCTTTCTGATACTCATTTGTAAAATAGACAATATTTGTTATACCATAGTTAATATATATGCCCCAAATAAAAGTCAAATTACATTCCTAAAGAGATTAATAAAAATTGTCCAAGACTGTAGAAAAGGCCAGTTGCTTATCTTTGGAGATTTTAACGCGGTACCCAACCCTAATCTAGATTCATCGAATAAAAACAGGAATACAAACACTTCTATTGACTCCTGGATAAACAAGGAGGAATTATTTGATGCTTTCCGCTGCTTAAATACCTCGTCAATTGAATTTACTCATTATTCTGATGCCCACAAATCATTCGCTAGAATTGACCTTCTTCTAACAGACATCCGAACTTTGCAAAATATTAAATCCATTACTATTCTGCCCAGGACGTGGTCTGACCACTCAGCACTATTATTCGAAGTCAACCAGGGGTACTCCCACTCTGAACAAAAAATATGGAGAGCGAATTCTTTCCTCTTCCGCTACCCGCAATATAAAGCTGCAATTCAAAAAACGATAGACCTATACTTTAAAGAAAATAATACGGGTGACATTTCACTACCTACACTTTGGACTGCTCACAAAGCAGTAATCAGAGGCCATCTAATTCAATTTAATTCTAAAATGAAGCGTGATAACATTTCAAATACAGAAAAAATAATTAAGCAAATTAGAAGTTTAGAACTCTCGCAGGAGCATACGCCCACGGACGAAACACACACAGAAATTCTTAAACTTAGAGTCCAGTTAAAACATTTAGTAACGGCAGAGTATGATAAATACATTGGTATTATGAAATCCAACTTTTACAACTCTATGGATAAACCTACTAAATTGTTTGCTAACAAAATTAAAGCCCACAGGACTAAAACTAAAATCTTACAAATAAAAGATAAACACAACAAAACTTACAAAAATCCCAAAGATATTTCTAGTGTTTTTGCTAACTTTTATAAAAACCTCTACAATTTGAGAGATGATTCGGCTGAAACTTTGCCCACACAATCTAATATAGACAAATTTTTAGATTCTATTAAACTCCCCTCCTTATCTAAAAAAGATCTAGATTTTCTTAACTCCCCATTTACAGAAGTAGAGATTAAAGAGACAATAGATTCCTTGAAAAAGAATAAATCCCCAGGCCCAGATGGCCTCCAAAATGAATATTATATAAATTTCCAAAACTCCCTCCACTCCCTTTCTCACTAAACTCATAAACTATACTCTTACGGAAAAAAGGGCATTACCAGTAGAAATGCAAGAAGCTGTAATTACAGTTATTTATAAGAACAAAGGAGATCCAGACTATGTAATTAATTATCGCCCTATTTCATTACTAAATTCAGACTTAAAAATTATTGCCAAAGCTCTCAATTCAAGACTCCAAAGGATATCTCCGGGACTTCTACAGAGAGATCAAGTGGGATTTGTTCCTGGGAGGGGAACCTCTGACGCCACAAGACGTGCCATCAATCTTTTACACCACTCAGAGAGGACTGGAGTTCTGGCCCTAATGATCGCTGTTGACGCAGAAAAAGCGTTCGACTGAGTTCATTGGGGATATCTTTTTCAAACACTAGAGAAATTTGGTTTTAAGGGTAACTTCTTGAATGCGATTTCTTCACTCTACTCATGTCCCTCAGCAAGAATAATGACTAATAATGTTTTGTCTGACAAAATAACTCTTACAAATGGCACGAGGCAGGGATGTCCCCTTTCATCCACCTTGTTTGATCATTATATAGAACCACTGGCAGAAAAAATAAGAACCAATTTATTAATAAAAGGTATCCCCTTGCGCCAAAAAGATTACAAAATTTCTTTGTTTGCTGATGATATTCTCATAACAATCACAGATCCAATAAATTCACTAAACAATTTACTAAACACCATCAACCAATTCTCTGCAGTTTCCTACTACAAAATCAATCTATCTAAAACGCAAATTCTTCACCTAAATCTTGACCCCGGAACATTAGAGACCCTTAAAAGAAACTTTTCAATGTCCTGGGAAACTAATCATATTAACTACCTTGGAATCAAGCTCACCAAACAACTATTGTCAATTATTGAAGCAAATTTAAATGATATTTACAAAACTTTGCAGAAAGATATGCTTCATTTAGCAAAACAGGAGGTCTCCTGGTTAGGCAGGATAGCTGCATATAAAATGTGCCTCCTACCAAAACTTCTCTATATCTTCCGATCGCTCCCACTAATAATCCCAAGAAAATGGCTACAAAAATTACAAATCCAATTAGTTTCCTTTACATGGGCTAAAAATAAACCAAGAGTGGCTAGACTAATCCTAGAAAAGAGTAAACAAAGAGGTGGACTAGCTCTCCCAAATTTAACTTCCTATTATTATACCACCCTAGTGAAACTCAGTCAGTCGTGGTGGACGGGAGGAGAGAAACCTGTTTGGCTCTCAATGGAAGATCCCCTACATCCACATGGTGGTTTAGATTTGGCTACTCTCACTTATCTATGCGACAAAACAAAACCACTCCCTGAATTACCTACAGTTAGATCCACAATTCTCGCCTGGAGATCATTACTAAAAATCTCAAATAAATGGTATCCTATGGTTCCCCCTTCCTGGATAAAAATAGAAATTCTGGAATACATATCCTCAAGGATTAGATTGACCTCATGGAAAGAACGAGGCATCACCTTCATATCTGATATTTTAAATGACAAACAAAAACTAGAACCCTTCTTAATACTAAAAAACAAATACAAACTCAACCACGCAGAGGAAGCTACATGGAAAAAAATTGAAAATCTCATTAAAACTGTTGAACTTCTTTCTGCCACATAATCTAGTACAAATGCATAAATTCCCACAAGCCCAAATATTCTGGAAAACTGGCCACATCTATCAGAATTTTAATCAAGACTCTATCTTCCAACAAGCTACCAACATCACAGCTTGGGAAAAGGATCTTAAAATAAATATCTCTCCTGATGTGCTTCAAAAAAACTTTGAAACTATATACAGATTTATCCCTTGTGTTTCTCTATTAGAAACACAATACAAGATCTATTCTCGGTGGTACTTTACACCGGTTAAGCTCTCCAAAATTCAAGAAACTAACTCTCCCCTTTGTTGGAGAAATTGTTTGCATAATGGTAATCTTACTCATATTTTCTGGGATTGTGCAGTACTTAATTCTTTCTGGTCAGGAGTTGAATCTCTAATAAATAAATTATCAGGCCTAAATCTGAAACTCACTCCAGAACTAGCAGTATTGCTGCTAGGCCTTGAAGATCTACCAAACAAATATAGACCTATAATAGCACATATCCTTCTCGCAGCATAAAATACTATTGCAGCTAAATGGAGAGACCCTCTTCCCCCTAACATTGAACACTTAGTTGAAAAAATTGCTTGCCATAACACTTATGAACATGCGTTTGCTCTCAGGAACAACTTACTAAACAAATACTATAGAAAATGGTATGACTGGAATCACATTATGACTCCCTCATCGCCGTTGTGAGTCCTTGCGTTATGTTAGATAGATAATGATACTGAAATACTCTACACACTTGTGTCTAAATGGTTCCAATGGGCTCTTCACACTCCAATTTATCCCCCCCCCCCCAATTTCCCTTTTCTACTGCCTTCCCTTATTGATTAACATGATTTATAAAATTGTAAATAGTTATTTAACTGTTTGAATGTAACCCATTTGATGCTAATACGCACTACAAATCTCTGAATCTATATAAGACTTTATAAATCTCGAAGTTACTAGATTCTATGTATAATACTACCTCAATTTTGACTTAATTACAAAAATTAATTAATCTGAACTGTACGATTCTGATATTCTTCCTATTGAACTAGATTGTAAAATCCATTAATTTGTATGATTATATCTATGCAATAAAAATATTTTGAACATAAAACCTGGCGAAGGTCACCCGGTGGACATGCAGCATCGCTGCGTGTGTCACCGGGAGACGAGCAAGAAGCCAGCTCCCAGCGCCTCTCAACAAGTGCTGGGAGATGGTATCCATGGTAAACAGCGGGTAACAAAGCGCCGCACAATGCTTAGTTACCCGCTTGTTTACATTGTTACCAGCGTTCTCGCTGGTACTGATCGCTGGTGAGTCTGCCAACAGGTCAGATCGTTGTCGGGATCGCTGGTGCGTCGCCAAGTGTGACGGCTCCTTTACACTATTGAGTGGCTTATTGTAGTCTACAGTCTGACTGCATCTGGACCTGTGGATGCACTGTGATGG
Organism: Allobates femoralis; assembly: GCA_033576535.1. NCBI lineage: Eukaryota > Metazoa > Chordata > Amphibia > Anura > Aromobatidae > Allobates > Allobates femoralis. The sequence continues at coordinate 105,982,691 of JARQOC010000005.1, read as the reverse complement.
TCTAAAGTTCTCTGGCATGCGGTTAGTATCTAACCTGGGTAAGGTGGAGGGCTTGTTTTGCTTTACTGCACTCTTCCAAATTTTCTTGTTATGTGACTCCAAGGGAAGATGTTTGTATTGCAGGAATTGTAATTACTGACTGGAGATTTAATTTACTTGGATGTGTTTTGGCCTGTTTTTAAACTTCCTTAAAGGGTCTGTCTATGACAACATACCGTATATTATACATATAAAATTGTGGAAGGAACCAATACCAGGCCAAATCTGATATTTGCTGTTGTGGCACCTGTATGTAAGCAAAGTATGGAGTGGGACAGAGCAGCTCAATACATTGTTTACTGCCTACTCTCGATTATTGTACATTAATTTACATCATGGGCGGGGAACCATTTTTCTGCCGAGGGCCATTTGGAAATTTCTAAAATCCTTCGGGGCCGCACAAAATTATCAACTTGAAAATGATCTGCTATATTTGGTTAAACAATTAAGTTACCCCTACTGTGGTGGTGGGAGTGGCTTCTCTTTGGCGAGGGTGATATTGGTCATGTTGCCTCTCAACTGCTTTTCCAGATTTGCTAGAGCCCTAGACATCACAGGAGGATATACCTCACTGGGGAGGCCGAGGCTGGGGCATAGAGATCACTGGAGAGCTGGATTTAAAGGGAAGACAGTTGGCAAAACGAGTCTGCTAGCCTGAGCACTGCGGTCCCCAGGAATCTGCCCCGGGGTTGCAAAAAAGTCAATTTTTTTTAATCTGTCTTTGCCAATATTGAGATTACAGAGTTGTATTTCCTATTGCTGCTTGTAATTTGCCCACAAATGGTAATGGGCATTATTATAGGGTTCCAAAAACGTAATCTGCTGAAGTATAACTACTATATTTTCCCTTTTTTTAAGTTCGTCTAAGTTTAGGAGATATATTTAGCGATTTGTGCCAAATTTGATAAAAGACCATGTTTGACTATACTACAAACAGTTAATAGATCAGTGGTCACACATGCAAACTACTGCTCCACTCACACATTGGATTTTCATTTCCATGAGGTGAGGCCCCTACGATAAAATATCTATCACCTACCCCATGGATAAATTACTTTTTGTTTGTGAGTAAACCCCTTTAAGGAACCAGCTTAGTGACCCCCCCCTTAAATAAGCTACAGGCGAAACATATGTCAAAGTTCTTTTGCATCTTATGGTTTGTGTTTACCTTTGTACATTGCTTTTTATGCTTGCTTGCTTGCTATTCTGTGTATACTTGGTCATTGCTAGACTCCCTGTTTATTGCTGGGTTTAATTTTATATTACAACCTTATGACTCTCTGTGTCACTGTACGTTAATCCCATATTCACTACTGTGTATTACTACTTACCGTATCTGTTTTATTGTGGCTCATTTTGGGGTTTTATTGTATTTCAGGGTCTCATGGTTAGTGATTACCTTTGTGTACTGCATAATGGCTGTTCAGTGCACTGTATATGTGGCGCCCACATATACAGCTCTCTTTCTGGCAGTGTGTTACAGCCCTCCTCACTCACGCTGATTATGGCTCTATACTACACCCTTAACTTCTCAGCCTGGATCTTGGCCTCCACTTCAACTCAGGCTTACAGGAAAGTAATTAAAGGGAACCTGTCACCCCAAATCACCTTCCCAACCTATTAATACCTGTCCCTGCAGCCTTACAATACTTTCTAACACATCCCTGTCTGACATTTTTTACTAATCTATGAGTACAATAAAGTAGTAGCAAACTTACAAAATTTCTGTCAGAGGGGCGTTCCTCCAAGCGTTTTTGACCGGTAGGCGGATCCCCTGTGCTGCGCTACCCCAGCCTCGCCACTCTAATACACCCTAATGGGCGTCATTACATAATGCAGAGCTCGGGCACAATTTAAATATCGCGCCCGCAACGTTACCGCTGCAACACTGTCATGTGACACCGGGATTGCGTCACTTCCGATCGCAGGTTTCTCACAGGCAGACTTCGCGCATGCGCAGATTGCATGCTGAAGTCTGCCTGTGTGCGACAGGAAGTGATGCGATCCCAGCGTCACATGACCGGGTCGCAGCGGTGACATTGCTGGCTCGATATTTAAATCGTGCCCGAGCTCTGCATTGTGTAATGACGCCCATTAGGACTTATTAGAGCAGCGAGGCAGGGGTAGCGCGGCACAGTGGACCCGCCTACCGGTCAAAAACGCTTGGAGGAACGCCCCCCTGACAGAAATTTTATACGTTTGCTACTACTTTATTGTACTCATAGATTAGTAAAAAATGTCAGACAGGGATGTGTTAGAAAGTATTGTAAGGCTGCAAGGTATTAATAGGTTAGAAAGGTGATTTGGGGTGAGAGGTTCCCTTTAAGCTTTCTTCCCACACACCTCTTCATTTTTGATCCCGGACTTTTGTTGTCTGGCAGTTGGGCACTACTACTATTTCCCATGCGGCAGCACAGATTTTGCTGGGTAATGGCAGCGACCACTGCAAAGGCTCTGGCTGGCCTTTATTTCCAGCACCACTCAATGCCAGGGAAGCACCATTGCTCCTCCCTAGCACAGCAGGTCTCCTGATGGCCTGCTATCCATCAGTATTTACAATAGCCCTTGCACTAATCACATCTATGTGTGTAAAAATTGCTGAAGAGCTGGTTTCTCACACCACCAGAGTCTACAGATATTTGTGATGCCCGATTCAGGAGGACGCCACACGCTGATGTGAGCGAACACTAAGCTGTACATAGATTTTGAACTCAAGACTTATTTTTTGTGTGATCCACAACTTTAATTGCAAGTAATGCTGATGTGGCCTCGGCTTCAGCCAGCGATACTTATCTTGATTACTATTGTTTTTTCATTTGCATACTCAAACATATATTGTATCTATGTCAGCTTTAATCAGAGAATTTATTACTCTCAAGTGCAAGCTGTGAAAAGAGCAGAAATGTTATTCTTGCGCGATCAGCCTCTCCATGTGGTCAATGCTAACACACTTAGTGCTGCGGTGATGTTTGCTTTGTTCTGTAGGAATGTAAATGTTTTTTTAACCTGCTCTCTAGGGTATGTGCCCACAGGACGGTTCTTGCATCATTCTGACCGTCAGGAAACCGGTGGTGAACTTCTGGAGTCTACAGTCATGAGCTCTGAAGAGTCCAGCGGTTTTCCAGCGTTATCCAGCGTTTTTTCAGCGGTTTTCCAGCAGTTTGACAACGTTTTTTCAGCGGTTGTATAGCGGACAGCACCATTGATTATAATGACTCACTTTCCTTGCTCTAACCGCTTTAAAAATGCACTTGAAAATTGACATGCTCAATCTTCACAAACCGCCTGAAAACCGGTGAACTGGATGAAGATGAGCATAATATAACCGGCATAGTGGGCACAGCGGTTTCCAATTGCCATAGGTTTCAATGTTAATCCAAACGCTGGTTTGGATTAACATAAATTTAAATAAAACCAACGTTAAAACGGCGGCGGAAAGCGCTGGAAAACCGCAATAAAACCGTCCTGTGGGCACATACCGTTAATGTTCCCGTACATAATGGCATCTCAAGGCCATCCCAATTTGCATTATGGAGATAGTTAAAGAAATTACTTAGGCTAGGGTCACATTTGGGATGTTTCATCCGTTTGAGGGATGCATTAAAGTATGCCTTTTTTTCCCCTTGCCATTCCCATTACGTGTGTTCATTTTTAACGAATGCATTAACGCATGGTACATATATTTTCCATGCATTAACAGATGCGTTTCCCATAAAACCCTGTGGCGCCCCTGCGGACCGGTGGCCACAGAGTAGTACAGCAACTGGGATGGTGAGCCATCCACCCAATTTAAACACCCATCATGCCCCCGAATCCCTAGACCTAGGACTTTATACCAGGCAGGGGAGAGGTGGGGGAAGGCTGAATGGTGGGTGGAGCTTAAGAGAGACACCTGTGAAAGGGTAAGGAGCAACAGTAGTTACCTCAGAGAGAGAGTGACAGTCGGTGAGCAGAGGTCGAGTGGGAATCGGACTCTGAGCTGAAACCGCTGACATAGATGAAAGACAGTAACAACCAGACAGAAAACCGGGCAGCCGGTGTCATCTTATGGCTGACCCGGTCCGGGACGACTGACCAGGTGTAGAGGAGAAGGCGTCCAAGGTGGAAGACCGGATTTACGGAGACACTGAGGGACTGGGTCGACGGACAGGGAACCGTCCCTGTAGAAGTGGTTGGCTGCTTTATGCCCCGACCACGGATTAACTGGTCATGTGAAGGATCTCTATGCCTGGAACCTACTGACCATCACACCAAGGGAAACGCCTCATGTTTTGACGCACCCAGAGCAGGGTACTCAGATCGCAGGCGGGCAGTCTGGAAGTCACGGGTGGTTGCCTGAGACTGTGGCCCTGGTGGTCAAAGAATAGGGGGGATTATTTACAAGTTCGTGACGTCACCTGCAGTACATGATGATGCTCACCAGCGCCGCTATAGTCCTCGATGGTCGGTGGTATTGTGGCAGTGATGGTATAGTCCTCCGCAGGCAGGACTGGACCTCTGGGTCAGCGATTCTGTGGGAGGAATCAGTTTAAGCAAGGAAAGATGCAGCAGAGTCGAAGTCACTTCACTGGGTACTTTACTGAAAAACCTTTTGTAGTCATTAGTCATTCAGTGCAGTAAGATGTTACAGCGACAAATGGCTACAGGTGCTGCAAGTGGATGTTATGGTTGGTAGATGGATCCCTCACTGTGTGCCTTTCTTGTTCTTTCATTTCCCTTGCCTCCCAGTGGCGGTGAAGTCTGATCTCTTGTAGATTAAATCTGACCTCCTGCTGTTCCTCTTTATCTCCCTTTTCCCCGTCGGGTGAACCTTCTTTTGGGCGCTGCGGGCTTGTCTGCAGTTCCTGATTCCCCTCTAATGGATTCTTTAGGAGTCAGGGCCGTATCTGAAGATACCCCCGGTCAACGGATTTTCTGTGAGTCTTGAAGGTTATCACAGGTGCGGGCTCCGGTACCCGGTTCCTTTCCTGGGGAAAACTCTCCGGTTACTTTGCTCCCCACTCCTTCTTGTTATCTGGGATCTCTTCTGTTCTTTCCTGGGTCCCTCAGCCGAAGAGACCCTCCTTGCTCCTGGTGAGCCTGTCCCAGACTCCCATTATCTGGTCCAGACCCACCGTTTGGCCGCCTTTCTCCCCGAGTCCTAGACTGACTCTAGACTAGACTAGACTAGACTCTAGTGCCCCCTGGAGGTGGCTATATACCCTCCTGGGGTCCCTCCCACCGTGTGACTAGTGTGGGGTGTGGGTTTAGGGTTCCACCTACTGTCCATAGCTCCACTTGCAATGGGGTAACTAAACCGCTTTTGTGGGTGCAGTACCCCTTTTCTGGCACCTACATGGTGGGGCGCCCCAATAGGACTACGGATCCAAGGAGGGGATACCCAGGAAAGTCCACGACTGCTAGCCCTGAGGTTGTAAGTGGTCTTGAAGAGACCTGAAAGGCATTGAAAAAAGGGGGTGCTTTTGGTGATCCAACTCAGCTGCTGTATTGGCTACCAGTACCGCTCACTCCAGAACTGAGACTGTGTGAAAATAAGAACAACAGCAGTGAGTAAAGTACCTGGTTGAACTTGAGACTTGTGTGAGAGTTTTATTGAGCGTCCTTGGTTACAGACTCTGGCATTTGAAAAGTTGCGAGGCTGAGAGATTAGACACAGCTGACAGAAGCAAGTTGCACCCCCACGGTTACCTCACAGTCACCTATAGTCACTATAAACTTATCACTGGCTCAGGTGATAAACCAGCTCTGCCCGTGGAGGGCTCATCACCTTGCTTCGACACATCACCATCCCCCGGAGCTGAGACAAGCAGTGGCGGTCACATCTGGCCGCATACCACGGGTGGCATCACAGTGACAAACATTAATTTTATTTTTACCCTTTTTATATTTTCCCCCTTTTTTAAATTTGTTGCGAACCCTCCAGGGTCACGGAACCGGTCTGCGGCCATTACAGTGACGTTCCCCTGTGACCAGACAGCAGGGACCGGACCCAAGTAACCCACGGCCCCGGTGGGCGATGCACTCCCATGTAAAAAAAAAAGCAACCGGTTTCCATAACAGGGCCAAAAACGCTACAGCCCACATTTTTATGTGTGCTACCAAAAACGCATAGTGCCAAATGCATTGCACTTTAGCAATGCGTTTTTTGCATTGGAGTCTTTGGGTGCGTTAACGCATGCGTTTTTACACATGTGCACATGAAAAAATGCATGCTTTTAGAGGATGCATGGTGCAAATCTGACCCTAGCCTTATTTGTCAGACAAAAACAGAATATTAGGGCCATATAGTCATATATTATATATGAGCACTGCCATTTTTTTAAAGGGAACCTGTCATGTCAGATAGTGTTGTTAACCTGCAAACATAGGATTAACCTGTAGGTTAACATCATTAGGAAGGTGTCTGGCTGATAAAGGTGTGGCACCCAGGAGAAAATTACTTTTATTCCTCTCAGTAGCTGCTGGCTTTCAGGCCTAGTTCACATGTATGCTGCCTCTGTGTTTGCCTGCCCTCCCTGCCCTACACTAGCGCAAATACAAGCGCAGGTGCATTTACAGGCAAGTGCAGGCAAGCGCATAGGCACATAGCTGCACTGCCCTTGCGCTTGCCTGTGCTCGGTGCCCCCATTACCTGCTTTGGCCTAGTGCGGTTTTACCTGCTACAGAGTGTCGCAGCTTTTCTCTTGTTTAGATTATGGGGTCACACCCTCTGCTTGTGCACCCCTCCATCATGGTCCTTAGGTGCTATTGTTCTCTGATAGCCAGTTCCTACTTGCCCATTCAAAAGAGGATATTTAAATCCAAAGTGAGGCAGACACTGAGTGTAGGTTCCCAGAAAAGAGAAACTCCTTAACGTGGCTAGTGAGTCAATATAAACATGGCCATTTTTATATGCTAAGTGTGTTATTTTTTATGTATTTCCTTAGCTATAATTCTAGTCCATTTTCTGGTATATTCATTCAGAGTGCAGCTGTCTTTTTTTTGTTCAATTTTTGCTATAGACTAACACTGTTCAACATTGAAATTGTAACACCAGGAAGGTAAAGTTGTAGGACTCGGGAAATCTCAGGATGGATAGACATGTTAATGATATTCAAATTATGTGAAAACAGAAACAAAATTTTGAAAACTTCTCAATGTGTTCATTGTGGAGTATTCAGTGTACTAAGGAAAGGTCATCACTTTCTGAAGCCTGGAAATCCTTTTTTGTAATAAATTAGAAAACTAGAGTATTCTAGGACTACAAGATCTGCTTGATATGTATACTCTATAAAGGAGCTCAACAGCAAACCCATTAAAGTATATACTAAACACACCAGTCCAAAGGACAACAAAATACCGTATATGTAAAATTAACTTATTTATTGTATTAAAATATACTGAATAAGTGTAAAGTGCATTATTTAATTCAAATGGTTTAAACACTGGAGCTAGCAGTTAGGAAATGTTGATTCCAATGTATTATAGATTTGCTGCTGGAAAGCCTTGGGGAAGTACTATGTATTTCTTCACCCTTTTAATTTTGCTATATGTAAACTAAGTTGGATTAAGGCTCAGCGCTAAATCTTTACCTCTTCCACTGGCATCAATTGAAGGGACAGTACACTGTAACAAGGATCAACCCTTTTTCGGGATGTTTACTATAAAAAGTTAAAAGAAACTGTACAAATTTCATATAAAATTAGGATTAAAAAATCGTCAGACGACTCTATGCTCTTTCCTGCGACAATCGTAGATTTCGGCTGTACGGCTTTATTCTGTACTTAGGGGGCCCTCCGCTGTCCAGGTATGGCCTACAAATATAAATTGCTATAATTATTTGTGTGTCCCCGTAGGGCTTTATGATATGTGTAAGTAACAATCTTACCCTGGGTTATCACTTATTGCGTGCTAGGTGCCCATCTGTTGCCAACACTTTTCGTGTCCAGCTAGGGAAATGAGAAATAGCTGTCTTTTATACTGTTATTTATATTATTAACGGGCTTATTTCTCAACTATTGATAACATCACTGGGATGTATATTACCTTGGTGTTGTAGTTGCTGTCAGGATGCCCCGTGTATACTGCTGTTAATATGTACACTGATATCCTGTGTCTGTAAATTATCAGAGGAACATACTTAGAAAAATTGTCTCATTGTATAGAAACATTAGAATCTGAGAGTCCTCAGCGGTTGAAACCTTTTAATGGCAAACTGAAGAGATGGTAAGTGAAGCAAGCTTTCGGGACACTATGGCCCTTTCATCAGGCTGATAATGACACGGATTCTGAAGACACATACATGCATATATACATAAGCAAAAAAAAAGCAGGGTTAGATGATGTAGTAAATACGACAGGTGAGGGACGGGGAGAGGAGCTGGGTCAAAAAAAAAGTCAAAATTACAAGATAAGAGGAGCTGCTTGTGTTATTGTTCTATGATTAGTGGCCTGTGGAGACCTGAAGATTCCTCAGTGAGTGTAGAAAGCCATAAATCGGTGCGAGACAGTTCACATAAGAAGTGTCAAAAGTTCATAGTCATCTAAATGGAGACATGTGTCTTTATATAAAATGAAAGGGCATTTGGAGATATCGCATCTTCCAACAGACTCCATTTAGAGGACAATGAACTTTTGACAATTCTTATGTGAACTGTCTCACACCGATTTATGGCTTTCTACACTCACTGAGTAATTTTCAGGTCTCCACAGGCCACTAATCATAGAACAATAATACAATCGGTTCCTCTTATCTTGTAATTTTGACTTTACCTTCCCAGCTTCTCTCCCCCTCCCTAGCCTGACTCTACTTTACATCACCTGTCTTATTTACTACATCATCTAACCCTGCTTATTTATATATGTATGTGTCTTCAGAATGTGTGTCATTATCAGCCTGATATTGGGGCCATAGTGTCCCGAAAGCTTGCTTCACTTACCATCTTTTCAGTTAGTCATTAAAAGGTAACAACCACTGAGGTTCTCAGGTAAAAAAATGTCTGTACCGTGTTAGCCAGTAGAAAAATATTGGAATCTAATTGTATAGGGTGGTTGTGGTGTTTCTGGGTGTATTAATCACCTTTTGGTTACACCCTTGTAGCAGTCAACCAAATACCTCTGATAATTCCTCCTAGGGAGAGTCCTATTTTTCTCTTTTATTGTCAATGAGTTTGGACTTCTGTAGGTATTCTAAATTACTCCCATGCATATAATTAGAATAGTAATTCCTTATTGAAAATGCTGCAAACCAAATCATGCTACTGCATCGCCCTCAGGGCTGTGGGTTACTCCGGACTGGTCCCTGCTGTCTGTTCACAGGGGGATGTCACGGTAATTGTCTTGGACCAGTTCCGTGGCCCTAGAGGGACCGCAAATAAAAAGGGGAAAAATAAATAAAAATTAATGTCACTGTGACGCCACCTGTGGTATGAGGCCAGATGTGACTGCCGCAGATTGCTTCAGCTCCAGGGGATGATTATGGGATGTAAGGTGATAAGCCCTCCACAGGTAGGGCTATGTTGATCCCTAGGACGGTGGTAATAGTTGTTACTGGTGATAATGGGGATGCAGGAATTAGCTCAAAAAATGATATATGGACGAGAGAGTAACAGTCTTTCTTTTACCTTTAATGAAGGAATTTAGGTAGTACCGGGTACTGTTTGCTGAAGTTCACGGGGTCCGGAACTTTGAGGCAATATTTAGGCTTTCCACGCCAGGCAAGTCCTGAGGCTTTCCCTTATGTCGTGTCCGGTGGGTCCTGGCTGCATAAAGCGGTGCTGTAACCCTGTCTATTCTGCATTAGCCGTGTGACAGGCAGCGTGAACCCTTCTTCTAGCTGTGTCTTTACTTA
>JARQOC010000005.1:105899511-105947729 GCA_033576535.1 Allobates femoralis | reverse complement strand
AAGAATAAACCAGACAAAGACAAATCGTTTATTTGCAAAAACAACACAAACCCAAAACTCCTTTCCATCTTTAGTACTGTTTTTAAAAACCCTCCTTGTTCCTTGCCAGTACAGAATGATGGAATGGAAACTGAGCTGGGGGGCCGTGTGAGGGGTTTGAGCTGTGAGGTAACCCAAGGACACAGCTCGGGTTTCCATGGTGCCCTGTATGGTTAGCATTTTACCATGGTACCTCAGCTTTTTGTCCTCAGGTGACCTCAAAGGAATAAAGCTCACGCACCCACGGCTTTTTGGGTTTTCTGTGAGTCTGTGTTTTGGGAGGCCGGGGTTTGAAAGGATGCTTCTTCGCGTGGCTTCGGGTGAAAGAGTGGGGATTGCGAGGTGACACCTCGTTGTGGATTATTGTTGGAAAAAATGTTGATGACACTTTTATTAAAGGGGAAAAATTGAGGATTGTGTTTTATTTCTAAAAAAGGGAAATTTTTCACTGTGTTTTATTTCTAAAAATTTCAAATTATCCACTGATCTCAGGGGGGCCCAGTTCAAGAAAACACTGCGGGCGCCGGTTTAAAGCGCTCAATACAGTGAATTCCTAGGCCCCAGATCAGTGAATACTTTGTTTTGTTGGTCAACTAGGCATTGCTCCCACCTAGCCAGAATCCTACTCCACACTGATGAGGGCCAACACCCTGAAACAGCTGTCTGTGGATGGATACCTGGCCTTGGTATTCCCCTGTCATATCTTTAAGCTTGTAAAGAGCTGGATATTGACTCAAAGGGCCACTTAATATGGTGGTTATCATGGCTAGGTCCTTCACTAGAGGAAGATCTGGCTAGTCCTGTGTTGAGACTCCTAAACGAGGCTCCACAGACTCTATTTGCATATTCAAAATTCCCAGGGGGCAATGGGCCTAGGAATTCACTGTGTTGAGCGCTTTACCCGGCTGCCCGCAGTGTTTTCTTGAACTGGTCTCCCTGAGATCAGTGAATACTTTGTTTTTTTGGTCAACTAGGCATTGCTCCCACCTAGCCAGAATCCTACTCCACACTGATGAGGGGCAACACCCCGAAACAGCTGTCTGTGGATGGATACCTGGCCTTGGTATTCCCTGTCATATCTTTAAGCTTGTAAAGAGCTGGATATTGACTCAAAGGGCCACTTAATATGGTGGTTATCATGGCTAGGTCCTTCACTAGAGGAAGATCTGGCTAGTCCTGTGTTGAGACTCCTAAACGAGACTCCACAGACTCTATTTGCATATTCAAAATTCCCAGGGGCAATGGGCCTAGGAATTCACTGTGTTGAGCGCTTTAGCCGGCTGCCCGCAGTGTTTTCTTGAACTGGTCTCCCTGAGATCAGTGAATACTTTGTTTTGTTGGTCAACTAGGCATTGCTCCCACCTAGCTAGAATCCTACTCCACACTGATGAGGGGCAACACCCTGAAACAGCTGTCTGTGGATGGATACCTGGCCTTGGTATTCCCCTGTCATATCTTTAAACTTGTAAAGAGCTGGATATTGACTCAAAGGGCCACTTAATATGGTGTTTATCATGGCTAGGTCCTTCACTAGAGGAAGATCTGGCTAGTCCTGTGTTGAGACTCCTAAACGAGGCTCCACAGACTCTATTTGCATTTCTAATAATAAGCACACATAGAAAATTCCTTTAACTATTCACTTACTAGACTGGTAATGGGCGAGTATAAGAAGACTCCTCACATTACCAATCCAGGGCTTAATGACAAGCTGTCAATACAAAGCTGTCATTAACCCCGTCTATCACCCCAATGCCACTGCACCAGGGCATCGGGAAGAGTCAGGTAAAGCACAAGGACTTGACGATTTTAATGAATGTGACAAATTCTGTGGCAGCTGCAGGCTGCTATCCTTATCCTGGGCGGATCAATAACTATGTGCCTCCCCAGGGTGAGAATAACAACCTCCAGCCGTGTGCTTTATCTTGGCTGAATATCAAATTGGTGGAGACCCCATGCCACTTGTTTTTTAAATAATTAGATATAAAAAAACAGCGTAGGGACCCCTTATTTGATACTCAGCCTGAAGCTGTCCACTTTATCTGTGCTGAGAATGAAAAATACAGTGGACACCTATCCATTTTCCCCCCCATCATTTATTTATTGTGCACACTATGCTGGCAAGTTGGTTGCTATACACTATGTGTATGTCAACCAAGCACGGACCCCTGGAGTGTACTGTGATTACAAAAGTCAATCACATAAGCTATCACAGAGAGTGAGCGTCTGTGATTGGCCGTTGTTGGCTAGTTAAGTGAATATGCATGAAGCATAATGAGCAGCCCAGGAAGCAAGCAGTAGGTGACTGGAAAGATCAATCCAGCTATCTATCTAAAAAACAAAAAGTAGAATTCAGCACAAATTTAGGCAAAAGTGAGGGGGGTGCAATACTTCCTGAAATACGGTGTTGCTTGACAAAGGTCATACAGGTCGAAACGTTGCACCACTGAGGGCTGGATTAAAGGGATCCGGTCAGCTGTTTTAACCCTTCTAACCTATCCCTACCTGTCCCTGTAGCCACCTACTACTTTCCTAACCATCCCTCTCTGACCAATCTTGCATTTATAAAAGTGGAATAGAACAGTTTTCAAACTTACAAAATCTCTGATGATGGGGCGTTCTTGACGGTTAGGCGGTGTCTCCAGGGCTGCACTACCCCCGACTCACTGCTCTAATGACACCCTGATGGGTGGCATCATTCCATCAGGACCGATGTCCTGATTTAAATCTCACGCACTGCACTTCCTGGTGTATGACGCGGATGCCGGGCGCCGTATCACACCGCGTCATACCCGGGGATGCGCAGTGCACAGACTCTATTTGCATATTTATAATTCCCAGGAGGCAATGCGCCTAGGAATTCACTGAGTTGAGCGCTTTAGCCAGCTGCCTGCAGTGTTTTCTTGGACTGGTCTCCCTGAGATCAGTGAATACTTTGTGAAAAATAGATCATGCCACACGTGTGGTTTTTTTATGTGCACATGTGAAGAGGCCCAAGTGATGATCTGTTAAAAGAATTAATCTTTTGGGGAGAGTTCACTTCCGAAACTGGAAACACTTTCTTCTCCAGAAACAATGTTCTGATAATACAGCAAGTTAGCAATTGGAAATGAAAAATTACCATGTAATTCCATTGACAGAATGCGGCTACAGCCGTTTTTCAAGCAATGTAACAAGTGAAGGAATTCTGAGGCAGACTATGTGTAAAGCCATAGATAACTATTTCTACAGTAAAAAGAAAAGTAAAAGAAAGATAGACAAGACAGTAATGTTTATCCTCCTGGGAAAGTTTGACAAAGCAGTCTGAGCAAAAACAAATCTAAACATTACACCTACACTGTCTGCCCGAATCAATACATTGCTTTGTCTCAGCTGGTTTGCTGCTGATTGCTTCTGATAGATTCAACTCAAGTTACTGGTAAACACAGAAATAATACACAAAGTAAAATAATCTTTAGATGTACAATAGGAATTGAAGACTGAAACAAGGCAACTTAACAAATATCCCCCTGTGAAGTTTAATGTAAGATGTTCTTCCTTACCTCACAAAAGCGCAAAACAAAGGAAAAATGCAGTGGCATATACCATAGAAATATTCTGTATTATATTAAGTGGGGGATATGCTGTGTACGCCGACTCGCACAGTGATAGCGAACATGGGGTTATAAATGGAGACATGGGGGACAGGTCCATTATATCCCTACTGAAGAAGCAAATAGGTGAAACGCGTCCGGGGCTATCCCTTAACTGGAGCAAACTGCAAACAAAACAATGGGTTAGGCTGGTTTCACACTTGCGGACCCATCCGCAGTGTCCCGCAGAGGGGATCCACAAGCTGAGCGCAGGCGCCGCAAGTCTCTATGTTTAACATGAGCACGCAGGTGCCTGCGCTCTGATGTAGATTGGCGTGCGCACCCATTCACTGCATTGTATGATTTGTACGCGTACAAATCACACACTCTCGTCCGCACCCTGAATGCGACATGTTGCGTTCCTGGTGCGGACGAGAATCTATGATTTGTGCGCTTGCATCCGCCTGCGTACAAATCATACATTGCAGTGAATGGGTGCGCACAGGGTGTGCATGCTAGTCTGCATCAGAGAACAGGCACCTGCGTCCCTATGTTAAACATAGAGACTTGTGGTGCCTGCGCTCAGCTTGCGCTTCCCCGCCACAATACGCAGTGGCAGGTAGGACTAGTGTGAAGGCACCCTTAGTGATTACTAAGGGAATTTGTAGGTTGACTGGGGGAGGGAAATAATTACATACTAAAAAGGGGAATATTCATTAGGAGTGTCTTGTGTTAACTCCACTGTGATAAATTGGATGGGAGCTCTAGTATGAATGGGCTGGTACCGGTACTATAAAGGTACCGTCACACAACGCCATATCGCCGGCGAGATCTCTGGCAATTCCCGAATTCGGCGATGTGGAAACCACATCACATATGTGTAGTGGCGTGTGACTGGGCGATTCTACGGCGAGAAATCGCTGGTGGAGCGTCACCTGATTGCCCTGCACTGCAGTGAAATCAGGCAATATCCACCAGGCGATTTCAGCGTATCGTGGTGTGTAACAGGGCGATAGCGACGTACACAGCGATCCTGAAATAAATCCCATAGGCGTGCTTGGATGTTGTTTTTTTTCGCACCGCATCTGCGGCAATTGGTCAGTGATACTGCGTTCCGATTTGCTGGCCGCGTCCGATGCGCCTTATTTGATGACTCACGCGTTCACGCAAGGCTGAACAATGGGAACGCAGTTCCGTCCACCAATTGCAGTATAGGGGTGCGGTGAAACAGCACGCCCCTAGCAAACCACTATGCCCACATCGCTGCTACGATTGTGGCGTGTGAAGCAGCGATGTGTGTAGGGAAGATCGCTTCTGGTCTTCTGCAGGCAATTTTCGGAACGCAGGATCACCAAAGATCGCACGCGAGATCGCTATGTGTGACAGCTCCACAGCGTTGTGAAACAAGTGCCCGAAACGTGAGCGCATGTAAGAGTGTGTAAAAATTTACTTCCTGAATAAAAAGGTGGGGGCTGTCAGCTGAGGAGGTTGTCACGGAGACAGGGAGGACTTTATGACAGTTTGGGCTGAGGTAAACTCGTCTCCTGAGGTGCTGTGAGGAGAGCGGCTATGGAGACGTCTGAGCCAGATAAAGCTGAGACCGGACACTGATCCACTGGACAGCAGAGCCCCTGGAGGGGACCAAAGACTTATTCCCTGCTAAGAAGCGAGTATACTACTGCCAGGAGAGGAGTGCTTTAGAGGAGACGGGTCGGCCATACTGTGAGAGAAAAAGACTGAATCTCTGCTGTGAGACTGCAGGCCTCGGTGTGGTGTCTCTAGGTGAACACACTTGGCCTCCCAAAAAGCTACAGAGACTAAGACCCCCCTTCAGACAAGAGAACACAATATCCCTATTTACTACAGTTGTGTTTTATTTATTTTTCATTTTTGGCGCTGAAGACCATTGGAAGTGACTGCGTTAACAGTACTTCCCCAGGCCTGTACAGACTGTAACTGGACTAAACTTTACTATTAGATAAGGTACCCGGGTATCCAACAGATCAGATATATAAATATATATGTACATATATGTACACTGGGTTTATATGTATTGTATGTATAGAGTTGATAAGATTGTAAATCGGTGTGTTATTTCAGTGATCCTCACTAAACTGCATCCATCTGATTTACACCTGTCCTGCTGCTGTGTGTACTAAATCGCTTATTTTTCTGTATAGATTTTAGGTAAATTTATTTTTGGCATTGTCTCCTCACACTGAGGAGGAACATTAAGGTAACACACCGACCCCTAGCTTGATGCTGGGTGTATGTAAATAATTTATCTATTTCTGGGGAAATAACATATCTGTGCATCTTACTCTAAACTTTCCATCTGTTTCCCCAAGTGAAAGCAAGTATTTTATGTTGCTTCTGCCTCCGTCTCTGTTTCTGTGACTCACTGGATCTAGTACGGACCTCTGGTCATTACACGCACACGTCAAATTGCCAGCGATATGGAAGACACATCGCGGCATGTGGCGGTACCTTAAGAGACTAGGCATCCCGGCATAAATCATGTGGAGACCTGATTTACTAATCACTTGGGGCTAGTAATCATAGACCACTCCAGGGATACTCATTTTTGACCATCCATAATTTGTGATTTTTGGCTGTATACACCACTCATAAAGAGATGTTTACTTGAGTCTTGCTTAATCTATTCACATCTTGTTCACCTTAAATGTTTGATGATAAAAAATTGTGATGTCTGTAAAACTACCCTCTCTTTTTCTATGTGTTTTTTCAGCAAAAACATGAAAGGTTTTATCTTATATATGAGATAAGCAGTATGTACTCTTATTCTGCATCTGTATGTATAATGGGTATAAACCTTCTTCTATGACCTTCTGTATATGTAAATATTCTGTACTAGACAGGGACCGATTCTGTTGCATCCGGTGATATTAGAACATGTGAGATTATATATTAGTCTAACTACTCCAGCTACTAATCGTAGCGCCACTGAGGAGGGTAGGGGGAGCCTGCTGCTGCATGGGGTGGCCGTTGCTTGGCAAGTTCTGCTACTCGCCACCCCCCTGTGCTATCTCACTCCCTCTCTCTCCCCTTGTACTGTCTCTGACCCCTGTTCGCTCTCTTTCCCCTTGTGCTGTCTCTCCCCATGTGCTCCCTCTCTCCCCCTGTACGCTCTCTTCCCCTGTGCTGTTTCTCTGCCCTTTGGCTGTCTCCCCCCTGTGCGCTTTCTCTTCCCCCATGCGCTCTCTCTCCCCATATGCTGTCTTTCGCCCTGTACACTCTCTGTCTCCCTCTGTGCTCTGTCTCACTCAACCTTGTGCTATGTCTCTTTCCCCCTGTGCACTGGGGGGCCAAAGCACTAGCTTGTATTCCAGAGTGGAACGCAAATAGGAGGAAGTGCAGCAGCAGGATGGGTCTACCCAGGGGCTGACTGGGGATTAATACTCTGGGTGGCAGATTTAGTTCGCCAGCCCTTAGGTGAGGACCGGGGGGGGGTGCTGTCCGGAATTTTTCAGGTCCGGTGGAGGGGGGTGCCTCTCCTGTGCGACACAAGCAGCAATTCGCCGCCGGCCCATTTGGGGGGGGGGGCGGCCCTAGATGAAGGCTATACCACTAGCCCAAGGGGCACTTGCCCCCCTGCCACCTGGGCCAGTCCGTCCCTGGGTCTACCCCAAGTTTCTTCCTGAAAATGATTGCAATCTCAAATTCTTTGGTATTATTATCTTTATTTGATTTGTCTTCCATGGAAAAACACAAAAAGAATTGTCCTAAAGCCAAATTGCATATAATTCCACACCAAACATAAAAAAGGGGATGGAGAAAAGTATTGGTACTGTTAGAAAAATCATGTGATGCTCCTCTAATTTGTGTAATTAACAACACCTGTAACTTACCTGTGGCACCTAACAGGTGTTGGTAATAACTAAATCACACTTGCAGCCAGTTGACATGGATTAAAGTTAACTCAACCTCTGTCCTGTGTCCTTGTGTGTACTACATTGAGCATGGAGAACAGAAAGAAGACCAAAGAACTGTCTGAGGACTTGAGAAACCAAATTGTGAGGAAGCATGAGAAATCTCAAGGCTACAAGATTGTGCGGATGGTGGATAAAGAACCTTGACTAACATCCAAACAAGTTCAAGCTGCCCTGCAGTCCGAGGGTACAACGGTGTCAACCCGTACTATCTGTCGGCGTCTGAATGAAAAGGGACTGTATGGTAGGATACCCAAGAAAACCCCACTTCTTACCCCGAGACGTAAAAAAGCCAGGCTGGAGTTTGCTAAAACTTACCTGAGAAAGCCTACAACGTTTTGGAAGAATTTTCTCTGGTCAGATGAGACAAAAGTAGAGCTTTTTCGGCAAAGGCATCAACATAGAGTTTACAGGAGAAAAAAAGAGGCATTCAAAGAAAATAACACGGTCCCTACAGTCAAACATGGCGGAGGTTCCCTAATTGTTTGGGGTTGCTTTGCTGCCTCTGGCACTGGACTGCTTGACCGTGTGTATGGCATTATGAAGTCTGAAGACTACCAACAAATTTTGCAGCATAATGTAGGGCCCAGTGTGAGAAAGTTCATGTAGGGCCCAGTGTGAGAAAGGTCATGGGTCTTCCAGCAGGACAATGACCCAAAACACACTTCAAAAAGCACTAGAAAATGGTTTGAGAGAAAGCACTGGAGACTTCTAAGGTGGCCAGCAATGAGTCCAGGCCTGAATCCCATAGAACACCTGTGGAGAGATGTAAAATTGGCAGTTTGGAGAAGGCACCCTTCAAATATCAGGGACCTGGAGCAGTTTGCCAAAGAAGAATGGTCTAAAATTCCAGCAGAGCATTGTAAGAAACTCATTGATGGTTACCGGAAGTGGTTGATTGCAGTTATTTTGGCTAAAGGTTGTGCAACCAAGTATTAGGCTGAGGGTGCCAATACTTTTGTCTGGCCAATTTTTGGAGTTTTGTGTGAAATCATCAATGTTTTGCTTTTTGCTTCATTCTCTTTTGTGTTTTCTCATTGAAGACAAATTAAATGAAGATAATAATACCAAAGAATTTATGACTGCAATCATTTTCAGGAAGAAACTGAGTATTATCTGACAGAATTGCTGGGGTGTCAATACTTTTGGCCACAACTGTAAATTGCGGAAGTAAAATTAACTAAAGCAAGTGTTAAAAATAAAAAACAAATATCCTCACCTCTCCGGCGTGTCCCACGGTGTGCGCCATCTAGTTCCGAGGGCTTAAGGACCTGTCGGGGCGGGGCTACCCGATCGTCACATGACCAGTCACTGCAGTCATGTGACCGATCAGCTGATCGAGTAGTCCCGCCCCGCCAGCTCACACAATGTGAAACAAGCCTTTGTCTGAGTATTAAGAATATTATGTTTTTGGTAATCATTTGTTTGCATATTGCTACTGTGGAGCCCACTGGGACGGGGTACTCGGTACTGGACCGGGGTACTGCTGGGGATATGATGGTGGTCTTGGTCCGGACCGTGTCCCGGGTTCTGCAAGTAAAAGGGAATATTTACAAGGGAGCTTGTTGTGACGCCACCCACGGATTGTGGTCAGGGTGACCACCGCTGCTGCAGAACCTCCGGGGATGATGTTTGGCAGCCGGTGATGTAACGGCTCTCCGCGGGTAGAGCCTGGTTCCCCGGGGCAGTGGTAGTTAAAGTCTATGATTGATGCTATGGATGTTGCAGGATAGTAGGGGTAGTAGTAGACATGATAGCTGCTTGTGAGGGAACGTAGGGGCTGAACACAAGGATCACACAGACTCACGGGTTTGAAGTTTTCCAAGTCTTTACTGCAGATGTTGTTAGCAGAGTACTGTCCACAGAGTCTGTACCGGGGCCCATTTGCTCCCACCCTGTCCGGGTCCTCAGCTTCCCACTGCTGCGCTGTGTGTGTGGCCCTGCTGCCGCTTTAGATTAATTTTTTACATCCACAAATTGTCTCTGAAGATTTCTCTTTTCTCCAGTCTTCTGCAGCACATCCCAACACAGTACATTTTAAAGATAACAGAGTTACTACAATGTTCCTATATGGAAAATATCTGCCCTATGTTTGTGGAGCCCACTGGGTCGGGGTACTCGGTACCGGAACTTGGTATCACGGGGGTTATCACGGCGATCTTGGTCCGGACCATGTCCGGAGCCCACAAGTAAAGGTTGGGGGTTATTTACAGGGATAAAGTCGTGACGCCAGCCGTGGTATGTGGTCAGGGTGACCACCGCTGCTGCAGAACCTCCAGGGATGATGGATGGCAGCCTGTGATGTGACGGCTCTCCACGGGCAGAGCCTGGTCCGCGGCGCAGTAGTGATGAAAACAGTTTGTGAGGGATAACAGGCTTTGCAAGGATTACACAGACTCACAGTTTTGTAGTTTTCCAAGTCTTTTACTGAAGATGGTACATCAGCTGAGTACTGTCCACGGAGTCTGTACCGGGGCCGGGTTGCTCCCACCCTGTCCAGGTCCTCAGCTTCCCACTGCTGCGCTGTGTGTGTGGCCCTGCTGCTGTTTTAGCTAGGCATGTTTTTACTGTAACCAGCAGATGGTACATGGCATACAGTTAACGGGTAGTGGACCGGGTGGACTCAGCAGTGATAGGTGTCCCTCAGAGATCCGCGGTGTTCCTCCATTCTAACTAACTTGTGTTGCCTTGTCGCCCAGGAATACCAGATCGGGTACAGGGAGGCTGCTTCAATGCCCTATCCGGGGTATACGTTCCGGATGTTTTGTGGAGCCTTGGGTCCCTTTGGTGGGTACACCGCTGGTTAGATGACTGTTTGTTGGCGGTAGTGGGGTGCTCCTGTAAAGCGGTCCCTTCCACTCCTGGTTCGCGTAGCAGCGTTGAACTGCCTGCTAGCTTCGGTACCAGTAAACCGGCTGTAGACTTTGGGCACGGGAGGCTTTGGGAACCCGTGTGTAATGCCCAATCCCGGTGGTTTAGGCCTCAGGTGCTGACACCCGACCGGTGACGGCCCGGGGGCTGCACATCGGTGCAGAGCCCCCGCTCCTACGTTACTCTCCTCTCTTCTTCTCTTCCAGACTCCGACTGACTTCTCCTACACACTACTGCCCACACTCCGCCCACCAGGACCTTGATTGGTCCCCTCTACTAGTGATGCATGTGGGGTATGGATCTCTAAGTTAACCGTGTGACTGCTGAGTCGGAGAATATTGCTGCTGCTGTTCTGGCTGCAATACCCTCCTGTGATGCACTCTTTGCGGGGCGCCACATATGAACTAGCTGTAACGTGATCAAGGCATACGACGCCGAAACGTTGTGGATATACAGCCATTTGTTTTGAGAACAGAACCAAATAAAACTTTCTTTTGCTTCACATTAACTATATCTGGACTTCACTTTTTCATTTTTGAGCGTGACAGAAATAATCTCTACTGTATCTATATATGTTTTTCTGGGCACCTCTATCTGGAAGGGGTGAGCAGACATATTTCAACTTATAAATGGAAGAAAAGCTTTCTATTTACACATAAGATGGTGAACACATGTCCAGCCCATAAAAGAAATTACAAAATACTATATAGATGGTATCGCTGCCCATGTAATCTTCCCCTCGGTCCCAAGTACGTGTTGGCGATGCGGAGCAGAAGAGGGAACCATGCTCCACATATGGTGGAACGGCCCAGCAATCAGGGGCTTCTGGGAAGGGGTGTTCCGAAATTATAACCTCATCACGGGCAAACGATTGGTTGGCAACCCTGAGATGCCCTTGCTGTCAGTATACCCCGGGTCAGTGAAGAACACTAAAAGGGACATCCTACGCTTCTGCATGTCGGGCGCTTGCTCCGTCGTCCCACGCTACTGGAACCACCAGAAAAACCTCCCATAGCCGACTGGTGCATGGAAATGCTAGACATTTGTCGGATGGAGGAGCTGGAGGCCAAAAGCACTGGCTCGATGGACAGATACAATGCTACCTGGGTGGAATGGATCTCGTTTAGAGATTCCCCCAACTTTACTGAACTATTCCTACAACAGCACTGAGCAAGGCCACACAGCACTGGAAGGAGACACAAGGGACCCGAATGTCCCCCACCAATCTCCCCCTCCCCCCCCAGCGATACACCCTTCCCCCATTTCCGAACTCCCTATACCCCCCTATTCTTTATTTTCCTTTCTTTCTTTTTCCTGTCTGTGTTTTTGTTTATTCTTGTGTTTTCTCTTGCCTCTCCTTATTTCTCTTTCCCTCCCTTTTTATCACAGAACTTCATATCCCCCCACCCCCCACTCTCCCGCTGCCACTGTCCCCCGCCCCCTTTTGCCCCACCTAAGGATACAAGGCTGAGTACCAATAGTCTAGCCATACTGCTAACACCCTGGCCGCATGTGACCTGGGGACACCCTAGAACTAACTAGAAACCCCACAGAACTCTCTCTCTCTGGGATCAGCCGACCCAATAGAATACCCCCAAGGTACAACGGCCACAGGGTGCCACTGATAGCCCTCAAATCTCAGGACACAAAAACAAGAGATGTTCCGGGACCCCCTCCCAGCCATCCCTCCTTTTATCCCCTTACTCTCCTTTTATTTCCTTTCTTCTTGTATTCCTTTTCCCCCTCCTTCTTCCTTTCCCCACATGGTATACTCCATGTTCCCCTCTCCCTCCCCTCAATGTTGTAACCCTAAAAGAGTTATACATTTTCCCATTGTCACAAATGTATGCCAGCTTATTCTCTATACAGTTATAGATTCTTCCATTGTTACAAATGTACGCCAAATGTATGCCAGATTACTCCCTATATTGACATCGTGTAACTTGATAACATGCATAAGATATACCTGCCACAACTCTTTTTCTAATAAAAATGATTGAACATTAGTTGTGTGTTTCTTAAGCCTTGATATTGGAATGTTTTGATCGTTAACGGGAATAGTTTTAGTGACTGAATAATAAAAAATACATTTTAGGGTTTTTCCTTATTGTGTCTATAACTATAGATATTCTTATTCTGTGCAGTAAAATTGTAACATCTATCAAGGAAAATACTTTGGAAGAATGACTAAAACCACATTTCTATCCGTCCTTCTCCTGTCTGACAGTTTTAGGGTGCTTTGACATCAGCAGTATTGCAATTTCGCGGTAGATCTGGCAGATGTCGCCGCACCTGCCGGATCTACCGTGTAATGGCCGACTTGCGGCACCAGTCTGGCAAGCCCCATTCATTCTCTATAGGGCTTGCGGTCAGGTGCGGTAAGTGCTGTATTGCCAAAATGATCACTTGCGGCGCTTGCGGCCCTGCAAAAAATCTGCTGTTAGCAGCGCTTTTTTGCACAACTGCAAGTGCCGGATTCGGCAATACCGCACTTACCACACCCAATCGCAAGCCCCATAGAGGATGAATTGAGCATGACAGATCAGTGTCACAAGTTGGCCGTTACGCGGTAGATCCGGCAGGTGCGGTCACATCTGCCGGATCTACTGCGAAATTGTAGCACCGCTGATGTGAAAGGAGTCTTACGTGGTGCAGTGGATTCACAAAAACGCAGGTCTGGTTGGACATAGTTATCCAGTTCAGGCAGAGGGCAGGCACATGGAACAAAACCACAGGATATGCCGAAAAGCAGTAGGAATTGAAAACCACAGAATCAGGACTGGAGAGCAGCTATGTACATTTTTAATCCATTTTTCTGTTGTGTTTTTGCCCAAAAAACGGTCCAATTTTTGTCAGGCCGTCAAACTTTGAGATTTCTGAAATGCTGCCCCAACGTCTGCTTTTTTCCTAATCAGGTCTTGGTGCAAACCCCTGATCAGGAATAGTAGCATATCACTTAAGTGATCAGTTTTCTCCATAGACCCCATACTATGAAAGACTCAAAATGGAATACATTTTTGGTGCTTTTTTGGGGGGGCGGGACCTGATAAGGTTTTGATGCATGATAGTAAAATGGCATATATGAAGCTGCACATAGATGTATGTATCAGAATTTACTGCAGATTAATGTGAAAATTCTCTAATAACAGTTTGTGTTCCAATCATTTTTATTCGTTTTTTTTTAAGGGGTTTAACAAAAGAGAAAAATAAGGAAGAGAAAGGGTAAAACAACACACGAATAAATAAACCATATAAATAAAAGGAGGGAGGAAGGAGAGCAAAAGGAAAAGCTAATATGGGAGGGAGGAAAGATAAGAGAGAATTTATCCTTTTAAAGAAAAGGGAGGAAATAATAATAACCGTTTGTGATGCATGTGGCAAACGATGTGTTAGGCTGGGGTCACACTTGCATGTTTTACAAGCATTTTTGGAGACCTGCATTTTCAAAAACGCATGTAAAAACGCACCCATAGGCCCCCATGTTAAAAAACGCATGACCTAATAGCAAAAACGCATGTGTGACAGTACCATGCGTTTTTGGCGCATTTCCAAAAACGCATGCGTTTTTAATATGGAGTCCTATGGGAAACGCATGCAAAACACATGTACAATTAGTACCATCCAAAAACGCATGCGTTTTCCATAGGAGCCCATGTTTAAAAAAATGCATGCAACAAAAACCCAGTAATAAGGTGTTAGGCTATAATTGGTTTTTTTGATATGCTAATTGCAATATTATTATGTGTCATTACACTGTATTAATATATGTTCTGTATCTTTGTTTTTATGACATATGAACTAGCTGTAATGTGATCAAGGCATACAACGCCGAAACGTTGTGGATATACAGCCATTTGTTTTGAGAACAGAACCAAATAAAACTTTTTTTGCTTCACATTAACTATATCTGGACTTCACTTTTTCATTTTTGAGTGTGACATAAATAATCTCTACTGTTTTCTTCCATTTAGGCTTGGAAATCTCTCTCTCCAGTTCCTCCTCCTAGGCCAGTTGGAAGGAGCGTTTGCTGGCCGCCCTCTCTCCTTAGATAATACGGTGTATCTCAGAGACTGCGTGGGGAGATGGGGGGGGAGGAGTCAGAAACACACAACTAATAATGTAGATAGACAGCTATCAATGGGACCAAATCATGTTACATTGCTGAAACAAGTGGTCCACTGATCGATCCTCCATTACAATACATCTTGTGTCCAATGTTCAGGTAAGGCCAGTGCTTCCAACCCGAAGCAAGTAGGGAAGTTCACTGCACATGCTCCAGGGCCTACTCACATCCGCAAGCCCCTGCCTAAAGCGAACACGTGGCGATGTGGTGAACAAAGAAGCCAGATATTTTATGACTACAGTTAAGAGCTCTACAGTTTGATGGTGGGGTTACACGTCCCGATATCGCGGCGATATCGGAGGCAACGACGCGGGAGCGCGCATTTAGTGCACGTTTCTCCCTGCATCGCATTGTCAGTTTACACGCCGCGATATCGGGATGCAACGTCCCTCCGATGTCTACGCCCACCAACCCAGGAACGACCAGTTAACATGGGAGTGAATGGGTGACGTGAGCGTAGACATCGGAGTTGGGCTGTCACACGCAGCGATGCTGGTACAACGGCCTTGCGATATCGGCGAGTTGAATAGCTCTGCTATTCAACTCCGATATCGTTTTGGCATCGTTCCAGCATCGCGTTGTACACTGAAACAGTACAACGCGCACACGATATCGGGTCCAACTCGCGAACCACGTGACTTTTTGTCGGAGTTGGACGCCGATATCGGGACGTGTAAACCCACCATCAGTGCTCTGCTTTGGTGATAAGAAGATGCACCAAGGACCAGACAGGGAATGTGCTGAAGAGATGAGCGGTAAGGTGAGTATATTTCTTATTCTTTTGTTTTTTACCTTGTGATAGCAATTTTTGGTTCAGCAAATTTGTGGCCAGCTGGCTGAATATACACTAAAATTTTTGGAATATCTGAGTAGCCATCAATTACACTAAAATATGTTCACTGTTCTCTAAAGAAAGACTTTAAGGAGTTAATTTTAAATGAAAATTACCTAGGTTATTTTGCTGAATAATTTGAAGTTAGCCAATGAAATTAGGAGCAGAAGCAGTGCTAAAAATATGGGGTGCAAGAGGGTTGGGTCTTAGATAATCCCTATGTAAATGTGGGAGATTCCAGGTATTTGGGAGCAACAATGGATGATCAAGGTGCAGGCCCTAGAATGTTGCTAATAATAATTGTGGACAGCATATAATTGCATTTAAGATAAGGGAGATGCAAAAGACAATTAATCTCTAACCCAGAGAAAAAGACCCTATAGGTGGAGAGGCTGCTGTCAAGAAAGGAGAGTTGTCCTGGATAAATCACATCATTGTCTAGTGGAACAGTCTTTGCTATGCTGTGGAAGTAGTATTCAAATTGTAGCACAGAGAGTAAGATGGCCATTCAATAGAGCGGTACTGTACTTCAGGGGAAGAGACAGCCACATTCCAGAACGGCACTTAAAGAGTAATGGTCTGTTACATTTTTATTTAATAGAAATTTAGAGCAAGTGATTATAATCAACTTTCAAATACTTTATTAATGAAATCAGGAAGGAAACACCTTTAAAAAAAACTTCCACAAGATGTCCTCAATAGGCTGATTCTGAATCACACATATGCCTGTTGTTAAACAACTCCGTCTTCACAATACAGCTGATAAGACTCTCAAGTTACCTCATGTCAGCATCCTGCTGAGCTCAAACAGCTGCTGTGAGATCTTATTTGACTCCTCCTTCTGTGATAACACCGAGGAGAGCTATGTGAATGGAGGTGACGGCATGAGATAACTTGAGTCTTATCAACTGTATTGTGAACACAGTGTAGGACATACCCCCTGAAGATGGAGCTGCCTAATAACAAGCATATGTGTGGTTCAGAACCAGCCTACTGAGGACAACTTGTGGAAGTTTTTTTTAATGGTTTCCTTCCTGATTTCATTAATAAAGTATATTTGAAAGTTTAATGTAATCATTTGCTCTACATTACTATGAAATAAAAATTTAAACAACGATTATGCTTTAAAGAGTAATGATTGTCTTCATTTTTATTTCATAAATCAATAAGGCATGTGAAAATAAACAGTTTAAGAATATATATATATATGAAAAAACTGCTTCTTTATCTTCTTGAATTGAACTTTCACTCTGAATTCATGGATAAACTTATTCATTAAATTCAGATTTTTAGGCCCCTTTCACATCTGCGGTAAAGTGTAATTCTGCGTACATGTCGCCACATCTGCCAGATCTGCCACGTAACTGCTGACTTGCGGCACTGAACCAGCAAGCCTCATTTATTCTCTATGGGGCTTGCGGATGGGTGAGGCAAGTGCTGTATAGCTGAATCCGGCAGATCTGGCACTTGCAGCCCTACAAAACACCTGCCGCTAGCAGCGTTTTTTTTGTGGTGCCGCAAGCACCACACGTGCTGGATTCGGCAATACCACACTTGCTGTTCCCGACGGCAAGCCCATAGAGAATAAATGGGGCTTGCTGGATCGGTGCCGCAAGTCGGCCGTTACGCGGCAGATCCGGCAGACGTGGTGACATATGCCGAATCTGCCGGAAATTACACTTTACCACAGATGTGAAAGCATCCTTACATTGATGAAATATGCATCAGGGGGTGATGCATCTGCCCGGAGTCAGGGGCCCAGGGCCTCACTGCAGGGGCATGGCCATTCTCATAAGGGAGAGGGGGCCCGGGCATGACTGTAGGGGGTGTGGCTGTTTGCATCACGGGGGGCTGCAAGAGCCAGGGCAGCGTGACGCTGGCTGGTGTATGTGGCCACACCGGCCCTGGGACAGGAGGGGACTGCCAGGGCAGGGTGACGCTGGCTGGTGTATGGGCCCCACTGGCCCCAGGGTGGCTGCCAGGGCAGGGTGACACTGGCTGGTGGTGTATGGGGCCCGGCCGGGGGAGACTTCCAGAGCCGGGGCAGAGTGAAGCTGGCTGGTGTATGGGGCCCCGCTGGCCCCACACTCCCCAGGGGGATAAAAGAGAGCACATGGTGTGGAGGGGGTCCCGAACCCCCAGGTAAATAGGAGTGAGCACATGGTGTGGAGGGGGTTCCAGACCCCCCCAGGGGGATAAGAGTGCGGACATGGTGTGGAGGGGTCCCGGACCCCCAGGTGAATAGGCGTGAGCACATGGTGTGGAGAAGGTTCCGGACCCCCCAGGGGGATAAGAGTGCGCACATGGTGTGGAAGGGGTCCCAGACCCCCCAGGTGAATAGGAGTGAGCACATGGTGTGGAGGGGGTTCCAGATTCCCCCCAGAGAGATAAGAGTCTGTGGAGATGGTGGGGTCGGAGAGCAGCATATACCATATTTGTTTGCTTTATAAGACGCTCCCCAAATTTTGGTGAAGGAAAAGACAGAAAAAAAATTATTTTTTATTTTAAATGGGGTCTGTCTTATAATGCCAGTGTCCCTCTTACAATCAGTATATATGTCCCACCATAATGGTATATATGTCCTCCATCCTGAACCCGCCATGGCTTACCAAGGGGGAGAAAGAGGATTGGGGAAAGGTTGTGGTGGTACAGGAGGCAGGTTTGCAGGGACCATGGGGGGCCACACTGCAGGCCCAGGGGCCAGGGCTGCGGGGGTGTCGCGGCCATTTTCCATGTGCCTGCAGGCATTGCCAAGCTGTGACCCAGCCTCTATCGTCCAGACTTCCAGAAAATAACCTCGGAGGCAGTGCATGCGCAGATCGAGATCTGCGGCTATTTTCTGGAAGCTAGTGACTCCTGCAGAGCTCAGCTCAACCCCAGTCTGTGCCCCCTAACACTCTGCTGTGCTGTTTATGCTCTCTGTGTCCTGTATATATAGCAGTCTCCTATGTGATGTATGGTATTTGATTTACAAAATTTATTATCACAAAGTTAACTGAGTTCAAGACCAACACAAACCTGGAAGATCAGTTATCACTGAACATCGCAGGACGCAAAGAGGCAGCTGCAGCCATCAAATTAGGTGAGTTAATTAATTAATTAAGTAAATGTAGTCTGGTAATTTTCATTCTTTCTCTCTCTTTCTCTCTCTTTCTCTCTCTCTCCTCCCACCTCGCTGCTGTCTCCGGATCACTGAGAATCACAGATTCGGAGGCAGCAATGCCATCCGGAGTTACAAGTCTGGAAGTCAGAAGCTGCTCTCACAAGCTGTCACTTGGGTGAGGGCGGGGCTTGTGTGACTGTGGAGCCTAAGGGGCCCCCAAAATTTTGTCAGTCAGGGGCCCTGAAATATCTCTCCATATAGTGCAACCTTATATATGTAGCCTCATATCTCTCCATATAATGCAGCCTCCAATCTCTCCATGTAGTGCTGCCTTATATATGCAGCCTCATATCTCTCCATATAGTGCAACCTCATATTTCTCCACATAGTGCAGCCTTATATATGCAGCCTCATATTTCTCCATATAGTGCAGCCTCATATCTCTCCATATAGTGCAACCTTAAATATGTAGCCTCATATCTCTCCATATAGTGCAGCCTCATATCTCTCCATATAGTGCAGCCTTATATCTCTCCATACAGTGCAGCCTCATATAGTGCAGCCTCATATCTTTACATATAGTGCAGCCTCATATCTCCATATAGTGCAGCCTGATATAGTACAGCCTTATATATGCAGCCTCACAGCCTCATATCTCTCCATATAGTGCATCCTCATATCTCTCCATATAGTGCAGCCTGATATAGTACAGTCTTATATATGCAGCCTCATAGCTTCAAAGCATCATATATCTCCATATAGTGCAGCCTCATATCTCTTCATATAGTGTAGCCTGATATAGTACAGTCTCATATAGTACAACCTCATAACTCTTTATACAGTAGAATGCACCCCCCCCACATAATCCTCTGGCCACCGTGTACTGGGTTATTACAAAAAATAATCTGTACTTGCCTTTCCCGTTCCCTGGCTGCTGCTGTCTTCTTGCAAAAACTTAAGACTCAGGAGGAGGAGGAGGCGGTGCTGGTGTGTGTTCCACTGTGGAATGCATGGAGCTGGAAGTGCCGCCTACTCCTAGTGTGGAGGAGGCGGCAACAACTTGCTATATGCGTTCTACAGTGGAACGCACATGGAAAGCTGGCCTTGGTAAGAGGAAGTGAGGGGCAGGGTGGGGGTGACAGCAGCAGTGGGAAGTAGGAGGCTCCCCTTCCCTCCCTGACAAATGAACCCCAAAGCAGTGTGTGCTGCTGCTCAGTGACATGGACGTGCATCCTCTGGAATGCACATCCATGTGAAGCAGGAGCTGGGATCAGCGGGCGCTGGGGGCGGCGAGTGGCGTGGGTCTCGGTACGTCCTGGCCCCATTGCAGTCGCGACTCCTGTGACCCCGATTGTTACACCCCTAGGGTGATGTTTACAGCAAACATCAGACTTCAGACTGCACAGGAACAGCAGTAATGATGAGATGTAGTCAGCATCACAAATCATTTACATCCAGGTACCTTATAGATGACATCTTCTTTGATTGGAATTGTTCCCTTTCTTTTTATCTCCCTTTTATCCAGACACCATGATACATTTTAACCCCTTAGTGACGGAGCCAATTTCCACCTTAATGACCGGACCATTTTTTGTAATTCTGACCACTCTCCCTTTATGAGGTAATATCTCTGGAACGCTTCATTGGATCTGAGCGATTCTGAGATTGTTTTTTCATGACATATTGGGCTTCATGTTGGTAGTAAATTTAGGTCGATCATTTTTGCGTTTATTTGTGAAAATATTAAAAAATTGGCAAAAATTTTGAAAATTTCACCATTTTCAAATTTTGAATTTTTATTCTGTTAAACCGGAGCGTTATGTGACACAAAATAGTTAATAAATAACATTTCCCACATGTCTACTTTACATCAGCGCAATTTTGGGAAAAAAATTTTTTGGGGTTAGGACGTTATAAGGTTTCAAAGTTCATCAGCAATTTCTCATTTTTCCAGCAAAATTTACAAAACCATTTTTTTTAGTGACCACATCACATTTGAAGTCCCTTTGAGGGTGTACACGACAGAAAACACCCAAAAGTGACACCATTCCAAAAACTGCACCCCTCAAGCTACTCAAAACTACATTCAAGAAGGTTATTAACCCTTCAGGTGCTTTACAGGAACTAAAGCAAAGTGGAAACAAAAAATGGACATTTTAATTTTTCCAACAAAAATGTTCTTTTAGCCTCAATTTTTTAATTTTCACATGGGCAACAGGATAAAATGCATCCTAAAATTTGTTGGGCAATTTCTCCTGAGTACACCGATACCTCATAAGTGGTCATAAACCACTGTTTGGGCGCACAGCAGGGCTCAGAAGGAAGGAGCGCAATTTGATTTTTGGGGCTAAGTTTCCATTCAAAAAGTCAAATGGCGCTCCTTCCCTTTCGAGTCCTGCCGTGCGCCCAAACAGTGGTTTATGAGCACATATAAGGTATCGGTGTACTCAGGAGAAATTGCCCAACAAATTTTAGGATGCATTTTATCCTGTTGCTCATGTGAAATTTAAAAAATTGAGGACAAAAGAACGTTTTTGTGAAAAAAAAAATACTTTTTCATTTGTACGGATCAATTTGTGAAGCACCAGAGGGTTCAAAGTGCTCACTATGCATCTAAATAAATTCCTTGGGGTGTCTAGTTTCCAAAATGGGGTCAATTGTGGGGGAGCTTCAATGTTTAGGCACACGAGGGCTCTCCATATGCGACATGGTGTCCGCTAACAATTTGAATGGAAAATTAGCTCCAATTGTTAGCGGAGACCATGTTGCGTATGGAGAGCCCCTGTGTGCCTAAACATTGGAGCTCTCTCAAAAGTGACCCCATTTTGGAAACTAGACCACCCAAGGAACTTATCTAGATGGGTGTTGAGCACTTTGAACCCCGAGGTGCTTCACAAATGAAACCATAAAAATGAAAAAAGAAACTTTTTGTGGAAAAGAAAGTACTTTTTCATTTTTACGGATCAATTTGTGAAGCACCTGGGGGTTCAAAGAGCTCACTATGCATCTAAATAAATTCCAGGGGATGTCTAGTTTCCAAAATGGGGTCACTTGTGGGGGAGCTCCAATGTTTAGGCACACAGGGGCTCTCCATACGCGACATGGTGTCCGCTAACTATTGGAGCTAATTTTCCATTCAAATTGTTAGCGGACACCATGTCGCATATGGGGAGCCCCTGTGTGCCTAAAAATTGGAGCTCCCCCACAAGTGACCCCATTTTGGAAACTAGACCCCCCAAGGAACATATCTAGATGCATAGTGAGCACTTTCATACCCCAGGTGCTTCACAAATTAGTCCATAAAAGAAAATAAAAGAAGATTTTTGTGAAAAGAAAGTACTTTTTCATTTTTACGGATCAATTTGTGAAGCACCTGGGGTTCAAAGAGCTCACTATGCATCTAAATAAATTCCAGGGGATGTCTAGTTTCCAAAATGGGGTCACTTGTGGGGAGCTCCAATGTTTAGGCACACAGGGGCTCTCCATACGCGACATGGTGTCCGCTAACTATTGGAGCTAATTTTCCATTCAAATTGTTAGCGGACACCATGTCGCATATGGGGAGCCCCTGTGTGCCTAAAAATTGGAGCTCCCCCACAAGTGACCCCATTTTGGAAACTAGACCCCCCAAGGAACATATCTAGATGCATAGTGAGCACTTTCATACCCCAGGTGCTTCACAAATTAGTCCATAAAAGAAAATAAAAGAAGATTTTTGTGAAAAGAAAGTACTTTTTCATTTTTACGGATCAATTTGTGAAGCACCTGGGCTTCAAAGAGCTCACTATGCATCTAAATAAATTCCAGGGGATGTCTAGTTTCCAAAATGGGGTCACTTGTGGGGGAGCTCCAATGTTTAGGCACACAGGGGCTCTCCATATGCGACATGGTGTCCGCTAACAATTTGAATGGAAAATTAGCTCCAATAGTTAGCGGACACCATGTCACGTATGGAGAGCCCCTGTGTGCCTAAACATTGGAGCTCCCCCACAAGTGACCCCATTTTGGAAACTAGACGCCTCACGGATTATGTCTAGTGGTATAGTGAGCATTTTGAAGCTATAGCTACTTCACAGAATTTGATAACGTCATATTGAACATTTTCTTTTTTTCACACAATTTCTCACTTTTAGGGTACTTTCACATCAGCGGTTTTTGCCGTTCACGGCAGATGCGGTGAAAAAAACGCATCTGCCGTGATTACCGCATAACTGCTGCACTTGCGGCACAGTTGCGGCAAGCCCCATAGAATGTCTATGCGGGCTTGCGGCAGGTGCGGCAAGTGCAGTATCAGCAATTGCGGCAGATGCGGCAGCAAAAAAAACACGGCTGACCGCGTTTTTTTTTTCGCGGCTGCACCTGCTGCAAGTGCCGAAACCGTACTTGCCGCACCTTCCGCACACTTACCGCAAGCCCCATAGACATTGCATGGGGCTTGCCGCAAGTGCAGCGGTTATGCGGTAATCGCGGCAGATGCTTTTTTTTCACCGCATCTGCCGCGATCGGCAAAAGCTGCTGATGTGGAAGCAGCCTTAGAGCATGTGCACAAGATCCGGAGACACCGTGTCCTGGTCGTCTCCTCTCCTGCATTTTTTTTCTAGTAGTTCTTTATTAAATTTTTTAAAAAAAATGACGTGGGGCTTCGCCACACTTTTGGTCCAGCCAGGTACAGCAGGCAGCTACGGGCTGCCACCAACCCCTTCTGCCTAGTTTTACCTGGCTGGAAACCAAAAATATAGGGAAGCCCTTTTTTTTTTTTTATTATTTCATGAAATAATTAAAAAAAAAAACGGCGTGGGCTTCGCCATGTTTTTGGGCCAGCCAGGTACAACTAGGCAGCTGGGGGCTGGAATCCTCAGCGTAGGGAGGCCCAAGCTTTCTGGGCCCCCCCCACTGCGAATTGCAGCCCGCAGCCGCCCCAGAAAATGGCGCATTCATAGAAGCGCCATTTTCTGGCGCTGTATCCAGCTCTTCCAGCTGCCGTGTAGCGGTGGCAGACTGGGTAATAAGGGGTTAATGCCAGCTTTTTGGCAGCTGGCACTAAGCCCGAGATTCATAATATAGGGCCAATGTTAGACCCGTCATTAGGAATCTCTAGTAAATTGTAAAGAAGACACAACACAGAGAAAGATTTTTTTATTAGAAAAAAAACAAACACAATTTAGACCCCATCTTTATTTGTCTGTGGCGTCCGACGTAGTCCAGTGGCGGTGATGTCCGACGTAGTCCAGTGGGCGGTCCCGCGATGTTTCTCGGTGTTATATCATATGGGGCATCCCCCATATGCTATAATAAGGCACTCTCCCAGGGGAATGATAGGTCATGAATGCTGTAAGTTCATGACCTATCACGATCCTGGGGTCACACAGAGATTAACGGATCTTCATAATAATCTCTAAGGGTACATTTACACGCCGCAACCGCGGCGAGAAATATTGACGGCGATATGTCGCCTTGCAATAATCGCCGTTCAAAATCCCTCCCAATTGCGGCGTGTAATTGGGGAATTTGGCGGCGATATGTCGCCTCGCCACGGTCGCCTGATTTCAGAGCAGTGCACAGAGATCAGGCGACCGTGGCGAGGCGACAGATCGCCGCCAAATTTCCCAATTACATGCCGCAATTGGGAGAGATTTTGACGGCGATTATTGCAAGGCGACATATCGCCGTCAATATTTCTCTCAACAGTTACGGCGTGTAAAGGTACCCCTGTGTGACTCCTGGATTGTGATGGGTCATGAACTTACAGAGTTCATGACTTAACCCTTGTTTGACCTCAGGGGAATGATAGGTCATGAACTCTAAGGTCATGGCCCATCACAATCCAGGGACCACACAGGGGTAACTGATCTTCATGATCTCTAAAGCAGATCACCATGAAGATCACTTAACCCCTGTGTGACCCCAGGGGAATGATAGGTCATGAACTCTGTAAGTTCATGACCTATCATTCCCCTGAGAGTGCGCGCAGCTCACACAGCTGCGCGCACAGAAAGGGAGACAGACTGCTGCTGGTGCCAGGATCCAGGAGCGGGACCCCAGGATCGGGACCCCAGGATCCAGGAGCGGGACCCCAGGATCGGGACTCCAGGATCCAGGAGCGGGTGAGAGAGAGAGGAGGAGGGAAGCTGGAGGAGCGGTGCTGCAGGAGCGGGACCGGAGGAGAGAGGAGGGGAGCCGGAGGAGCGGGTAAGAGGAGCGGAGGAGAGGGTTAGAGGAGCGGGGCTGGAGGGGCGAGGAGGGGGCTGTGGGTATCAGAGGAGCGGGCTGGAGGAGCGGAGGGAAGCTGGAGGACCGGAGGAGGGAAGCTGTAGGAGCGAGGAGGGGGCTGGAGGAGCGAGGAGGAGCGAGGAGGAGCGAGGCTGGAAGAGCTGGAGATGGGGTGCTGGAGGGGGTCGGAGGCTGCAGAAAGTGTTGGGGGCACAGGGGGATGTGTCAGTCATGCTATCTGACTTGTGACATGTCAGATCGCATGCAGCTGCAGGGGAGGCGGCGCGTTTTTTACATGCGCCGCCATTTTGAGATGGCCCGGGGGAGGGGTTGGGGGGTAAGGGGGTAATCTCAGGCACAGGGGGTCTTAGGGGCCTTAGGGGTTAATGGATCACTTTGATCCGACATGTGTTTTCATGTCGGATCAAAGTGAAAGCATTTTGTACAAAGCACTTTCACTTTTGTAATGTGATGATCGGTAAACGGTGTTTACCGGTCATCACATTACAGGTGCGGGTACAAAAACAGCTAATTACTACTCTCTAGGGTGTCAGCTACAATCGGTACGCTGACACCCTAGAGGTATTAGCTCCAGGGGCGGCGCTACAGGGCTATTTCCTGCCCGACGTCTACAGACGTAAGGCTGGGCTTTAGTACCCTGTTTTTCGGACGTCTGTAGACGTTAGGCTGTCGTCTAGAGGTTAAAGATAACAGAGTTATTATAATGTTCCTATATGGAAAATATCTGCCCTATGTTGTTCCCAGAATAAATAATTGCCCTCACAGGGCTCTTTGCACAAAATATGGCCTTCACACTTTACTTCTTATGGTGCATTCACACTGTCCACCTTTATTAACGATAACCAGCACCCTCTTTATCTATAACTGCCTCACTGTCCTCCTTAATTAGCTATAACAGGCAGACTATCTCTATCTTAAGTGACCTCCTCTACGCTGCAACCATACTGTACTGCTTCTTCTGGTCAAAAAAAAAATTTTTTTTTTGAACGGAAGAAGCGGTACAGTACCGCGAAACTGCCTGTCGTCACTCCTCCACACTCCCTCCCCTACAGCAGCCATGTTGTGCCCACACTTTGGCAAATAAAAGATAGAAGATACCTACATGGTGAGTGCCGCTCATTTTTTCTTAAAGAATCTGTTTTTTTGTAGTATTGCAACACAGAAAGGAAATAAACAGTATGGTTGCAGCGTAGAGGAGGTCACTTAAGATAGAGATAGTCTGCCTGTTATAGCTAATTAAGGAGGACAGTGAGGCAGTTATAGATAAAGAGGGTGCTGGTTATCGTTAATAAAGGTGTGCCCACACTTTGGCAAATAAAAGATAGAAGATATCTACATGGTGAGTGCCGCTCATTTTTTCTTAAAGAATTTGTTCATACTTTATTAAGCGTGCACCGCTATTCTGGACCCTCAACATTGGCACCTGAATATGTATGAGGTCACACACAGGCACATAGGGTGAGAGCTGCAGTGCCCAGTAATTTTTCTGCTATTTGAGGACAAAAAAACAGAGTTAGGCTAGGGCCACACTTACCATGTCATCCACGTTAAATGGATGCAGTTACTGCAGAACCTAGCCTGCTGTAACGCACACCGTTAACATCAGGGGCTGCCTGCGAACGCTGCTCCATAGTAACCCCACTGTTTACCATGGATGCACCCACACAGGAAGCTCCAGGAACTGCGCTTCAGCAGAGCACACAGGAAAACGTTGTCAACAAAGTTTTCCTGTGCGTCCTTCAAAAGCGCACTGCCTGGGGCTTCCTGTGAAGCTGCATCCATGGTAAACAGCGGGTTAATATGGAGCAGCGTTCGCAGACAGCCCCTGATGTTAACGGTGTGCGTTACAGCAGGATAGGCTCTGCAGTAACTGCATCCATTTAAGGTGGTGGCATGGTATGTGTGGCCCTAGCCTAAGGCTAGGGTCACACTTGTCTTGTTTCTATGGGGCTGTGTTTCCTGGCAGCACTTAGCGTTAACGTTGTGGGCTGTGGGGAAAATTTCTAAGTATTTAACACTTGCGTCATGCTAGGGTCACAAGGCAAGTGTGACCCTAGCCTAAAAGAGCAAACTGGACATAATGTCACACAAAAATGGGCCAGACAAATTTGGGTGCACACCCTTTGGAATAAATAACTGTAAACAATCGCTTCCTATAACCATCCACAAGCGTCTTACACCTCTCACCTGGAATTTTGGACTCTTCTTTTGTAAACGGCTCTAGGACTCTCATATATGAAGGCGCCTTCTCCCAACAACAATTTTAAGATCTCTCCACAGGTGTACAATGGGATTATGTCCGGACTCATTGTTGCCACTTCATAATTCTCCTGCAATTTTTTTCCATCCATTTCTGGAACTTTTTGAAGTATGTTTGGGGTCATTGTCCAGTTGGGAGATCCATGACCTAGGACACAAACATAGCTTTCTGACACTGGGCACTACATTGTGACTCAAAATCTTTTGGTAATCATCAGAACAACCCAAAACATGTTTGAACCTGCACCCTATTTGCCGGTACATACTGGAGGCCACATTCCGTCTTCAGTAAGCAATGGAATAATGTGCTTTACCAAAAAGCTCTATCTTGGTTCTCACCTG
This sequence comes from Allobates femoralis, assembly GCA_033576535.1. Taxonomy (NCBI): domain Eukaryota; kingdom Metazoa; phylum Chordata; class Amphibia; order Anura; family Aromobatidae; genus Allobates; species Allobates femoralis. Next base: position 105,920,410 of record JARQOC010000005.1, on the reverse strand, counting down.
TCTACAAGATGATTTCTCACAAGGATGTTGGCTTACTCATGTACATTTTGGTAAACTGCAGTCTATCTTTTTTTTTTCTCTGTGTCAGCAGTAGGGTTTCCTGTATCTTTACAGTTTTATAACGTTGGTTAGTTATAAAGTGTGTATCCTTCATGCAAGGGGTAATGATTCATAGTAATGGTTCATGTGTTTATTCTCTTTATGAAAATATTCTGAAATCGATATTGGATTTCCTCAAAAAATAAAACGTCCAGTCAAGGTGTCACCTTTTCGCCTTTTCTTACCCCCATTCTGTGTATAAACATTTTCAAACATTTTTCCATGGACTTTTACTGCTTCTTTAGAAAGACAACTCAAAAGGGGTGTAAATATAGACCAGTTACCAACAGAATTGTTTGGAATAGTCTTACATAGTCGTATACAGCTACTACAGCCGGGCTTACTGAGATATTTGTCTCATTGTATCCTTTATATGATAGTATTTTGTGGAGCAAAGAAACATTTTTTTTTTAAATATACACACAATTTAAATCATAGTTAAATGCTGCCCCCTAGTGGGTGATCAAAATGAACACCATTGAAAGATCTCTTGACACTACTCAGTGTATCTCCAAATTGCAATTCAAAATCCACAACCCTGAGGTGCCCCATACAGGGAAATAAAAAAGAACACTCAATCCATGCTTTGGGCAAAGCTTTCAGAACTGATTTAGCTTATTTTGCCATAGTTTATATATTGAGTTGTATTTGAAACTTATTCTACATATGTAATAAAATAGCACTTTGCTGATTCTTTCGAACAAAGATACCACCAAAAGTAAAGTATTATTGACAACACTCTGACCATTATACCTATTCCTAGAATGTACATAAGGTTTTTTCGGTAGTTGCAATATCATGACTGAGGACAGGGAGTCTTACAATGCAAGTTAGCACCTCTATCAGTAGATAACGCAGGATTCATCATTCACAATAGATGATGTTACAGCTTACCGTCTCCACCTCCCATCACAGCCACCTTAGAGCATGGTCAGATTAGAAGCACTGAAGGCTTCTATACAAAAAATACATATAACATAAAATCTTCACTTTAAATGGATTGTCCACTACTTATACAATCCATTTTTAAGTGAAATAGTGCCCCATGTAAAATACAAATAGCATATAATCACTGGGGCATTGTTTCACTCAAGGAGGGGTTGTACAAGTAATACAAGTGTAGATGTGTGTGTGCAAGTGGACAAACCCTTTAAGCCCAGTTTTAAGTACAAGTTATTAAAGATACACTTTAAGGAACAGTAAAAGTTTTAAAGGGTGTCTATTAGCACAGAATGACTGTTCAAACCAAGTAAAAAGCAGTCGGTGCACCATGGCGGGTCCAAACATGTAAGTACACCTCTCACCTGCTTGTATTCCCTCTATCTCCATTCTTCTCTGGCTCTATAAGGTCAGAGCTGTCTGTCACAGAGGGGTGAGTGGAGATAGAGGAAAAACAAGCAGGTGAGAAGATGCACTGAACTGTTTGACCCCGCCATGGTGCACAAAGTGCTTGTACTTGATTTGATCAGTCACTCTGTGCTGACAGAGTCCCTTTAAAGGGTAACTGTCAGGTCCAATATGGGGTTAATATAATATACAGGTAATAGAAGATGCGTGCCTGATATCCTGAAAGTGCAACACCGGGGAAAAACATATTTTTAGGGTGGATCCAGAAATGGCATAAATTTAATTCAGAATTTTACTGAAATGGTCCATCAGGACTGAAATTAAAGTCCATTAAGACACAAAGCAAAATTTGTACCTGGGCCCCTACTAGCATGTTGATTAGATGTATGGACTTCTGGCATCCCAAGAGTTCGGTTGCCACGATGGCATTGCCTCCCTCAGAGGGGTCATGCCGTGCTTGGAAGCAAGGGAAGATATCCAACCAGGTAAGGCCACCACACACAACACCTTCCCAACTGCAAACCAGAAGGGGGAGTGCTGAAACCTGAGTTCAGGGCAGGTCCCCCTATAAATTCTGGCCTGGGAGCAGGGTTAGGCAGTTCAGTTCCTAGGAGGACTGTGAAGCAGTTCCATGGACAGGAGTAGAGTAAGGCTCATCCCAGAACAGAGACTAGCCAGCATGAGGGACCCGTAGGAGAGGGTCTGAGGAAGTGGGGAAGCAGATCTGGGGAGTTGAGTCGGTTGCCAGACTCAGCCCAGTGCAGAGCGCCAGAAGCGGACACCGGAGTTCGAGTGTGAAGTATTCACTGCCTTGTAGTATGGAAGTGCTGCAGCTGGTGATTTAAATGAAGCCTTTTTTCCCCCTGCTCAGTGTGGATAGAGGAACCTAATAAGCGGGAGCTGAGAGAGCAGGTGTGTGTCATGAATATGACTCATGCTTAGGTGAGTTGAGGGGCGTGCCTAGGCTGGTTTCTCCCCACCCCTCGGCCATAAATGGGTCAGATCACATCCACCTGTTGTTGCTGATTCAGTTCACTTCTGGACTGTGACCTGGTGTCATCAGACGCTGATCTGAAGCTGCTGTGTTTTTTCCCTTGGAAGTTGCTGGGCTCCGTGGTCTATGGGTGGAGGTAGGGGCTTATGCCTAGGGCTTCTCAGGAGCTTTAGGGACTTAGGCTGGCAGCTCGGACCTCCTCATCTTCAGAGGTACCTCTGAGTACAGGGCGAATCAGGGACCCCAGTATCAGGGCAAGAGCAGGCTCCCCTGACTGCCTACACCCAGCTCCATCCTACTTCTGGGTACCCCGTCCACCCCTGCGTGACACCGAGGTTGTGAGGGACTCTAGGCCCAGCAGCCAAAACCGGAGGGCGAGAGATTCCATGTCTCCAGCCACAACGAAGACCAGGAGGCAAAGCAGAATCAGAGAGCTGAGGGATAGTAGCCAGAGGAGTGGAACCCGGGAAGGGCTTGAACTGCCTGCCATACGGGCGAGAGACTGTATGTAGTAGGAGAGGGTCGCAGCTTAGCTACAGACAGCCAGGACCTGCCAAGAGTAGCGCAACAGGGAGGCCTCAGAACTCGCCGGGTGAGGAGATCCCCAACTTGCTTCAAGGCCACCCGGACTCCCAACAGCTCTTGTGGATGGTACCCAGTAAAAACCTGCTACTTCTACCAGTAAAAGTAACGGGGACTTCAACCTGAGTGTCTGTCGGTCATTCCGCGCCCTCAGTCCTGCACTCCCAATGGCCTACAACCACCATAGACTTCCCCGGTTGCCCTGGGGATCCACTCCACCCGTGGGGAGCAAAACCATCACCGCTGCACTCCCATCATCCTCAGAGGTCCTGCACTGCAGCTACGGCCACTAATAGCCGCATACCACGAGTGGTCTCACGACAAATAGCCTAACGCCACTACCCCCAGAACTTTTAACTCGACACCCAGGGCCACAGAGCCGGGTTTCGACCCCCGTGACTCCCCCGGTTCAGAGTACCCCTCGGCCCTGGGGTGCGTCAGACTTATGTAGCATTCTGGATCCAATATAGACATATGTGTTTGCTCTCTATTAATAAAATAACACACATAAAATCTTTAAACTGTAAAGAATATACACCAATAAATAGTAGTCATATAGTTACCAAAAAACAATTATCACCATAATGTTACTGAACAAACCCTTTATAACAAAGTTAATCTACCCCTAGTAACCCACATAAAATGAATAAATACAGACACATCTTGATCACATATCACCACATAGTTTCTGAATATAACCATCATCCTGCTGCTTAACAAATTCCACTATAACTATAATGTCCCCATCCTCTAATATTGTCATCCATCATGTGGTATTGTTTCACATTCTAGTTGCTATTTTTTTTATAATGTCCCAAATCTTGACTTCTTTCCTATATTAGTGTCTGCTATCCTTGATAATGTCCCGTATACTGTAAGGCTGTGTGCACATGATCTGGAGACACTGCGTCTTGGATGCAGTTCCTTCTGACCTGAGCCACGGGTGGCCAAAGGGAGACTTCAGCCGCCCTGTACTGCATCTGTGGTGGATGCAGGGCGGCTTCTCCCTGCATGAACCCGATTGCAGCAGCTCCCGACTCTGCAGCATTTAGTGAATATGCTGCTGAGGAACGGAATGCCAGCAACCCGCATCGCAGCTGTCAAAACACTGCAATTGAATGAAGCATAGTAAGGATGTTATTTCTTGAAATCCCATTCACTATGCTTCTACTGTTCAACACAGCATTTTGGACCCAGCAGCAAGACGCTGCATCCAAAACGCTGTGTACACTGATCGTGTGCACGCACCCTAATAATCCTTCATCCTGGTCCCTATCCTGCAATAATGTACCGCATTCCCGCCACTATCCTCTAATTATGTCCCCATCCTGTAATAATGTCTCCTATCTTGTAATAATGTACCCCATCCTGTCCCCTATCCTCTAATAATGTCATCTTGACTCCTTTCCTCTAATAATGCCTTTAACAATTATTTTGCTTTCCTTATGACTCATAATCTAGAAACGTCAGTGGCTGTTGAAAGATGCAAGAGTCTGTCTGGATCCCAGAAACTCACTCAGTTACAAACAAACAGGTCACAGGGGAGAATGCTAGCTTTATTAGCCATTCAAATCCATTTGTGTCAACTTAAGTGCATGTTATCAGGCCAAAATCACCAGGGTATGTGAACTTTTGATCAGGGTCATTTGGATGTTTTTGATTGTCATTATGATTTAAAAAGAGAAAACACAGTAGTATGACAATAAATGGCTTCACCCAACCACTAACCACGAGTGGAAAAAATGTTTTTGTTTTATCATTCATATTCTCTGAAAAAAGGCCAAGAAAGCAAAAAAATCTGCTGAGCTATGTAAACTTTTGAGCACAACTGTAATTAATATGGGCAACACGAAAACTACACATGAAACCACATAAAAAGAGAAGTTGACTCAATCTTTGCATTGTGGGTCTGTGTGTGCCAAATTAAGTATGGAAAACAGAAAGAGAAGTGAATAGTGATGAGCGAGCATGCTCGCCACTACTCGGTACTCGCACGAGTATCACTGTACTCGGGCTACTCGGCGAGCACCGAGTAATCTCGCGATACTCGTGCTGTGCTCGTGGTCGTCATCTCTGCATGTTGGCGCTCTTTTGAGAGCCAGCCCGCGTGCAGGGATTGGCTGGCAGACCACTGCAATGCCACAGCCCTGTTAGTTGTGGCATAGCAGTGATTGGCCGCCCTGCACAGCGTGACCGAGCCTTTATAACTCCCGGCGCGCTGTGCCCGGCACACAGCCATCCAGACAGTCAGTGTAGGGAGAGTGTCTGCTGCTGCTTAGGGACAGATTTGCGGCCCTTACAGGTAGATAAGGAGTAGGGCTGCAAACTGCTGCTGACCACAACAGTCCTTCTCAGGACTAATCTAGGAGGATATAAGCAGGGTGATCCAGATCGGAGTCCAAGCTTTCCAGTGACCAGAACAGTCCTTCTCAGGACTAATCTAGGAGGATATAGGCAGGGTGATACAGATCGGAAACCAAGCTTTTCTGTGACCATTAGAGTCACCACACTCTTGAACTTACTACCTTAATACAGGTTAGGGACTAAAATCCTCTCCTGAAACCATTACAGTCACCAGACAGGTGTACGTACTACCTTAATACAGGTTAGGGAGTAAAATCCTCTCCTGACACCATTACAGTCACCAGACTGGTGTACGTACTACCTTAATACAGGTTAGTGACTAAAATCCTCTCCTGACACCATTACAGTCACCAGACTGGTGTACGTACTACCTTAATACAGGTTAGGGACTAAAATCCTCTCCTCCTGACACCATTACAGTCACCAGACTGGTGTACGTACTACCTTAATACAGGTTAGGGACTAAAATCCTCTCCTGACACCATTACAGTCACCAGACTGGTGTACGTCATACCTTGATACAGGTTAGGGAACTAAAATCCTAATCTCTTGTGATCTCAACAGTCACCAGACTGGTGTACGTCATACCTTGATACAGGTTAGGGAACTAAAATCCTCTCCTGAAACCATTACAGTCACCAGACTGGTGTAACGATCATATACCTTGATCACAAGGTTAGGGACTAAAATCCTCTCCTGAAACCATTACAGTCACCAGACTGGTGTACGTCATACCTTGATACAGGTTAGGGACTAAAATCCTCTCCTGAAACCATTACAGTCACCAGACTGGTGTACGTCATACCTTGATACAGGTTAGGGACTAAAATCCTAATCTCTTGTGATCTCAACAGTCACCAGACTGGTGTACGTCATACCTTGATACAGGTTAGGGAACTAAAATCCTCTCCTGAAACCATTACAGTCACCAGACTGGTGTACGTCATACCTTGATACAGGTTAGGGACTAAAATCCTAATCTCTTGTGATCTCAACAGTCACCAGACTGGTGTACGTCATACCTTGATACAGGTTAGGGAACTAAAATCCTCTCCTGAAACCATTACAGTCACCAGACTGGTGTACGTCATACCTTGATACAGGTTAGGGACTAAAATCCTCTCCTGAAACCATTACAGTCACCAGACTGGTGTACGTCATACCTTGATACAGGTTAGGGAACTAAAATCCTAATCTCTTGTGATCTCAACAGTCACCAGACTGGTGTACGTCATACCTTCATACAGGTTAGGGAACTAAAATCCTAATCTCTTGTGATCTCAACAGTCACCAGACTGGTGTACATCATACCTTGATACAGGTTAGGGAACTAAAATCCTAATCTCTTGTGATCTCAACAGTCACCAGACTGGTGTACGTCATACCTTGATACAGGTTAGGGACTAAAATCCTCTCCTGAAACCATTACAGTCACCACTGTTGAACCAAGACCAGTGTCAACAGGTTGTTACTTGGATAACGGATAATGCTTCAAGTCAGATGGGCACCTCCACAAACACCCTGTCTTCCACACGGTCAACTGTCAGTAGCCGTGATACTGCACCGCACATTTCCCAACCTGATCCTCCTTCCTACCACCTGGCCGAGTACACGTCCACGGACATTACTGATCCCACACTAGGACACTCGGAAGAGCTGTTCACGTATCCATTCGCAGAATCTGGCCTGTCGCCACCTCCTCTTGAAGTGGGTGATGAGGAGATGGTATGTACAGATGCCCAAATATTTGAGCAGCCACGTTATGACGAACGGAACGTTGTCAAAGTGTCTCAACAAGGGGTGGACGATGATGAGACACAATTGCCAGGAAGTCAGGAGGAGGATCAGGGTGCGCAAGAGGAAGACGACGTGGTGGATGATCCAGTAGCTGACCCAACATGGCAGGAGGATATGCAGAGCGAGGACAGCAGTGCACAGGGGAAGGGAGGCGTAGCATCCCAACAGGCAGTACGAAGCAGGGTTGCGTCCGCAGGCAGAAGGCAGGCAACCGTTCCCCGGAACAACAACACGACTCAAGGTGCCTGTGCAAATGTTCGGTCTTCCCGAGTCTGGGAGTTTTTTAAGTTGGCTCCAGAAGACTCTAAAAAGGCCATTTGCCACACCTGCCATGCCAGTATCAGCAGGGGTACGAAAACTAGCAGCCTGACCACCACCAGCATGATCAGGCACATGTCAGCCAAGCACCCGACTTTGTGGGAAGTACAACAGAGTCGAGGAGCGGTGCTTGCTGATGTCACTGCTACGTCTTCGCCTGTTGTGCGTGCGAGCCAATCCCCTGTCCATGCTGGCCGCGAACAAGCCTCCGGCCCTGCACTTGAAGTTGCCCACGCACAAATTACACCACCATCAAGCACGTCCTTGTCCCAGCGCAGCGTTCAATTATCCATTCAGCAAACATTTGAACTCAGGCGCAAATACGCTGCCAACACCCCACATGCCACATTCCTGAATGATCACATTTTGCGACTCATAGCGCTAGAAATGTTGCCTTTCCGGCTGGTGGAGACGGACGCATTCCACAACCTGATGGCGGCTGCTGTCCCACGTTACTCGGTCCCCAGCCGCCACTATTTCTCCAGATGTGCCGTCCCTGCATTGCATAACCACGTGTCCAACAGCATCACACGTGCCCTGAACAATGCTGTTTCAGCCAAAGTCCACCTAACCACAGACACGTGGACAAGTGCTTGTGGGCAAGGCCGCTACATCTCCTTGACGGCACACTGGATTAATATTGTGGAGGCTGGGACCCAGTCTGAGCGAGGGACGGAACACGTCCTTCCACACCAAGGATAGCAGGCCCTACCTCTGTCAGGGTTTCACCGACACTCTACAGCTCCGGAATGTCATGCTCTTCAGCCTCCTCCTCCTGCGCATCCTCATCCACTGTACCCTCCACACCAGTCCCAAGCTGGAAGCACTGCAGCACTGCCTCTGCAAAGCGGCAACAGGCTGTGCTGAAGCTAGTCTGCATAGGTGACAAACCCCACAATGCAGAAGAGGTGTGGACAGCTCTGAAACAGCAGGCAGATCACTGGCTCACACCTCTGAACCTAAAGCCAGGAAAGGTCGTGTGTGACAATGGCTGGAACCTGGTGGCAGCTTTGAGGCGAGGGCAGCTGACGCATGTTCCATGCGTGGCCCATGTGCTCAACCTGGTGGTTCAGAGGTTTGTGAAGTCATACCCAGAGGTGTCTGACCTGCTGGTAAAAGTTCGGCGTCTGTCTGCACATTTTCGCAAGTCACCTGCTGCTTTAGCCGGCCTTGCCGGCTTTCAGCGCCGTTTGCGTCTTCCGGCCCACAGACTGGTGTGTGATGTCCCCACGCGTTGGAATTCAACTCTGCACATGTTGGTCAGGATATGTGAGCAGAAGAGGGCAGTTGTGGACTACCTGCATCACCTAAGCCGTCGGGAAATGGGTCAAACTCCACACATAACACCTGAGGAGTGGAGATGGATGTTGGACCTATGCACCGTCCTTCAAAACTTTGAGGACTCCACCAAGATGGTGAGCGGCGATGACGCCATTATTAGCGTCACCATACCACTACTCTGCCTTCTATAAAACGGTCTCTGCTGAAAATCAAAGAGGATGCATTGCAGGCCGAGCGCGATGACTTGGAGCAAAAAACAGTAGTGGGTGTGGGTGAAAACACACAGCCCAGCCTCATCTCCTCACAACGTGTAGTGGAGGACTATGACGAGGAGGAGGAGGATGAAGACATGGAGCAACTCTCTGGCCAAATTGAGGATATGACATGCACACCAGTCATACCCTCGATTCAGCGTGGCTGGCCAGAGGACAGGAGAGATGAGGAGGAGGAGGAGGAGGACAGCATGTTCAGTCATCGTGTTGGTCTGGATACTGAAGTGATGGCTGTTAAGAGTCTGGCGCACATGGCTGACTTTATGGTAAGCTGCCTGTCTCGTGACCCTCGCGTTCAGAACATCTTGGCCGACAATCAGTACTGGTTGGCAACACTGTTAGACCCACGCTACAAGGAGAACTTTATGTCTCTCATTCCTGAGGCGGAGAGGTCAGCCAAAATGCAGCAGTTCCACAGGGCCATACACGGAAGTAGTGAAATCTTTCCCCTCACAAAACACTAGCGGCATAGGTCAGGATTCGGTGTTCAACCAAGGCGTACGGCCGAGAGGGGCACAAGTCCAATCCGCCAGAGGTAGGGGAACTGTCTTTACGATGTGGGACAGTTTTCTCAGCCCCTCAAGTACCACAGCCCCTGAGGTGCGGGGTAGTGCCACCAGAAATGCTACGTTTGGGCAGATGCTGAAGGAGTACCTTGCAGATCGAACAACTGTACTGCGAGATTCCTCTGTGCCTTTCAATTACTGGGTCTCCAAGCTGGACACGTGGCATGAATTTGCTTTCTACGCCTTGGAAGTCCTGGCCTGCCCTGCCGCTAGCGTTTTATCAGAGCGTGTTTTCAGTGCTGCAGGTGGAATCATCACTGATAAACGCACCCGCCTGTCAACTGAAAATGCTGACAGGCTGACTCTGATCAAGATGAACAAGGGTTGGATTGGGCCAGACTTCACCACACCACCAGCAAATGACAACTGAATTAAAATTTTGTTATGTGAATTTGCCATGTTCCTCCACTCACCCATGGGTACACACTTCAGGACTTTGGCTAATCGCTGGACTGCTCCTCCTTCTCCTCATGTGACACCATGATGACCTTTACAATAGTTAGGCTGTTGTTTGAGGTATACCCGCAGTGGTAAATTTTTTCGCCCATTCTTTTAGAATGGACATTACAACGACAGGAGACCCGCTCCTTTTCAATGGGAAAAATGTTTTGAGGCCCTCTTGCACGTCTCTATCCAGGGACAATGTGGAGCCTCCCAATTTTTGGCTGCCCTGACCAAAGGGCTATACTACAATACACCCACTTGAGGGTTACAGGCACTACTACATGTCTGTATGCATGGGTCATTGTTGAACCTTCCAATTTTTGGCTGCCCTGGCCAAAGGCCTAGGCTAAAATACACCCACTTGAGGGTTACAGGCCCTACTACATGTCAGTATGCATGGGTCATTGTTGAACCTTCCAATTTTTGGCTGCCCTGGCCAAAGGTCTAGGCTAAAATACACCCACTTGAGGGTTACACGCCCTACTACATGTCTGTATGCATGGGTCATTGTTAAACCTCCCAATTTTTGGCTGCCCTGACCAAAGGGCTATGCTACAATACACCCACTTGAGGGTTACAGGCCCTACTACATGTCTGTATGCATGGGTCATTGTTGAACCCTCCAATTTTTGGCTGCCCTGGCCAAAGGCCTAGGCTACAATACATCCAGTTCTTGTTTACAGGCCCTCCTGCACGTGTCTATCCAGGGACAATGAGGAGCCTCCCACTTTTTGGCTGCCCTGGCCTAAGGCCTAGGCTAAACTACACCCACTTGAGGGTTACAGGCCCTACTACATGTCTGTATGCATGGGTCATTGTTGAACCTTCCAATTTTTGGCTGCCCTGGCCAAAGGCCTAGGCTAAAATACACCCACTTGAGGGTTACACGCCCTACTACATGTCTGTATGCATGTGTCATTGTTCAACCTCCCAATTTTTGGCTGCCCTGACCAAAGGGCTATACTACAATACACCCACTTGAGGGTTACAGGCACTACTACATGTCTGTATGCATGGGTCATTGTTGAACCTTCCAATTTTTGGCTGCCCTGGCCAAAGGCCTAGGCTAAAATACACCCACTTGAGGGTTACAGGCCCTACTACATGTCAGTATGCATGGGTCATTGTTGAACCTTCCAATTTTTGGCTGCCCTGGCCAAAGGTCTAGGCTAAAATACACCCACTTGAGGGTTACACGCCCTACTACATGTCTGTATGCATGGGTCATTGTTAAACCTCCCAATTTTTGGCTGCCCTGACCAAAGGGCTATGCTACAATACACCCACTTGAGGGTTACAGGCCCTACTACATGTCTGTATGCATGGGTCATTGTTGAACCCTCCAATTTTTGGCTGCCCTGGCCAAAGGCCTAGGCTACAATACATCCAGTTCTTGTTTACAGGCCCTCCTGCACGTGTCTATCCAGGGACAATGAGGAGCCTCCCACTTTTTGGCTGCCCTGGCCTAAGGCCTAGGCTAAACTACACCCACTTGAGGGTTACAGGCCCTACTACATGTCTGTATGCATGGGTCATTGTTGAACCTTCCAATTTTTGGCTGCCCTGGCCAAAGGCCTAGGCTAAAATACACCCACTTGAGGGTTACAACGCCCTACTACATGTCTGTATGCATGGGTCATTGTTGAACCTCCCAATTTTTGGCTGCCCTGACCAAAGGGCTATACTACAATACACCCACTTGAGGGTTACAGGCCCTACTACATGTCTGTATGCATGGGTCATTGTTGAACCTTCCAATTTTTGGCTGCCCTGGCCAAAGGGCTATACTACAATACACCCAATTCTTGTTTACAGGCCCTCCTGCACGTGTCTATCCAGGGACAATGAGGAGCCTCCCACTTTTTGGCTGCCCTGGCCAAAGGCCTAGGCTAAAATACACCCACTTGAGGGTTACAGGCCCTACTACATGTCTGTATGCATGGGTCATTGTTGAACCTTCCAATTTTTGGCTGCCCTGGCCAAAGGCCTAGGCTAAAATACACCCACTTGAGGGTTACACGCCCTACTACATGTCTGTATGCATGTGTCATTGTTCAACCTCCCAATTTTTGGCTGCCCTGACCAAAGGGCTATACTACAATACACCCACTTGAGGGTTACAGGCCCTACTACATGTCTGTATGCATGGGTCATTGTTGAACCTTCCAATTTTTGGCTGCCCTGGCCAAAGGGCTATACTACAATACACCCAGTTCTTGTTAACAGGCCCTCCTGCATGTGTCTATCCAGGGACAATGAGGAGCCTCCCACTTTTTGGCTGCCCTGGCCAAAGGCCTAGGCTAAAAGACACCCACTTGAGGGTTACAGGCCCTACTACATGTCTGTATGCATGGGTCATTGTTGAACCCTCCAATTTTTGGCTGCCCTGGCCAAAGGCCTAGGCTACAATACACCCAGTTCTTGTTTACAGGCCCTCCTGCACGTGTCTATCCAGGGACAATGAGGAGCCTCCCACTTTTTGGCTGCCCTGGCCTAAGGCCTAGGCTAAACTACACCCACTTGAGGGTTACAGGCCCTACTACATGTCTGTATGCATGGGTCATTGTTGAACCTTCCAATTTTTGGCTGCCCTGGCCAAAGTCCTAGGCTAAAATACACCCACTTGAGGGTTACACGCCCTACTACATGTCTGTATGCATGGGTCTTTGTTGAACCTCCCAATTTTTGGCTGCCCTGACCAAAGGGCTATACTACAATACACCCACTTGAGGGTTACAGGCCCTACTACATGTCTGTATGCATGGGTCATTGTTGAACCTTCCAATTTTTGGCTGCCCTGGCCAAAGGCCTAGGCTAAAATACACCCACTTGAGGGTTACACGCCCTACTACATGTCTGTATGCATGGGTCATTGTTGAACCTCCCAATTTTTGGCTGCCCTGACCAAAGGGCTATACTACAATACACCCACTTGAGGGTTACAGGCCCTACTACATGTCTGTATGCATGGGTCATTGTTGAACCTTCCAATTTTTGGCTGCCCTGGCCAAAGGGCTATACTACAATACACCCAATTCTTGTTTACAGGCCCTCCTGCACGTGTCTATCCAGGGACAATGAGGAGCCTCCCACTTTTTGGCTGCCCTGGCCAAAGGCCTAGGCTAAAATACACCCACTTGAGGGTTACAGGCCCTACTACATGTCTGTATGCATGGGTCATTGTTGAACCTTCCAATTTTTGGCTGCCCTGGCCAAAGGCCTAGGCTAAAATACACCCACTTGAGGGTTACACGCCCTACTACATGTCTGTATGCATGTGTCATTGTTCAACCTCCCAATTTTTGGCTGCCCTGACCAAAGGGCTATACTACAATACACCCACTTGAGGGTTACAGGCCCTACTACATGTCTGTATGCATGGGTCATTGTTGAACCTTCCAATTTTTGGCTGCCCTGGCCAAAGGGCTATACTACAATACACCCAGTTCTTGTTAACAGGCCCTCCTGCATGTGTCTATCCAGGGACAATGAGGAGCCTCCCACTTTTTGGCTGCCCTGGCCAAAGGCCTAGGCTAAAAGACACCCACTTGAGGGTTACAGGCCCTACTACATGTCTGTATGCATGGGTCATTGTTGAACCCTCCAATTTTTGGCTGCCCTGGCCAAAGGCCTAGGCTACAATACACCCAGTTCTTGTTTACAGGCCCTCCTGCACGTGTCTATCCAGGGACAATGAGGAGCCTCCCACTTTTTGGCTGCCCTGGCCTAAGGCCTAGGCTAAACTACACCCACTTGAGGGTTACAGGCCCTACTACATGTCTGTATGCATGGGTCATTGTTGAACCTTCCAATTTTTGGCTGCCCTGGCCAAAGTCCTAGGCTAAAATACACCCACTTGAGGGTTACAGCCCTACTACATGTCTGTATGCATGGGTCTTTGTTGAACCTCCCAATTTTTGGCTGCCCTGACCAAAGGGCTATACTACAATACACCCACTTGAGGGTTACAGGCCCTACTACATGTCTGTATGCATGGGTCATTGTTGAACCTTCCAATTTTTGGCTGCCCTGGCCAAAGGGCTATACTACAATACACCCAGTTCTTGTTAACAGGCCCTCCTGCATGTGTCTATCCAGGGACAATGAGGAGCCTCCCACTTTTTGGCTGCCCTGGCCAAAGGCCTAGGCTAAAAGACACCCACTTGAGGGTTACAGGCCCTACTACATGTCTGTATGCATGGGTCATTGTTGAACCCTCCAATTTTTGGCTGCCCTGGCCAAAGGCCTAGGCTACAATACACCCAGTTCTTGTTTACAGGCCCTCCTGCACGTGTCTATCCAGGGACAATGAGGAGCCTCCCACTTTTTGGCTGCCCTGGCCTAAGGCCTAGGCTAAACTACACCCACTTGAGGGTTACAGGCCCTACTACATGTCTGTATGCATGGGTCATTGTTGAACCTTCCAATTTTTGGCTGCCCTGGCCAAAGGCCTAGGCTAAAATACACCCACTTGAGGGTTACACGCCCTACTACATGTCTGTATGCATGGGTCTTTGTTGAACCTCCCAATTTTTGGCTGCCCTGACCAAAGGGCTATACTACAATACACCCACTTGAGGGTTACAGGCCCTACTACATGTCTGTATCCATGGGTCATTGTTGAACCTTCCAATTTTTGGCTGCCCTGGCCAAAGGCCTAGGCTAAAATACACCCACTTGAGGGTTACAGGCCCTACTACATGTCTGTATGCATGGGTCATTGTTGAACCTTCCAATTTTTGGCTGCCCTGGCCAAAGGGATATACTACAATAAACCCAGTTTTTGTTTACAGGCCCTCCTGCACGTCTCTATCCAGGGACAATGAGGAGCCTCCCAATTTTGGACTGCCCTGGCAAAGGAAAATACTACAATAGACCCAGTTCCTCAAAATGGGCACATTATTTCAAGACAGGGCTTCATGTTCATCTCTTCTCAGGGTCATCGGAGTGCCGCACAATGTTTTCACGTAAAATCTTTCATGTAATCACAAAAAGTAACATACACCAGCTGTATCTCACTATTGGGTATGTGCCTTAACATTTCCACCCTAAATATTCATTTTGGTGTCATTTTGGAAGGTTTTCTGGAGACTCCGTAAAATTGGCGTGAAACTCGGACAACATTGTTCACAGCTGTGACTTTTGAGTGAGAAATGCTTCCAGGGGTCTTCCCCATGGTGTTGCCATGTCATTTCAGCACTCTTCTGAGACTTTTGTGACATTTTTAGGGTTTTTCCATGCTGCCAGCAGTCATTTCATAAAAATACTCGTGTCTCCCATAGGATAACATTGGGCTCGGTACTCGGGCCGAGTACACGAGTATCTCGGGATGCTCGGCCCGAGCTTCGAGCACCCGAGCATTTTAGTACTCGCTCATTACTAGAAGTGAACTGTCTGAGGACTTGAAAATCAACATTTTTGAAAAATATCAACAATCTCAAGGTTATAAGTCCATCTCTGGAGATCTTTAGTGACTTTTATTTGTCCACGGTGTACAACATTATCAAAACATTTATAACCATGACAGTGTAGCTAATCTCCCTGGATGAGGATGACAGAGAAAAATGGAAGAAAAGTTGCAGCGCAGTATAGTCTGGAGGGTGGATTAACAGCCTCAATCAAACTTCAAATAAATTCAAGCTGTTCTGCAGGCTCTAACTATCTGTCAACAATTGAATAAAGTGAAACGCTATGGCAGGAGACCCAGGAGAACCCCACTACTGACATAGAGGCATAAAAAACAATACTGCAGTTTGCAAAAATTTACTTGAGTAAGCAAAAATCCTTCTGGGAAAGCATTCTGTGTACAGATGAGACCAAGATAGATCTTTTTGGTAAAGCACATACCTCTACTGTTTACTGAAAATAGGATGAGGCCTACAAAGTAAAGAACACTGGACCTATATTCAAATATGGTTGAGGTTCAAAGATGTTTTGGGATTGTTATGCTGTCTCTGGCACTCTGGATTTTGGATCGCAATATAGTGTTCAGTGTCTGAAAGCTGGGTTTGTGACCTAGGTTTTGGGTATTCCAGCATGACAGTGACCCTGGAAAACTTTAAGAAGCACTCAGAAATGAATTGAAACAAAACGCTGTTTTCAAAAGAAGATTGGCCAAAAAATCCAGGTGAGAGGTGTAAGAAGCTTGTTCATCGTTATAGGAAGTGATTGATTACAGTTATTATTCCAAAGAGTATGCAACTAAATATTAAGTTGCCAACAATTTTATCTGGCCCATTTTTGGTGTGATATTACAGTTGTGGCCAAAAGTATTGACACCTCTGCAATTCTGTCAGATAATACTCAGTTTCTTCCTGAAAATGATTGCAATCACAAATTCTTTGGTATTATTACCGTATATACTCGTGTATAAGCCGACCCGTGTATAAGCCGACCCCCCTACTTTTGCCCCCAAAACCTGGGAAAACCTATTGACTCGTGTATAAGCCGAGGGTGGACCCCAGCACAGGTATACAGCCCCCAGCAGTGTGGTATACAGGCCCCCCCAATGGTAGTATACAGCAGCCTCCCCAGTGGTATGCAGGCCCCAGCAGTATATACAGCAGCCCCAGTGGTATACAGCAGCCCTTAGGTAGTACACAGAAGCCCCAGAGGTATATACAGCAGCCCCAGGGGTATACACAGCAGCCCCAGGGGTATACACAGCAGCCCCAGGGGTATACACAGCAGCTCCAGGGGTACACAGCAGCCCCAGGGGTATACAGCAGCCCAAGAGGTATACAGCAGCCCCAGGTGTAGTATACAGCAGCCGTTAGGTTGTACACAGCAGCCCCAGAGGTATATACAGCCCCAGTGGTATACAGCAGCCTCCCTAGTGGTATATACAGACTTCAGCATTATTACAGCAGCCGCCCCAGGGGTATACACAGCAGCCCCAGGGGTGTACACAGCAGCCCCAGGAGTGTAGACAGCAGCCCCAGGGGTAGTACACAGCAGCCCCAGGGGTAGTACACAGCAGCCCCAGGGGTAGTACACAGCAGCCCCAGGTTTAGTACACAGCAGCCCCAGGGGTAGTACACAGCAGCCCCAGGGGTAGTACACTGGCCCCCCTCACTGTTTGGCGCCCCCACCTCACAGGATGGCCCCCCCCACATGCAGCGCTGCGCATATACATTACCAGGCTATCAGCTGTCACCCTCCGGTGGCGATTCGCGGCTCCCGGCTCTGGCTTCCATCATCATTTCTGTCTTCCTGCTTTGTGGCCGGGGCTCATCGCGATGACGTCATCGCGACGCCGGCCGGTCATGTGACATGCAGGAAGACAGAGATGAAGATGGAATCCGGAGCCGGGAGCCGCGAATCGCCACCGGAGGGTGACAGCTGATAGCCTGGTAATGTATATGCGCAGCGCTGCATGCGGGGGGGCCATCTTGTGAGGTGGGGGCGCCAAACAGTGAGGGGGTCCCATATGACTTGCGTATAAGCCGAGGGGGGAACTTTTCAGCCCAATTTTTGGGCTGAAAAACTCGGCTTATACGCGAGTATATACGGTATCTTCATTTAATTTATCTTCAATGAAAAAACACAAAAGAGAATGAAGCAAAAAGCAAAACATTGATCATTTCACACAAAACTCCAAAAATGGGCCAGACAAAAGTATTGGCACCCTCAGCCTAATATTTGGTTGCACAACCTTAAGCCAAAATAACTGCGATCAACCGCTTCCGGTAACCATCAATGAGTTTCTTACAATGCTCTGCTGGAATTTTAGACCATTCTTCTTTGGCAAACTGCTCCAGGTTCCTGATATTTGAAGGGTGCCTTCTCCAAACTGCCATTTTTAGATCTCTCCACAGGTGTTCTATGTGATTCAGGTCTGGACTCATTGCTGGCCACCTTAGAAGTCTCCAGTGCTTTCTCTCAAACCATTTTCTAGTGCTTTTTGAAGTGTGTTTTGGGTCATTGTCCTGCTGGAAGACCCATGACCTCTGAGGGAGACCCAGCTTTCTCACACTGGGCCCTACAATATGCTGCAAAATTTGTTGGTAGTCTTCAGACTTCATAATGCCATGCACACAGTCAATCAGTCCAGTGCCAGCGGCAGCAAAGCAACCCCAAGATATCAGGGAACCTCCGCCATGTTTGACTGTAGGTACCGTGTTCTTTTCTTTGAATGCCTCTTTTTTCTCCTGTAAACTCTATGTTGATGCCTTTGCCCAAAAAGCTCTACTTTTGTCTCATCTGACCAGAGAACATTCTTCTAAAACGTTTTAGGCTTTCTCAGGTAAGTTTTGGCAAACTCCAGCCTGGCTTTTTTACGTCTCGGGGTAAGAAGTGGGGTCTTCCTGGGTATCCTACCATACAGTCCCTTTTCATTCAGACACCGACGGATAGTATGGATTGACACTGTTGTACCCTCGGACTGCAGGGCAGCTTGAACTTGTTTGGATGTTAGTCGAGGTTCTTTATCCACCATCCACACAATCTTGCGTTGAAATCTCTTGTCAATTTTTCTTTTCTGTCCACATCTAGGGAGGTTAGCCACAGTGCCATGGGCTTTAAACTTCTTGATGACACTGCGCACGGTAGACACAGGAACATTCAGGTCTTTGGAGATGGACTTGTAGCCTTGAGATTGCTCATGCTTCCTCACAATTTGGTTTCTCAAGTCCTCAGACAGTTCTTTGGTCTTCTTTCTTTTCTCCATTTTCAATGTGGTACACACAAGGACACAGGACAGAGGTTGAGTCAACTTTAATCCATGTCAACTGGCTGCAAGTGTGATTTAGTTATTACCAACACCTGTTAGGTGCCACAGGTAAGTTACAGGTGCTGTTAATTACACAAATTAGAGAAGCATCACATGATTTTTCTAACAGTGCCAATACTTTTGTCCACCCCCTTTTTTATGTTTGGTGTGGAATTATATCCAATTTGGCTTTAGGACAATTATTTTTGTGTTTTTTTCATGGAAGACAAATTAAATGAAGATAATAATACCAAAGAATTTTTGATTGCAATCATTTTCAGGAAGAAACTGAGTATTATCAGACAGAATTGCAGGGGTGTCAATATTTTGGCCACAACTGTATGTCCATTTGACTTTTTTTTCAGTTTGTTTTTGTTCGAATAAGAAAATATTACAAAACATAAACTTAACTTTTCAGCCATGACTGTTTGTTCTCTGTTCTTAAAATAAATTAAAGAATAACAAAAAAAAAATTCTACTCATCTTCCCACTTCCCACGTCCAGTAGCGGGCAACTGACATTGGAGTCACACAATGACACTGCCATGCAACACCAATGTCTAGCATACTGATGCCAGCCGCTGGCCTTTGATTGGCTAGCGGCATGCATTGCGATACAGGGACCTAATGGATCTCTGCGCTGCAATGAATTTCAGCTGGACGTATGTCCTCAGATGCATATCCAGCTGATGTAGGCGCTGAGGTGGGCGGTCCCTTCACCCCCGTTGCAGTCAAGACCTCTGTGACCATAATTGCTATGCTACTGATAGAATGGTTTATAATGTGATGCAGGTAAATTGTGGCACATGTTCTAATCACCCAGGAGGTCAGATCAGGAGATCAGGGCTGTATTATTAGAGGGGGAGTGTTCTTTTTCTGCTGTTTTGCTGCCTGTTTGTGATTGGGCAACTTATACAGGGAAAAGAAATACACAACCCCAATGAAAACTATTTAATAAGATTCACATGCACTTCAAAAAAGTTAATTCTTAGGTGCCAAGTACGGTATTTTGATTGCTAATATTTCCACAGGAAATTTTAAAAGAAAGTCTTATTCTAACGTGAAACCACTATTAAATTATGTTCTTAGATCAACATTAAAAATTTGGTGAAAGGTCATCTTTAAAGTTATGGAAATAGATACACACAAGAAGGACACTAGAGTATGTTTCAGTTTCAGAGACACCTAAAGAGGTGTCAGCAAAATTTGGTAATGTACAGTAATGACATGACTATGATGACACTGTAAGGCTGCTTTCACATTGCGTATTTGTCCTGTCCGTGGGAATCCTACTTTTTGCAGGACCCCACGGACAGGAAAGGATAGCATCGGAGGAGACCTCCGGATGCCATTTCTGTGTCGGGGTCCATGATTTTCACGGACCCCGACACAGAAAGGGCAATTTCAGTTCCGCAATGTAGATACATACATTGCGGAAGTGAAATTAAGTAGAGCAAGGTTTAAAAATAAATAAAAAAATCTCCTCACCTCTCCGGCGTGTCCCGCGATGCCTCCATCTAGCTCCCAACAGCTTAAGGACCTGGTGGGGCAGAGCAACCCGATCAGCTGATCGGTCACATGACCGGCATCAGCTGAGCGGTTTAAACCCCGCGTCCGGCAAAACCAATCGGCGGACGGGTCACATGACTGCATCAGCTGAGCGGTTTAAATCTCCTGCCCGCCAATCGGTTTTAGGAGATTTGATGCCGGTCATGTGACTGATCAGCTGATTGGGTTGTTCAGCCCCGCCAGGTCCTTGTCGGGAGCTAGATTGAGGCATTGTGGGACATGCCGGAGAGGTGAGGAGATTTTTTTTTTTTAACCCTTCTTTACTTAATTCCACTTTATATACATACATTGAGGAAGTGAAATTAGACGGTAAAGAGCAGTTTTAGTGTACTGAGCATGCTCAGTACACTAAAATCGGGTCCGAGAAGCGATCAGCTGCTTTCTCGGACCCGTGCTCCATAGGCCCCATGTTATTTTGTCCGATTTGGTCCGCTTTGCCCAAAATCGGAGCAGTCTCCGATTTTGGGTACAGCAGAAAATTGGACACAATCGGATCTGACACAAATCGGATAAGGCCAAATCCGATTAGATCCGTCGCCCATAGGGAAACATGGGGG
>JARQOC010000005.1:105861619-105877921 GCA_033576535.1 Allobates femoralis | reverse complement strand
ATGGATTGGTAGTGTAAAAAACAGAACAAGGGTGGGAATAAAGGAGTTAAGATTATCTGTCAGCATGGTAGCTCAATGGTCACCACTGTGGCATGTGGTGTGGGAGACCTTAGTTAGTCTCCATCAAGCAGGTGTTCTTCCTGTGTTCACATGAATTCCTTCTCAAGCTGCGTGCACACGATCCGGATCATCAGTGTTTTAGATGCAGCATCTTACCACTGTGTCCAAAACGCTGCATTGTACAGTATCAGCAGTTGAGACCCCTTTCAACCCCCCCTCCCTCAAGAAAAAAAAAGTCTGACTTTTTGTTTAACTCCATAATTATAGATGAGAAAGTTGGGGTTCTGAGGGTTCAGCCAGAATTTAGAAAAAGCTCTGGACCCAAACTTGACCCGAACCTCATTGGAAGTCACTGATAGGCAGTTCGGATCTCCACCCACATACAGCCAGCCTTAAATAAAGCACTTCCAAGGGAGGAAGGACGGTTTCTTTGGTACACACTACATCTGATAATGCTGATTCCCCCCCCCCCCCAGTGTAAGCCATTGAAACCCTTCAAATGGCTCGCACTGGTCCAAACACCAAACATACCTGAGAACAGTGATGCTCGCTCTTGTGATTTGTGTACATAAAGCACCCAAACTCCGAACTTCAACACTGATTTCTTTGTAAAGTCTATAATCGGCACAATCACCGAACTTTAAAATTTTGGTCCACTCATCTCTATCCATAATGAATAAGTCTTATAGATAAAAAAATTATATACCATCATTCAGTGGTTTGGATACTTAGGGTCCATTACCACACCTATTACCGTAGACAGAATATGGTTACATCAATGGACTGCTTTGATTTGAACCTCTCGTCAGCATCGCCCTGGTTGATGGGCCACACATGCTGTATTATGTGCGGCTAGTTTTTCTGCCATGACAGAATCCATCATTTCACTGTCTGAATGTACATACCCTCTACCAAGTGTAGGATTGTACAAGGCAATAAAGATCTTTTGGGAGACAGAATGGCTTTCATAATGAACGCTGTTATGGCTGTCTGTGATGTTATGAATAACTTTTCTTGTTAGAGTTTTCCAAGTATGTTAGTGGAGTCAGACTGCGTTGTTCTTCAAACAGATATGTGAATGTTCAGGTCTAAATACTACTGTTAAATGAGGATAAATTACGGCTTTTTAAAAATATACTGCAAGAAACAAAAATGTCCTGTTAAGTTAACATGAGTCATGGGAACTTTCCTCCTTGGCTTTATTCCAATATATTCCCAATACACCTAGGTCTGCCAAGATCAAGAAATGGATGAAAAGTTGGTTGTGGGAAATATGCCTTGGGATGCCCTTATTAATGCGCTGTGTTTTTTTGGATCACTTTGGTTTTATGACTTGGTCTAGTCCATTACGATATAGGATATTAATGGAAGAAGTCAATTTCATCACTGCATTTCTGTGCAATAGCCAGACTCTTGTTTGTCATTCTATAATATTTTTTCAAGTTTGGTAGTTTTTAATGTTCTTTTATAGCATACAGGTTAGTTCAGTTTAGCACAGATAAAGAATCACTAGAATTTACCAATCCCTGTTATGACTGCAACTGGGCCAAATCATAAACAACTTAATATTGCAATTTCATAGAATTCTTAAGGGAATGTCCCAAAGTGACACTTATTTACATAAGAACCGCAAAGAAAAATTGTACTGGGAGAAAAATAATCATATTTATACATAAAATATCAAGTTATTGAGTAGTTGAATAAAATAGAGTAGATATACGGTATATAAAAAATTCCAACATAACAAACAAACTAAAAATAGTGGGTGAGCATTCATGGCATTCCTAAAGTGCTTCAATAATGTAAAGCTGTTCAAGGTACATGTTAGTGCGCAAAAGTCTGAAATACCAAAGTAATTATCAAACACACCACAATGCACAGGTAATAGTTTATCATGGAATAATTGAAGGCAAGTATGCATGTGTTTTCACAAATGACTATTCATGCAGGAGTACCAAGGTATTTAAATTACATTACATATAGCAAATGAGACAAAATATACAGATCACAAATCTATAGGGTAACCCATGTATAAATAAATAATACATATAGTAATTTAAACCAGTTATAAGCTCACCCTGAACGTGTTTCACCAATGCTTTGCCAGGGGTCAAATCCTGGAACCCTGCTACTCGGCTTATTAGCACAGCGGCTCAGTGGTCAGCATTGTTGACACAATAGCCCTGAACCATACAGATAGACAAATATTCCAAAACACTGCACAAAACCCAACCCAGTTTCAGTATTGGCAAAACTAATATCTGGTGTTCAGCAGCTCCTGTATGTGAAGGCCTGAAATTTCTATCCAAATAGTAATGCTTCGATCATAGTTGCCCAAATCTAAACATATCCACTAGAGTCTCCACATCCGATGGTTTCCCTTCCAGCCTATGTGATATGTTCGTGACAGAGAAGGGAGCTGGCTTAGCTATTGTAATGAACCAGCCAGTCTTATTTGCAAAATTACTTTGAGTGCTTATTCAAGGGAGGAGCTGTTGAACCTGGGACCAGAGGTAGACGAGTGAAGAAAAGGACTCCTGTGATACTAGAAACAATTTAGTAAGATGTACAGTATAACTTTTTTTAAAGTGAATCAATCAGCAAACTTTTGCCTTGTAATTTGAAGACAACATGATTTAGGGGTTTAAACACTGAATTTGGTGATGTGACTTATCAGGCTGTATGCTGTTTACTAAGGCTGGCTTCAGCCACAGCAAAATCAGGTCCAAGGTTGTCCGGGGTGAACCTGACAGCCCCGAACCCGATTTTCTGCTAATGTTGCCCTATGGGGCCGGATGGAGCTAGATGGCAGCTATCTGCCATCCAGTTTCCATCTGTCCGGGAGGATCCTGGACAATTCGAATTTTCTCCCGGACACAAAAATGTTGCAAGTGAAAAATCTACCCATTTGGATCCTACCAGATACGGTGCAATCCGAATCTCCTAACATGAAGTCTGTGTGTCGGATTGCCCAGATCCGGGAGGATCTGGGAGGATCCAGGAACCAGACACTGGCAGCTGAAGTTTAGCAGCGAGCGCTGCTAAACTTCAGCCCACCGTCTGTCCTGCTGTGATTTCCGGATCGCGGCTAGCGGATCTTGAAATTGCAGCAGTTGCGACTGCTATCAGCAGCATCCGGCTGCAAACTGGCTGGTTCTGTTTGCAAATCAGGTCCAGAGCTGTCCGAATCACATCGGACAGCCCCGGACCAGATGCTGCCTGTGGTGTGAAGCCAGCCTTACAATGAAGGCTGTGTCACTAAGTGATTATCACTACCTGAACTACAGCTGTGACTGCTAGATTGACCATTCCCCTCCTCTGATTAGCAGCTCACTGTCAATAGACAATGTACACAGATAGCTGTGGTGAATTAGCTTTCTGAGCTTCATCTAGGAAATCTGATTGTGTCGCAACTGCTGCACCCTGTAAAGTAAGTGATACATCGCTGAAATCAGGGTTACTTTTCCTACATTATGCTGCTCTAAGATGAAATGGCAGAAATTGGTGGCAAATTCCCTTTAAGAACATTTAGTCTTATGGGGTGTTTCTTAAACTGACAAAAGCACCATTCTGTTGATCAAAGTAGAGGATAAACCCAACATTTTTTCCATTAACTCTTTAAAAATAAGGTCATCAGATAAAGTTTGCGTATACACGTTCCAAAATATAGTAAATGTTATAAACAAAAAGTCCTTGTGTACGTGACATACCTTGTCCTATGTAGTACTCGTATCCCACTAACATGAAGCAGAATTATATTGTTCCTTTCACCAAGAGAACAAAGAAAGGGGATTGCATGAAAAGTCGTTTAAATAAACTGAACTGTGTACTCTGTGACATCCAAAGTGAATATCTAAGGAAACACGATAATAAAGTGGTTAACGAGGCTGAGCTGCGACATAGTTATTGAACAAAAGGATTTTCTATAAAGAAAAATCAAAGTTTAAACATGTTCCTCTTTGTCCTAAAACACAATGTAGACGAGTATTTTAATCACGGCTTTAATGTTATCATTTCTCTGCTACTGTCTGGAGTTATTATTCGTTTCCACATGTTTTGGGATTTTGCTGGTGTCTTAGGCTAAGCTGCACATTGGCTTTGATAGATGTAGTTAAATCTCAGCATTCTCTTTTCATCAATATGACAAGTTGGGTTTGTGTTGTGACTCAGCTGAACAGGCTCCGTGCTCTCGGTTAGAAGATCTCCCATTCATTGGCTTGTAACATGGCATACTGCAGTCTCTAATTAGGAAGCAATTAGCGATTGTGTAACAACCTGAAGCCATTTCAGGGCAGAAGTGTAGCGGCATTGGACTTTATTTGCATGAGGGAATAAGCTGCATACAGATTAAATTATGGACATGAGGTTAGACAGCTGTGATGGATTACGAGACCTCGTATTGCAAAATAAAAGTACAAATTTCATGTTTTGTCTTTGCTTCTAAATGTTAGTGCACTATTAGTGGTATTTAGGCTTTAGCTTTTCAGACCACAACGTTGTCATGTGTTCTTCAAGGAACATCGTCATGCATGTCTGAATGTTGGGCTAGAATAGGAGGCATCTTTTATTTAATGTTTATTTTCACAATTGTTAGAAGTTTTTTTTGTATGCAAATGGCATACAGCCCATCAGGAACAGCCAAGTGTGCCCTCAAAATGCCCATATAGGGATTAGCATAAATTCTACCCTTCTTGTTTGTCAGCAAGATGGTTATCCTGGCAAACTCGATTGTTGGCATGCATTAAATTGTCAGTAGCTCCATCTGACCAATCTTTCACCAGCCAGGTGGCATTATTCTTTAACTTGTGATTATACCTTAGTTATTAAAGGGGTTGTCCACTCTAAATCCACAAGTTTGCAGTCGCTCTGTGTCACTCTATTTAACTGCAATTTATGACTTCACACATCGCATACGCTCTATATGATATTCATACACCATGTTCTGACTGGAGAGGCGGCACCTCGCTCAATTCACTGGCAATAAACGAGGCTGCGCCCCTCTAGTAGGATTCTGGCTGGGAGTATGTATATTGCATACTCACGGTGATGTGTTCCTGGCATTGAAACAATTTTTCACATCGCACACATAGTGAATTCAAAGTTATGGATTTAGACTAAACAACCCTTTAAGGTTAAAAAAGGCAGAGGTTCATCAACGTCCACCTATAATCCCTACATGTTGGTTGCATGTAGATCCTGAGGCAAAAACCCATGATGGAGAGTGTCATTACCCATATTAAGGGATACCTTCATGACTATATAAACATCAATAAGGTGCACAAAATCACTCTTCTTGGTTGATGAAGGTTTTCTTTATTTAAAAAAGTGCTATCTGCTTCTACAGAATCTACAGTCTGTATGGTCTTGTCATTTTAAAAATAATAGAGTAGCTGACCGCTCTGCAACATACTGTGTTAGACGTCGATATACCCTTCTTCAATGAAGATGTATGGTTTAGTGCTCTTCATTTGAGGGACATATTGATTGTCATTATCCAGTGTACCACTTTGGCCATAGCAGCTCACAGCTGTGCCTATGTTTGCTCTACATGAAGATGAGCCTTTATAATCCATTGGCTATTTTTTATCTCTATGAACATACTTGCTCTAGAAACATCTCTTTTTGTGATCATGGCTGACAGTTTTCAGGTCTATCAAAGGTCTGTCAATGTAATATGGTGGATAGAACAATATTTAGTCAAATATGATGCCTATGAGCTAATATAATGTAATGTCTTTACAGTTTATGGATACGATGTATGGCTTGTGTATTTCATGAAAAAGTAGTGATTGCGTCCTCATAGTTTTGGATACAACCCAACATTGTTTTCTTTAATACTTTAATAACATACTAATCAATGGATCTACTTTGAAATTTGCCCTAGAGTGTTGTATGTACTTTAGAGAAGGGCGGTTATACCAAGATATGGACTAGCAACACGCCCATTTTCCACTGCTTTTGGTATTTGAAATTTCTATTAATTTTGAACTCAACGATGAGTGAACCCGAACTGCAAAGTTTGGGGTCCGTACCGAACACCTGGTTTGGGCACAGATGGGAGTTGGCTGGATCGCAGACCTGCAGGACACGGCACCCCTGCTGGCCTGAACTGCTGAACTGAATTGTGAGTAAACACTTGGTAACTGCAACCCCAGCATCCTCCTGTTATTCTGCGCACCCTCCTGCACCACTGCACAGTCACCATCAACCACATAGACTGTCACACTAACCCTGGGGCCCAGCTCCACCCATGGGGAGCGATACCATCCGGCTGCCATTCCATCCACCCCAGAGTTCCACAACAGCAGGCTGGTCACCTATGACCAGGTTCAACAGGTGGCGTCACGAGATAGACTTCTAATTCCCCTGTTAATAACCCCTTGACTCCACGACCAGGGCCACAGAGCTGGACCACAGCCACCGTGACTTCCCAAGAACCGACTGGCCCGGCTACTGAGTACCCTCGGCCCTTGTGGCCATTGCAGGGGTGCTGTAAAAATAAAGCCTATAGTTATTAAACAGCATTATACTTACCGTATCCCACCGCATCTACTTTCAGGGTGGCTCATTAACTTCCTGGATATTCACTGCAGAGGGGCCCAACAGCTAATCACAGCCACTGTCACAGAGAATGGAGAGAATGGCCTTCTGTGATTTGCAGTTGGAGTAATCATGAAACTGTCCATACATTCTAGATGGTAGAATGTATGGGTTGGTTTCAGGTTACTCCAGCATCCAATCACAGATGCTTATTCTCTGTGGCAGTGTCTTTGATTGCCTCTTGAGGCCCCTCAGCTATTGACTGACATCATAGTACTGTAAAAATAAATAAATAATTTAAAAAATTTTGCTTAGTGTTTTGTGGTATTTTTGATTCTCAGCTCAGATAAAGCAGACAGCTACAGTCTGCCACACCCAGCTGCCTGTGAGAAGCACCTTGCAACAGGGGGAAGGCTGCTCTCAAAATGGCACAGCCGCCATTACACGGGGCATCGTGGTGCCTGCGGGGGAGGAGGGTCGCACCAGGAAGCACAAACTTCCAGTGCAGAAGTTGCAGAGATGACAGCAGAGACTCGGCAGTCTTCTCTGTGCCCCTCACCAGTGACTGTAATGAAGCCACTTATGCCCTCCATAGTAATGCTGGGTGCTCTGGCGTCAATGCCCCCGCACAACCTCCGACTGGAGGGATAACTCCTGAGCCTCAGGGAAGAGATCTATTGCCCCCCAGGGGTGCTTCACAATACTCTGAGAGGGACCTGCATGCGCATGTTATACAGGGATTTGACATTGTTATTATACTCCACATTGAAAGATATACCTACAAAACATGATATGGAACAGTACATTAGCAGACAGGAGACATCATATAAAACTGAGCTCTCCACCTT
This sequence comes from Allobates femoralis, assembly GCA_033576535.1. Taxonomy (NCBI): domain Eukaryota; kingdom Metazoa; phylum Chordata; class Amphibia; order Anura; family Aromobatidae; genus Allobates; species Allobates femoralis. The sequence goes on along the minus strand of JARQOC010000005.1, from coordinate 105,870,473 downwards.
AAAAGATGGAGTACAACAATGTGAGGAAAAAATAAATATCCATGACCAGGCTATTGCTTCTCTGACCAGCCGTATTGAGGCCCAGGAGATGGCTATTGCAGACCAAGCACAGCGTATGCAGATGATGGCAGACATGATAGATGAGGCGGAAAATAGAGGCAGACGAAATAACATTAGGATCAGAGGTCTGCCTGAGAGCGTGCAGCCTTGAGATCTGGATTCCACCCTGAGAGGGCTGTTTAACGGAGTCATGAACAGACCCCGGGACGCTCCTTTCGAGCTGGATCGTGCTCATAGAGCGCTGGGACCTCGGCCTCAAGATCCGGCAATCCCCAGGGACATCATATGTCGTGTTCATAAATACCAACTAAAGGACGCAGTTATGATGGCAGAAAGGAATGCTAGAGCGATCAAACATGTGGAGGCTAGGTTGCAGTTTCTCCCCGACTTTGTCCCGATGGACTCTCCAGCGACGTCGGCCCTGGGACCATTGTTGGATGTTCTCCGCCAGCATGGGCTGGCATACACATGGGGCTTCCCGTTATGCCTTAGGGTGCAAAAGGAGGGACGGATGCACCTGTTGAGTCACCCCAGTGGCCTTCCAGCCTTTGCAGCGGCTCTGGGTATCCCTGAAGTGGTTATCCCCAATTGGCCACAATTTTCCTCTTCATACGGAGGTACAATGGTGAGAGGAAGAAATCCCCGAGCTCAACGAGATCTGGCTGGGAGGGGGCGTGGGGCTCCTAGGAGGGACCGCAACGACCTGTAACAAATCACTAATTGATGGGCCTGTGTGACGAGGGGGAACTCCTTTACTTGTTTGGGAGGGGGCAGGGGTACCAGGAGTTTAGTGTTAGAACATCACCACATGGATTGGTCTTACAAACTCACGACAGCAAAGGCGCTGGGAAGACGTTAGTACGTCCAATATGTTATTGATACCGGCGCACCCGGGGGTCCGACCTTGACTGGGAGCCTTTCATGTGGTTACATATGGTTATGGTGTGCCCTTGTGGGCTATGGTTCGGCTCTTTACTAAGCTATAAAACAACATGAGGCCTGATACTCTTCACTCTGCATCATTTTATTATATTTGTTCATATCCTGACAAGAAACTCAAAGTTTAATACTAAATGTTTGATATTGTAGATTCATAGTTGATGTCAGACATTCACCACGTGCCACGTATGTTGGACATGCCGGGACTGGAAGAAGGTTAACGTATAGTTATATGCCATGTATTCAGTGTTATATGCCGGATTTACAGATGAGCTATCTGAGCCTAGTGGCGACGTCTCAGGGGACGGGTGCTCCTACCTCCTCAGTCAGATCCACAACCCTGCCGAGGTTCTGTGCCATATGAGAGGCACAGTTGGTTTATTGGTTCACCAATCCTCCCTTTTATTGGAAATCCACATTTAGCCAGTGGACCCGAATTGATCCACTATTGGATCTAATTTGATCGATAGCTTAAGGATTGAGAGTAAACTAATTGCCTTATAAATTTTCTTTCTTTCTATATCTATACTTTCTTCTATTCTGATACTTGGTATACTACTTTTTTTATCTTCTCTACCTTTAGTTCTTTTCCCTTTCCCCCAGGACGCGCCCCACCAACAGCCACATAGTACACTTTAGACCTGGTTCGCGGAGGAGATAGCCATGTCCCAGACACAAAATAAAATTGTGTTCATTGAATATTAAAGGTTTTAATGTTCCTCAGAAAAGGTACCAAGTGCTATACGGCCTACACAAACAACATGTTAATATCCTGCTGTTACAAGAAATACCTGACATAAGAAATACATTTCATACATCTTGGTTTCATAGCCCTAACCCAGAAGCTCGCTCGGGGGGAGTATCGGTCGCTATCCACAAGTCTCTGCAACATGAGGTACTTGACTCTTTGACCTGGCGGCTAGATTTATACTCCTAAAATTGAAACTTTTCTCACACATGTACACCATTGCCGGATGGTATGCACCAAATCGCCATCAGATTGATGCATGTCGTAAATTCTTGAAAAAAGTGTCTGAATTCACTGAGGGGGTGCTCATTGTTGGTGGCGACTTCAATCTGACATTGGACCCGGCCCTGGACTCCACATCACCTAGACATGGCCTTTCCTGCAAACGGCTCTCGACGCTAAAGAGAGATCTTCATGACCTGCAGCTCGTGGACGTCTGGAGAGTGTCCAGTCCTACAGTAAAGGATTATACATTCTTTTCTTATCCCCATAATTCGTATGGTAGAATAGACATGTTCTTCCTGAGCCATCAGGCATTGACATGGCGACCACAGACATCTATTGGAAGCTTCTTGTGGTCCGACCATACACCGATCTTTCTTTAATTGATGCCTCCCAACTCTACGGAATGCTCCTGGCTTATGAGACTTAATGATAATTTGTTAAAAGACTCCATATGTGTTAGAGACATCCAGCAAATGCTGACAGAATTTTGCAAAAATCATAAATTTGACACCACATCAGTGACAATTAAATGGGAGACCCTCAAGTGCATCCTAAGGTTTTTTTTTTATTAAAGATTGATCAAGACTTAAAAGGGAAAAGAACAAGAAAATTGTGGAGCTTTTGGATTGCATTCGGGTACTGGAGACTAGACACAAATCTGGCATGGACCCTGGGGTGTTGGTGGAACTAATGCAGTGTCGAGACACATTAAGATCTATATTAAATGAAAAATCATTACGATATAGGAATAAACTAAACAGTACCCTGTATCACAGGGCTGATAAGTGTGGCAGACTGCTGCCTGCTACACCCCCGGGGACGAACTTCATATATATCATCCTTACATGATCGAACAGGTAAATTAACGTCACATCCCAAAGATATATTAGATATTATGAGACAATATTATCAGGCTTTGTATGGTCTAAATAACACCTCTGCAGAATGCTCTCAACGTAATATAGACGACTACATTAGGGGCACAGCCCTTCCACAGATAGACGAAATGCAAGTCAGAACCTTGGATACCGACATAACAGATTTATAAGTAGATAAATCAACTAAAGCCTCACCAGCAGGCAAAAGTCCTGGCCCAGACGGGTTTTCACCTTCTTTCTATAAACATTTTCGTACTCAATTGGGACCCCTTCTGACCGAAACATATAATGCGGTCTCACCTACCTCCCCTCTCACTTCACAATCTTTGAAGGCATACATTACTGTACTTCCAAAGCCAGGGAAAGACCTATCTGTAGCAAATAATTATAGGCCCATATCGTTGTTGAACATAAATGTTAAATTATATGCAAAGATATTGGCAAATAGACTAGCACCTCTTTTACCCACAATAATACATAGTGACCAAGTAGGTTTTGTTCAGGGAAGAGAAGCTAGAGATGGTATTAATAAAACTCTGTTATTAGTTGCCCATGCTAAGACTCATCAAGACCCTCTGGGATTAATATCAATAGACGCAGAAAAAGCTTTCGACCATGTGCATTGGGGTTTCATGTTCTGCGCTTTGAGACAGATAGGTCTGGGTGAACCGTTTTATACAGAGGGTCCTTGCACTATATATCAATCCAACCGCAAGAATTCGGATCAATGGTGCTTTGTCCAACCCCATTTCAATAAAAAACGGCACTAGACAGGGGTGTCCGCTGTCGCAACTTTTGTACACGGTGGTGATGGAGCATTTGGCGGTAGCGTTGAGGGGGAACCCCAGTGTACACGGTCTAAGAGTGGGTCATCATGAATTCAAGACTTCGCTTTATGCGGATGACCTTTTACTTTATGTGTCCCAGCTACATATTACTATCCCATCCTTAATTCAGGAAGCTGCTGCTTTTGGAAGGGTTAGTAATTTTAAAATCAATTATAACAAAACGGAGGCTCTTAACGTGACCCTGACCGAAGCAGACGCGACCAGAGCAAAAGCAAATTTTCATTTTAGCTGGCAGGCTGGGTCTATTCAGTATGTCGGAGTTAAAATTCCCTCTGATCTCACAGATTTATACCGACTTAATTATCTCTCCCTACTAGACGCGTCCCTAAAAAGACTTAGAGAAGATGGCCATAAACAATTATCCTGGTTCGGACATATGAATACTTTTAAAATGCATATATTACCTAGATTTTCATACTTGTTCCATGCACTCCCCATTACACCACAAAGAACCTTTCTCACATCCAGTCGATCTGCTCTTATAAGGTTTGTCTGGCGCCAAAAAAGACCCAGACTACGATACCAGATTTTGACAGTGTCAAAGACCGTGGGATGGGCTGGGCCTCCCAACCTGCAAAGGTACCACCAAGACACTATACTACTTAGAATTTTAGATTGGCACTTCAGGACGGGAGACAAACAATGGATTCAGTTGGAACAAGAGGGGTGTACATGGCCACTAAAACATTCTCCGTGAATCCGTGAATCCTCCGTGAGGACGAGGGGATGGATGGCCCTACAGGATTCTTGGCCAAGGAAGCATTGAAAATGCTAATGTTAGTTAATCCCTTAGCTCCGTTATTTCAAAATCCGGACTTTCCTCCGGGTAGACATTGCGATTCATTTCTAGGATGGCATGTTAGCTCTGACATTAGGATTGGACAGTTGAGTTTGGAACAAAATATCCTTCCCTTGGATGACCTACAAAAGATGACTCCACATAGAACTCTTAAATAGTACGAATATGAACAGTTGAGATCATTTGTCCGGGGTGGTAGTCTGGGTCGGGTCCCTTGTACATTCCCACTGGCTTTGAAAAAATCTTCGTTCAACAGATGCCCTCAACGCATCAGATTTCTCTACTGTATAGGGAACTTGGTGCAATTCCAGAGGGCAAGTCCCCATATAATATACGAGCATGGGAGGAAGAATTAGGTTGTAAGTTCACAGATGGGGACCTCTCCAAAGCCTTTATATTCACACACAAAATGTCTCTGGCGGGATCGGCCCAGGAGAAAAATAATAAAATATTAACCAGATGGTATCAATATTCTGTATGACTGCGGTCCATATTACCCTCGGCGAGCAACAGATGTTGGAGGTGCGGTACTGAAAAAGGTACACTTGCACACATTTGGTGGCAATGTTCCAAAATTCGGGTGTTCTGGGACAGGGTTTTCGCAGCCTACAAATCAATATCAGGAGACAGAGTGGAACCGACTCCACAGGTGGCCATTCTATCAATTCTCCCAGGCTCCATAGCAACACAAAAACGCAGCATTTTGCGATACTGTGTGACTGCCGTGAGGATGATTATCCCACGCTATTGGCGCTCCACCTGGACTCCGACAATGTCGGAATGGTTGACGGAACTTTCTAATATCTATCACATGGAGGAGTTGATGGCAGAGGCTGCTGGTGACAACACCAAGTTGATCCGCACTTGGAAAGACTGGATCTTATTCAAAGAGTCTCCAGGCATTCAGGCGATTATAGAAAGAGATGTGTAGACAAGGTGGGGTGGGGGAAATGGGTCCTCAGGGGGGAAGGGAAGTTATTTTTTCTTTTCTTTTCCTCAAATTTTCCTCTCAGGTCAATTCCTCTTCTATATCTAGATTACTAGTTATACTTTTCTATCCTACTCCTTTCTTAATCTCTCTTCTCTATCTTGTATAATTTCTTTATTTCTGCACTTGATTATTAAGACTAAAAGATTATCCTGGGGCATACTTATAGTCCTCAGCAGAAACCGATTATTGAGTACTACCTATTTTTTCATAGCCTTTAATGCTATATTGTGAAGACACATTGAGATTTATATGATTAAACATGCTCGTGTAATGAAACCCTTGTATAAGACATTACGAGTATGTTGTTTAGAGTTCCATTTACAATGGACAGAATTATTAGCAGATATTCCGAGTATCACAATATTACTAATGTGGATGTAAGACACGATCGAGTTAGAAGAATTGTAAAGATTTATATAATGTGTCATTGTATTTTTTATGACAATACTGAATGTACTTTATGTTGTATGTTCCTGTTGTAATACTTTTATTCCTATGAATATATTCTAATAAAAATAGATTATACAAAAATAAAAGATGGGAAACAGGGTTGTCTTTTGTTTTATTTCTATTAAAAAATTTTTTCTCCGTGTTGTGTGATTTTTTTTTTTTTACTGGTTACTAGAAATTCATGGTGGTAGGGTCTAATATTGCCCTGACACCATGAATTTTGGGTTTAGTGCCTGCTGACAATACAAAGCTGGCATTAACCCCTTGTTACCCAACATGCCACCACCACCAGGGCCGCTGGAAGAGCCGAGTAAAGAATACGCCATTTTAAGGGACTGCTGCAAACTGCGATGTTTAGCGTGGGGGGCCCAGAATGCTTGGGCCTTGCCATGCTGAGAACCCTGCCTGGGTTTTACCTTGGTTGGCGATCAAAAATAGGGCAAAGCCTCCACATTTTTTTAATTGATTATTTAAATGATTAAAAACAAATAATGGGCTTCCCTATATTTTGATTTCCAGCTAAGGTAAAGCCAGGTAGCTGGGGGTGGCAGCCTGCAGTTGTCTGCTTTATCTGCACTGAGAATCAAAAATACCATGAACATTTTTTTAATTATTTGTTTTTACAGTACTATGATGTCAGTCAATGGCTGAGGGGCCCAACAGCCAATTACAGGCGCTGTCACAGAGAATAAGCATCTGTGATTTGCTGCTGGGGTAACCAGAAACCAGCCTATACATTCTAGTATCTAGAATGTATGGGCAGTTTTCAGACTACTCCAATAGCCACAGAACCCATTCTCTGTGATAGCGTCTCTGATTGGCTGTTGGGTCCCTCTGCAGTGAATATCCAGGAAGTTAATGAGCGGCCCTGGAAGTAAACCAGCGGTACGCGGTAAGTATAATGCTGTTTAATAACTATATGCTTTATTTTACAGCTCCCCACCCCATCCCACAACTTTAAAGTCCGAGTTCGTAATTCAGACTCAAGTTACAATCATGTTCAGCCCTGAACTCTTACTTTGAAAAAAAGTGCGGGGAGTCCGCCGAACCTGAACATCTGTGGTTTCGCCCATCACTACTTATGATTGACTGTTGCTTATTCTTCTAAAAGGGAAGAATATTGAGACCTAATGTAGAAGTATAGGTTAAATGAGATGTCTCAAATTCTTAAAAAGATAAACATTTTTCCTAATATTAAAAATTCTCTCATTCTCAAAAACAAAATAATTTGTAATATGATCATTAACAGCCTGTTGATTTGGTTACCTGCTACCATGCACTCTTGGTTACACCACTAGCAGATGTTTTGATTTATAGCCTGCTGGCAGCACTTTGTAGCTGGCTGGATTGCTGGATCCACCTTGCCTCGAGGCCCCTGTGCTTCTCCTAAGCTGTAGAGCGCTCATGTCGCTGGTCTGAACTGTCAGCTATTGAATAGGAAGTCAAGGACCAGAGCTATGCATTCCTGAAGATAGAACATTAGAATAATTCTTTAATTAAATATAACCATTCTTTCAACGATTTAGTAAAAGGGAGTTTGTAAGAACAAAGTGATTGTTCCTACCATACACATCCACTTGATGCATGCTTGAGTGGGCCATATAGTATATTGCACCTTCTCACTTGTTTTGAATCTATACCCCCTCTTCCTTGATTGGAACGTGGATGTAGATGGGAAACTGGTAGATGGGAAGATGCGTCAAAATGCTCATCTACACTAAGTTCCTCCAGCAGCTGTGCTTGGTTTGAACAGCTGTTTTGTGCTATCAGATGTTCATAAATGTCTATTAGATTTTTGTTAGGCGAAACCCTGGTATCTTCAGCGACTGCACGCGATTGTAACGTGCCAGCGGGCAATGCAAATCTATGGGTGCGAGAAAATCTCGCACCCATACAGAACACTGTGCGATAGCTCGCGCGAGTGTGCTTTCATAACAGCTTCAAACTCGGCGGCTGTCAAAAGCCGCTGAGTTTGAATTTGCCGGTTTCCCTGTGTTTCAGATGCTGGACAGCTCCTCATTTCAGGAGCTCTCAGCTGCTGGACAGCTATGGCACGCATTTGCTCTATATTAATGTCCCCGACAATTCCCAGCTTTCATTTAACATATCGTTTAAACCCCTGCACAGCCAGGGTGTGGTGACAGCATGTGTCCAGAGAGTGAGGGTTTAAACTTTTGACACCGGGTTTATTAACCACCTCTGCAGCCTATGCGCTGACATGTTGCACAGAGCCTGCAGAGGGGGTTAACATGCTGATTAACCCCTATAACGTTAATATTTTGTTAGCGGCTGTGTTTTCAACAGTGATGTTTCAGCGCTGCTGTGACAGCACTGAAACATTATTGTTACTGTATCGGGAAACCGGCAAATTCAAACTCGCGCTTTGACAGGGCCGAGTTTAAATCACCGGCATATGCTGTCCACGGACCTGAAGTTTGCTTCAGGACCATGGACAGCATCACACGCACCACACACGCACTCACGCAGCACACTCACAGCACACTCACATGCATACAGCCATGCACACTCACCCACACGCACCACACTCACAACACACACCCAAAACACGCATTTCACTTGCATCGCTGTCGTGCATCAAACACACTCCGTGATTGATGCATTACAGTGTGCCTCCAGCCTAAAGGTCATCATCTGAGATCTGTTCTTCATTGCTGTTTGCTAGACCAGGTGCTTATGCATCAAGCTGGAAGACAGCTGTGAGCCACACATTATGGGTCCATGAGCCACATGTGGCTCCCAAGCTATAGGATGGGGACCCTTGTTCTACCAGCATCCCTACACTGTACATAACTAATTCAAGCCTTCTGTGCTTGATTTCATCAGCTTTCAGTCTCCTTTAAAATATCATATCATATCATGGATTTTCAATTAATTCTACATTATGTTTTTTTTTTT
>JARQOC010000005.1:105773067-105861519 GCA_033576535.1 Allobates femoralis | reverse complement strand
TCATGATTTGGGCCTGCTTTTCTTTACGCCAATTGCGTACGCAAAAAGTGTACCATGGCAGCCTCTGTCCCTGGTGCTGAAGCTCCAGCATGATATTACAGTAATATCACGCTGAAGCTTCAGGACCACGGACAGCTCAGTGCAGGAGGAGAGCGACTTGTCAGTAATGTAAATTGCTGGGATCAGTAAAATAAAGGTATTGATCCCTGCACTGCCAGGGTGTGTTGTCACTATGTCTATACAGACTGTACACACTCTGTGTACACATGATGGCAGCACAATAGCTGCATTTTAACCCTTCTGACACCGGCTTTTATTAGCCGCATCTGCAGGGTCTATGCCGACATGTAGCGCAGAGCCTGCAGAGGGGGTTAAAATGTTTATTAACACACAGCACTTTATTATTGAGATTTCTAACTGAGTTTTTGAAACAATAATGCTTCAGCACTGCTGTGACAGCGCTGGTACATTATTGATTACTGTACTGGCAAAGCGGTAAATTCAAACTTGCTGGCTTTGACAGACAGCGAGTTTAAATTCACCGCAAATGCTGTCTGCGGTCCTTCAGAACCATGGACAGCATCACACTCACACGCAGCACACACGCACTCGCACCTCACACTCGCAGCATACTCGCATGAATACAGGCAGCCACACTCACCACATGCACCACACTCGTACCACACACACCCAAAAACACGCATATCACTCGCATCACTGTCGTGCATCAAACAGCTCCGTGTTTGATGCAAAACAGTGTGCCTACAGCCAGACTGGAACAAAAAGAAAGTTTAGTGCTGACAGTTTTTTTTCCTTCCCTGACCAAAAGACTTGCATTGGTGATTTTGATCTAACATTCAGATCAATATCGGACAAGTTTCTATGCTTTTGTGCTAGTCACTCAGTGGATACAAATCAGAACTACTCCATAGATGAGGGGTCTCAAACTCCAGCCTGAGGGCCGCACACAGTGCAGATTTTCAGTATTTCCTTAGTATTTGACAGTTGGTAATCAAATGGCCAACTATCAAATGCTAAGGAAATCCTGAAAACCATGCGGCCCTCGGGCCTGGAGTTTGAGACCCCTGCAGACTATCATAGATATGATTGCTAGCCGTGTAAAACACAGAACTCGTACATGAAAACTGATGTCTGAATCAGACTTCCGTCATTGCCAAACCTCTCACCGCAAAAATAATGTATTAATCTTTTCAGCTTCTTTCTCAATAAACTGCTGTCCTTGGACCACACAATGTGTCCAACAAGGCATGTGCCCTTTAAAATTATGGGAAGACGCCAATGAAGTGAGTCCTCCAGTGCATTTTTTGTCGTTTGCTTTAACCCCGCGTGCCCTTCCTGAATTTTAGATGATTTGCAATGACTGATGTAAGCAGACAAATGGTTCTTCATTAAAACTGCATTGTGCTTTAGTGTTGTAAGCAAGATGCAGTTTTTTTTTTCCCGCTGACTGACAGAAATCCCCCGCGCTGACTACACAGCCCATTCCTCTCCCCAACGATGGAGATTTCTCACCTAATTAGTTCTACTTGCTTGTCTGATTCAGGTTAATGTTGCATGTCTAAACACTGCTTTGCACAGTGTCTCAGGTGCCAAAACCGCTGATCCGGTAATAAATTTGGGCTGGTTCTCCTTTTTTTCCTTAAAAGCAGGGTCGAGTGCTTCATTCACCAAGAGAAATCATTGTAATGATGTCAGGAACAATTCTATTAGTTTTATTCAATATTTCCTTATAACTTTTTTTTGCCAACTGGAAGCCTGTGTCTGTAGGGACAACTGTAATGATTAGAGTCGGCCCCTAGACTGGGAGTTTGCTATCACTTCTGATTGTGTATATTCCTAAATGACAAGCACTAAAGAATGCTGAGAATATAATGGGTCTGTATAAACAGCAGGGAGAAGCTGAGGATCATCCAAGGCTCAGTGGATTATGAATAGAGAAGAGTTTCTGCCAATGTTGATTGATGAGATGCAGCTCAGGAACTAGGCCCGTCCTACGATGCTAAACCTGATCATCAATACTGTCATTCATTGTATGCCTTCAGAAAGCCATGCTGCAGATGCTTGCTTGGTCTCTGTACTGTTCCAGTTTTAACCCTTTTAGGCCTCAAGTGCTTGCAGTGGTATAAAGGCAGCCTCCGGGCCCCGTGGCCCTTGTTTCAGAGATTTAGATACACTGTGAGGCCTAGAAGCATTGCTCAGTAATATGGTTACTTAACAAGCACAGTACAGCAGCACAGGGCTGCAAAGACTCATTGTGCCGCCATATTGGCAACTTCTCCAAGTGCTAGTACAATGGCCGCATGGGCCCGAGGTACTTGGTAGCCGGGCTGGCAGTCTTTCAGGGAGGTCATGGTGGCAGTGGCCTAGCTCCATGGCCCTGGCCGTGCAGATTAAGGGGTCTTTACAGGGGATTAAATGTCTTTATGTGACGCCACCTGTGGTATCTGGTCAGGGGTTACCAGGGCTGTTTGGATGAACCCCAGGGGATAGGTTTTGTTGCAGCCAGGATGGTAACACTCCCCACAGGCGGAGCGGGCCCCTGGAGTGTGATGCAGGAGTCTTTGCGGATAATGGCGGTGGTAGTTATGGTGCGGGTGGCGGTGCAGAGGGTGCAGGAAATAAGCAGGGGCACTGATTACCAGGTCCAGCGGGATCCGATCAGCCTGGAAGCAGTCAGATTCCACCTCGACAGGTGGGTTTAGTGGTCTGTCTGCTTCGCTTCTCAGTTTGGGTCCCAACTGCCTGTGAGCTATTCTGCGGCTCTCTTCCTGTCTTGTTGCCCTCGCTCCCATATGACGGACAGCATGAGCCTGTAATGGACACTGCCAGGTTAATTGCAGTTCTGGATTCTCGTTACGTTGTTGTACCACCAGGTCTTTACGTGAGACCAGGAAACTTACAGTCTCGTGCCCTCCAAAATCGATCAGCAGGCCATGCAGTTCCCGTCTGACCCAGGACTCTGGCATCCTCTGTAGCGTTTCTCTGGAGTGAGCTCTCTCTCAACTCCACTCCCAAGTGCTCTCTCTCCTATGTCTTCGCCTCTCCCTCTCCCCTACACAATAACTCTAACCCCTCCTCCTTGCCAGAACAAAACCGCTCCTTGAACTTGGGTTTAGAGCTCCCCCTTCTGGCCAGGAGTTAGGTGTGTACATGTGGGTGGTTACCTCGTGTGGGGATCTCCTCCTGCTTCCAAGCATGACATCACCCCCAGGGAAGGAGGCAATATCATTGTGGCAACCGGACCCTAGAGGCGCCACACTAGTTTTTACATATTTTCTCGGCCGTCATAGTCAGATTGAGTACATTTTGTATTTGTGTCGCACCCCTGTCGTCCAGTCAACATTAAAAGTTGCAGCAGCTGGGATCGGTAAGTCCAGTCACCCACACACACACCCAACACATCCCGCTTCCAGTGGGGGCCCAGCTTTGGGATGGTGGAGGAAACAGGTGGTGGGTGCGAAAGTTAGCACAGGAAACGGTCAGAAAAGAGGAAACACCACAAGCAGTAACAGTTGTAGAGGAGCAACAGTTCAGTCAGTCAAGAGTAGTCAGCCCTGGAGTCAGACGGAGAGGAGAGAGAACCATCATTACACGAGACTGAAAGGACACAGACCTGGTGCTGAAGTTTATCAGTGATCGCGGCTAAACTTCAGCAGCCGGCGTCCAGCTCCCGGATACGATTTTTTTTGTTGGATCCAACGTGATCCGGCGCTATAGCCTCCCATGTCAGGGGGCGCCGGATCGGATCCGATTTGTGCCGATTTTTCCCCTGGACACAAAATCGCAGCAAGCTGCGATTTTGTGTCCGTGAGAAAAACACGCATTCTCCCGGATCCTCCCGGACAGATGGAAACCAAATGGCAAATAGCTGCCATCTGGCCCCATCCAGCCCCATAGGAATGCTAGGGGGCCGAAACCAGATCCGGAACTGTCCGGTTCACACCGGACAGCCCCGGATCCATAAAAACGTGGTGTGAAGCCAGCCTCAGTCATAAATCAGAATTACTCAGACCATTCTGTGGCATCTCTTTGAAGTCCATGATTAGCATTGTACCATAATTATTTGATATTTTGCAGTTTTATTGATTATATTTTTTCATCAGTTAAAACAATTGATGGTAAAAACTTCCATTGAAGAAACTCCAGTCTAAAAACACCAAACAATGATCCGTGTGTTGCGTATGATAAAAGTCACAGCCATTACAGTATTTTTAATTGTATGCCAATTTATAAAGATGTTCTACGTTGTCTCATAACTCGGCCCCTCCAGAAGAATAGATTCCAAGGGTTTATAGTACCGATACTTGGATTAGGGTATTTTCACACATGCCGAAACGGAACGTTTTTTTAAGCTGACAATGTGCACATGGAGATTTATGAGTTTTCTTTGAGTGGATTCACTCCAATGCTTGGAAAACTATTAATTTCCATGAGAAATCCACTTTGTTGTTTGAGGAGATTATTAAGTGTTATTTTTACTAAAAATGTCTGGTAGAAATTTAAAAAAAAAATAACATAAATGGGCATGTTACTTTATTAAAGAGTTCATGATCGAATCACTTCAGGATACGAAAATGTTTTCAAAAACTTCCAGAAAAAGAGCCTTTTCTAAGACCTCATTCAGACATTCGTGTCTACATGTACGTGAAAAAAAATGGTACTGGTGTCATGAGTGTTTTTTATCAATGTCTGTTTTTACCATCTGTGTCATCTGTGTGGATGCTTTTACCATCGGTCATCAATGTTTGTCACAGATGGCTAAAGAAATAAATTACAGAACCTCTCTTAAACTTTGCAATGTTAAACACATTCAGCACATGGACTGCACACAGATGCCATCCGTGTGCTCTATGTGTTTTTCATGGACCCATAAACTTTTGGCCTTTTTCTCCGTGCTGCCGGAAAAAAAAGACCTAATGGCCACTTTACACGTCCCGATATCGGCGTCCAACTCCGATAAAAATTCACGTGGTTCGTGCATTGGCCCCGATATCGTTCGTTCGTTGTATGGTGTAAATGTCCAATACGATGCAGGAACGATGCCAAAACGATATCGGGGAAGAAATGAGCAGGCTCTCCAACTGCCCGATATTGGATGGACGATGTGGCCAGATCGTGCTGTGTGACAGCCCAACAACGATTTGGAGCACAACTTCCCCTATTCTCTCCCATGTACAAGGGGGCGTACACATCGCAGTTGCGTTGCCTGCCGATATTGCGCTGTGTAATATCTCCTATGCGATCTTGGAAATCTGCACAAAAAATGCGCGCTCCGCGTCGTTGTATCCAACATCTGCCTGATGTTGGGACGTGTAAAGTGGCCATAAGGGTTTGAGCCCACAGGATGTTTTTCAAGCAGTCCTAAATGCAGCAAAACTGGTACTGGTTTCAGGGATCTCTACAGTCCTTGCCAGGAGATTTGCTGCGTTCAGGTCCTGCGTTTTTATCACGTTGTTTGCTCGTTTTTTGTGCGCTTTTGATGCTGCGTTTTTCCTGTATTTTTGTCGTTGGCTGCAGCAAAAACGCAGGAAAAATAGAACATGATCATTCTTTCCCATCCGCAGCAAAACCGGAGGGATTTGACACTTCTTAACACTTGCAAAACCAATGTATGGCTAGGGACACATCTGCGGCAGGGCTATGCAGATCCTGATTTGTATTTGAGCATTAAAAATGCTCAAAACCGGATCAGGAACCGCAGCACATAGAAGCCCATTATAACAACCGGATTGCATTACATGCAATCTGGTTACCGTATCCGGATCTGCAGCCTGCGTGAAAAATCATGCAGGCTGCAGTTTTCAGAGCGGTTCTGTGACCCGCAATGTGTAATCCTGAGCAATGTGGTTACCGTATACTTTGTTCATCCTTGCTGCCGCAGGGATGAACAAAGTGTTAACTGTGTATTAAAGCATTAATTATTCATATTAGTTGTGTGCAGCATGTCTCTAGGGGGTGCCCACCCTCCCTAGAGACATGCTGTGACTCCTGTGGGCATGTCAGGGGTTAATAACCCATTTACATTAAGCCGGCTATTGCGGCACTGGATCGCGCCGGATTCGGTTTGGTAAATTTTTTGCCTTGGACACAAAAATGATGCAAGCTCCATTTTTGTGTCCAGAGCAAAAACCGAATGCAGCCTGATGCTGCCGGACAGGGACAAAACCGGATGGCAAATAGCTGCCATCCAGCCCTGTCTGGCACCATAGGCATGCATTGTGTCAAAATCGGGTCCAGGGCTGTCAGGTTCACACGGACAACCCCGGGCCTGATCACACGGGAGCGGCCTAACAAGACACTGATGGTAAAAATGGACGCGCTGATGAAAATAGAACATTTTGTTTACATACGTGAAAAAATTAAAGCCATGTCTGCAGGAGACATTATACACATTGCTTTTGTGTGGGACATAATTAATGTTAACACTTACATCCACTAATGATGATCTGCTCATCTGTGTGTACCCTAAATATATAGAATTCACAGTCCCATATCCACAGACCTTATATTTATCCATACATTGTATCCAGCGCTGTATAGCCTTTCTACCCTTCTTACAAATATTCATGTGTCACCTCCCTTGGCTGATCCTATTCCCCTAGCTAATCACTGGAGATAATTATTTATTAGCTTGACCTGGTGGGATCATGTGTGTCACATCCTAATGCATGGAAATTTATGCTGGTTTAAATGGCGTAAAAATGACTTTTTAATAATTCTGTTGCAGCTGCCGATTGCTTACAAATAGCAGAAGCTCCAGCATCATCCGTTCAGTGATCGACCTGCAGGTCTACAATGAAGTATTACTGTTTTGCACTCCTCATCATGGTTCTGCCGGCAAGCTATTATTGTACATCGGTAAAATCACCCAAATTTAAAGGACGGATTGCACCTGATAGGAGAAATATTAGACCGAATATTATTCTTGTCCTCACAGATGACCAGGATGTGGAATTAGGTGAGCATTCTTTATATATTATTATATATTTGCTAATATGAATAAGGCTTGCAGAAATAAATGCACATTATAACCCGAAATAACCCGACTCAGTGAGTATGGAACGGATTTACAGTGGAAGTATTATATAAATATATAGGGTATGGTATATGCTTAGGGGGTGAAAGGAATATCTGCCACTCTCCTTTCTTTTCTGTATGATTAATAATGACAATAAAATATAGCATGTCAGATATATTCTGCTTTTAATGCTATGGTCATACAAGCGTATAAAACAAAATCAGTACCATTTTTATCCAGAAAAGTGGGATGTTTTTTCCCTTATTTGTCGTTCTGTGATGTTCACAAACTGTCTGTTCTTTGTTACTCAGCAGCTATTAATTGTATACAGAAGCATTTACTGTCTCCTATGTTACAGAATTGTAATGTATCCATAAAAATCAGATGCTATACTGTGGCTCCATATGGCATCAGTCTCTGTGTAGACAAAAATCGATCATCAGCACTGCCCCAATGAATAACATTGGTCTGAGTACTATCCTATCAAAAATCACATGACTCACCTGATTTATATGGTGGTGTCGTGAGCCCTGTGGCAGAATATCTTCATTAACCAAACTCCCAACAATCTATACTAAAGTGCACTCATATTATGGAGCCTCACAGCCTCAGTACACTGCCATCCAGACTCTGTGCCTCAATATATAAGCCGGAAGTCACACTCTGCAGCCAGAGTTCTCTCTAAAGGCCCCGTCACACACTTTGATAACATTAATGATATCGTTGAAACGTCACGGGTTTGTAACGACGTCGTTCAGTGTGACATTTACAAAAGATCAACGATAATTGGGCAGATCGTTGATGGGAGATTTGTGTACCGGACCTTAGACCAACGATGAGCGTTCGTCCAACCTACAGCATGGGTGTGTGTGACACCTCGATAACTATGTCGTTAACGACCTCACCTATTGAGAAGTGAAGGACGTAGGCGAGCTAACGACTGCAAGTATTGTTGGCTTGTCGCGGAATCGTTGCTGCGTCGTTAACGATATCTATACGTGTGGCACCTCACTAGCGATCATTGAACGTCGTTCTAGCGATCTAGGTCAAGTCGGATCGTTGATCGCATCGTTCGGCAATTGAAGCGTGCGACAGGGCCTTAAGGCTGCTTTCACATCAGCGGTAAATGTAATTTACGGCAGATCCAGCAGATGTCGCCGCACCTGGCAGAAATGCCGTGTAACGGCCGCCTTGCGGCTCCCATCCGGCAAGCCCCATTCATTCTTTATGGGGCTTGCAGTCAGGTGCGGAAAGTACGGTTTTTCCGGATCCGGCACTTGCAGCACCACGAAAAACCCGCTACTAGCAGCGTTTGTTTTGCAAGTCCGCAAGTGCCGGATCCGGCAAAACCGCACTTGCCGCAACTGACCGCAAACCCCATAGAGAATGAATGGTGCTTGCCACATCGGTGCCACAAGTCAGCCATTACGCAGCAGAACCAGCAGGTGAAGCGACATCTGCCACAAGTTATATTTGCTGCTGATGTGACAGCTGCCTAAGCTGAGCAATCTGGAAAGGAAAGAGTTCAAACAACATACTAATGAGGTACAAGAGCCACATTAAGGCCATGTTCACAAACTGCGTTTTTGCAGTTTTTTTTCGTTAACCGAAATTAAAACCTGCTTTTAACATTACCAGCAAACGCTATGAGAGTTCATGAAGCTCATGCACACGATTGCTTTATTTATGTCAATTCTTTCAGTGTTTTTGCAGCATTTTTTTCACCATGAAAGCAATGAGGATGCGTAAAAAGCAAACATGCATTTTTGATAAATTAAACTAACTTTATTAAGGGGAACCAACCAGCAGGACTTTCATCTATGAAGTAGAGACATCTCTGCAAGTTTCAAAAGGTTTTGTTCAGCAATCAATCATTTCATCTCTCCACTAAGGCTAAATGCCCACTGTGCCTATCTTTCGTGCTGTGTTTATATATGCACAAATATGGATACAAAGTTGCACACTCCTTTAGATGTTTTTGATGCAAGGTTTATTATGAACAGTTAATGGCCACAGATGTCAACGCGTTTCGGCTTTAACCAAAGCCTTGATCACGACAATTGGCAGGTGTGGGTCATGGAATGTTCTAGGATAAGATTGGAAAGAGGCGTCTTTCCTTGGTGGCGAACGCTCGATTAAGGTGGTTTGCTTTATTTCAATAATTCCCAAATGGGGATAGGCATTTTTCAGCACGGTCCTTCTTTCAGTGATAGGTCCGCCCCCGTCAGAGTCCTGGTAGGAATGAGGCTCATTCCTACCAGGACTCTGACGGGGGCGGACCTATCACTGAAAGAAGGACCGTGCTGAAAAATGCCTATCCCCATTTGGGAATTATTGAAATAAAGCAAACCACCTTAATCGAGCGTTCGCCACCAAGGAAAGACGCCTCTTTCCAATCTTATCCTAGAACATTCCATGACCCACACCTGCCAATTGTCGTGATCAAGGCTTTGGTTAAAGCCGAAACGCGTTGACATCTGTGGCCATTAACTGTTCATAATAAACCTTGCATCAAAAACATCTAAAGGAGTGTGCAACTTTGTATCCATATTTGTATTTACTGGGATTGAAGAAATCCTGTTAGTTGGCACCTCCACTCACCACTTACGCGGTGTGCACACCATTATACCCTATTGACTATATATGCACAAATCCAGAAAAAATCAATACAAATCTATTGCCTTTGCTGTGTTTGTGCACCTACAAATGCTCCACAAAAACACAGCACAATTAAGGTGACACACAACAGAGACAAACAATTTCTCACCCTCCCCGGCGAGCCTGCAGTGATCCCCGATGATTCTTCCTCCGTGAAGCGATGGGAGATGTCTTTTTTTACCTGCCAGGACCTTGCACCATATGACGCAGCATATCACATGATGCACAGGTTCTGGCTCTTCATAGGTCGATAACCATTGGTCCTACTGCCGGTCCATGGAGTAAGAATCACTGGGGATCACAATGGGATCGCTGGGGAGGGTGAGTATTGGTATTTTTGTTTTGGAAATCACAGTAAAAAAAAAAAACACAAATGGACTGTGTGAATACCCATCCATTGGTGATGCTTTTTTGAGGGGGTTAGAATGAAGTCTATGGGGAGAACGCAGCCAAAAATAGGCATGTCAATTGAGAGGGACAGGTATTACTGCAGGCAATTTCTGCAGCACTCACAAACGGACATATGAGCACAGCTTTTGGAAAATCACATATCTTCATTACAAAGCTGTGGATGCTGCGTTTTTTGTGCAGAAGCACAGCAAAAAATGAATCAAACGCACAGTGGGCACTTAGGCTTAAAGTGTAAGTGTCATTTCATTGAAAAAAAAAAACAACCCAATACTGCACTGGTTGTTAATGGTGGGACACACAACAGCTAAGATAATGCTTTTTGTGACATATGACTGATTTTCTCACTTTTTTCTGTGCCCTTTTAAAAACTGCATTTTCTGTCTGTGTGGGTGTGGGTGTGGCCAGCGTCTGCCAGCACTGTGTGTGTATTACTACAGCTCCTGAGAGCAGCTGATAGTGAGCTGTGCAATGTGATAGCAGAGGAGGGGTTAACACAGATGTGAGTGAGCTCTGTGGAGACAGATGGGAGTTTGTACTCTTCCTGACCTTCTAACGTTGCTTAGCAACTGTGTTGTAGCCTGTGCTAATCTGATACATTGTTTTCTCATGAGCTGCAGTCAGCAGTGTAGGCCACGCCCCTTCCTTATATGGTTCATGAAATCTGAGTGATAATAAACGTGTCTGCTTCACACACAGTCTAGTGGGGATACCTTATGGGAAGTTTATGAATGGCTTTGAATCAGAATTTTCCATGAAGTATATTAGAAAGTTTATTAAAATCACTTGTTCTACATTATTAATTAAAAATGTAATGGTTACACTTTAAGTTACAATTTCTTTCAGCATGCTTAGTGCCTGCATGGTACTGGCTATACTTCATAGACGAAAATCCTGCTGGTTGGTTCCCTTTAAACATATATTGTAGATGAGACATAAACTGCACCAAAAAAGTGGCAAAAAAACAGCAAAATCTTTTTTTGTAAGCAGCTTTTTTTTACTGCCAAGAGAGCACGTTTTTCCTGCAGCAAAACGGCAATGTGTGTATGATGAACTTTTGGTAAGTCTTTGATGCAGATTTTCTGCACCTATTATGTAAATTTAGGTTACTTGCAGTTTTTCATTGCTTTTTTTACATGCATTTTTCACATTTTTGGTGCTGCGGTTTTTATTTCCTGTTCCTTTTGATAATGCCTGGTATCAAAAATTCACAAAAAACTCATTGTGGGCATGCAGCCTAAAGATATACCTGGCCACACTGCTGGTATTTACTATATTTTTCGCTTTATAAAACGCACCAGATCATAAAACACACCGCCAATTTGGTGAAGGCAAAGAGAAAAAAATAACTCTTAATGTTAAACAGGGGCCGTCTTATAATGCTGGTGTCCGTCTTACAAATCATATATATAACCCCATCCTAGTACTTGGCCCCATTGAGCTGGCACCTAGCCCCCTTGTGCTGGCACATACCCACCATGTGTGACACATAGCTCCCTTGTGCTGGATATGCCGCTATGTCACTCTATATGTCCCCTGCTGGCACACATGCTAAAATAATAAAAGTTTTTAATGCCGGCAACCCGCACAGCAGCTGTCAAAACGCTGCGGTCGGGTAAAGCATAGTGAGGATGGGATTTCTTAAATCCCATCCACTGTGTTCTACTGTACTCTGCAGCGTTTTTGATGGAGCAGCAAGACACTGCGTCCAAAACGCTGTGTAGACTGATCATGTGCACGCACCCTAATACAGTTGTGGCCAAAAGTATTGACACCCCTGCAATTCTGTCAGATAATACTCAGTTTCGTCCTGAAAATGATTGCAATCACAAATTCTTTGGTATTATTATCTTCATTTAATTTGTCTTCAATGAAAAAACACAAAAAGAATTGCCCTAAAGCCAAATTGGATCTAATTCCACACCAAACATAAAAAAGGGGTGGACAAAAGTATTGGCACTGTTAGAAAAATCATGTGATGCTTCACTAATTTGTGTAATTAACAGCACCTGTAACTACCTGTGGACCTAACAGGTGTTGGCAATAACTAAATCACACTTGCAGCCAGTTGACATGGATTAAAGTTGACTCAACCTCTGTCCTGTGTCTTTGTGTGTACCACATTGAGCATGGAGAAAAGAAAGAAGACCAAAGAACTGTCTGAGGACTTGAGAAACCAAATTGTGAGGAAGCATGAGCAATCTCAAGACTACAAGTCCATGTCCAAAGACCTGAATGTTCCTGTGTCTACTGTGCGCAGTGTCATCTAGATGTTTAAAGCCCATGGCACTGTGGCTAACCTCCCTAGATGTGGACGGAAAAGAAAAATTGACAAGAGATTTCAACGCAAGATTGTGCGGATGGTGGATAAAGAACCTCGACTAACATCCAAACAATTCAAGCTGCCTTGCAGTCCGAGGGTACAACAGTGTCAACCCGTACTATCCATCGGCGTCTGAATGAAAAGGGACTGTATGGTAGGATACCCAGGAAGACCCCACTTCTTACCCCAAGACATAAAAAAGCCAGGCTGGAGTTTACCAAAACTTACCTGAGAATGCCTAAAACGTTTTGGAAGAATGTTCTCTCTTTTTGGGCAAAGGCATCAACGTAGAGTTTACAGGAGAAAAAAAGAGGCATTCAAAGAAAAGAACACGGTTCCTACAGTCAACATGGCGGAGGTTCCCTGATGTTTTGGGGTTGCTTTGCTGCCTCTGGCACTGGACTGCTTGACCGTGTGCATGGCATTATGAAGTCTGAAGACTACCAACAAATTTTGCAGCATAATATAGGGCCCAGTGTGAGAAAGCTGGTCTCCCTCAGAGGTCATGGGACAATGACCCAAAACACACTTCAAAAAGCACTAGAAAATGGTTTGAGAGAAAGCACTGGAGACTTCTAAGGTGGCCAGCAATGAGTCCAGACCTGAATCCCATAGAACACCTGTGGAGAGATCTAAAAATGGCAGTTTGGAGAAGGCACCCTTCAAATATCAGGGACCTGGAGCAGTTTGCCAAAGAAGAATGGTCTAAAATTCCAGCAGAGCATTGTAAGAAACTCATTGATGGTTACCGGAAGTGGTTGATCGCAGTTATTTTGGCTAAAGGTTGTGCAACCAAGTATTAGGCTAGGGTGCCAATACTTTTGTCTGGCCCATTTTTGGAGTTTTGTGTGAAATGATCAATGTTTTGCTTTTTGCTTCATTCTCTTTTGTGTTTTTCATTGAAGTCAAATTAAATGAAGATAATAATACCAAAGAATTTGTGATTGCAATCATTTTCAGGAAGAAACTGAGTATTATCTGACAGAATTGCAGGGGTGTCAATGCTTTTGTCCACAACTGTACGTGCAGAAAATCTACAATATGAAAACTCACAAAGCTCATCTTGGGAGCATAGCCTAAAAACTACTTTGCTTTCATATGTTCAGTCTTTCAAGAGATTTTTTTTTTCCACTTTTCAAAAACACCTAGTGGAAAGAGTGCATGTCACATCTTTGAAGTGGATCCCAAAAACAGATACAAATCAGGAAAAAATCTTCCAAACCTCTGCAGGCTACATTATCCCCATGATGAGGATTTCATGAATGGTTGATATGCAGCAGTTTTGGACTAATTAGGTTAATTGTTTTTTTGTTTTTTTATTACATGCGTCTTAATATTTATTTTTTGTCTTTTTTTCATGTGTCATGTCTTAAAGGAAAAGTGTCAGGTCAAAAATCTACATGTAACTGCTATCATTTTCTAATTTCTCCCTCTAAACTCTCTCTATTGATGTATTTCTTTTATTTATATTGCCATCCTTTCTTCTGTAAGCTTCAAATAAAGAGCTTCATTCCATCTGTCACTCACAGTGAATGATCCACTTAGTTCTCTGCTGTCCACTCCCCATAAGATGAATATGCATGTCACATCACAGCACAGAACATCAGTGGGGGGGTATTCTCCTCTCTGCTCTCTGTGTGCAGCATCACAAGAAGTGAACTACAACACAGAAACTGTCACAGCACAGCAGCGTATCTGCTTTACAGAATCAGATGAAGTCTAAATCAGGCAGACCTGCAGTAGCTCTCTACCTCTCTACATGGTGATATCAACTGAACAGACCTATAAGTGAAACCTGGCACTGCTAGCAAAGGGAGGAGGAAGGAGAGAGCTGCAGAGAAGGAGTGCATAATTACATGACAGTTTATACAGCACAGGACTAATCATCTCTGCTTATAATGGGACAGGACTAATGCAGCAGCTCTCTGCAGGTTCTGACAATGCTGATAACATGGAGACTACAAACAGTACAATAATGATTTAACATGTTTTTAAAAGGTCTGCCCAGGCCCTATTGAAGGGTAATATTCATATCATACGGAACAATGACCTGACAGTGTCCCTTTAAATAAAGATTCTTTGGGGGGGTTTTTATACTTCCTGGGATGGGATTTAGCGTTGAAAAAATATAAAGCTCTACATATCTGCAAGAGAAGTAGCATGATTTCAAAAATGCATCACAGGTTATTTTATGCAACATAGCAAAAAAAATCACAGAGGGCATGAGATTTCCATAAATCCCATCTAGTTTACGGGAACTGTAAGACACTGCATTTATTTTTTTGGAATGAAAATTTGGAGGGTCAAAAACTCATTGGGAATGCATACTTAAAAAAAACTTGCTCAAGAAAGAAAGTTTCCTGAAATGGTATTCACTAGAAAAGTAAACCTACCTACGTATAGGCCCCAATTCATCAAAGCAACTTTGCCATAAGTCCCAAAACATTTGGCACAACTCGGAGTTGTGTAAACCTGTTGCATCTTTCGTCATTTTCACTCCAGTTTCTCTTAGCGTCACCAAAAAGGGGGGAGCTAGGCTGGGACAGGGTGTGACGCCATGGGTCTCTGTCCCCCATGTACTTGAACCCAGGTCTGTTCCCTAGGTGCTATGGGTGCCATATAGGTACTGCCTATCTGTCTCTCTCTCCCCTTATGGCTGATCACCAATATTATATGAGGGACCTCTAACTTTATTACAATCTCTCTTTTCATGGCCCCTGGCTTTATATATATATTGCATATTATATGGAGATTATGTAGACTGTAGAGGTGACAATATTGGTTGGATGGTTTAAACCAATCCTACTATTTTTGGATCTTCCTAGCTTCTCTTTCTGAAGGGACACACATACATATATACATAAGTGTCTGTTATACTATTGCATTATTGTTACATCCTCTGTATGTGTTCTATTCCTGTGGCTCCATCTGGGGGTTCGTTCATATACCGTATACACCATTGTATGATTATTTTTCCTTTTTTTTTTTTTTTATGCTGTTAGTTTTTGGGTTTTCAATTAAAGTTTTTTGTGATTGACATCATGTTGTGTGTGCTTGCTCCATGAGCAATTTCTTCCCTTGATCATATCACCAAAAAGGGGGGACTAGGCTGTGTGACGCCACAACTCTTCTAATTCATGACAAGCTGTGGTGTTTCTTACACCTGAAATCTTACTCCAGTGAGTGACTGGAGTAAGATTACTGGCGTGGCATACCGAAACACACTCCACTCATCAGACTCTCCAGGTTCATGAAGAGGCTTCTGTCGCTTCATAAATAAGGAGCATCCGACACCACAAAGCCTTCTCAGTAAGACCGGCAAGAAAATCAGCAGTATTGACGAATTAGGGCCGATATATTACTGCCAAGCATGAAAGCAGCGATACTAGGAACATTTGACTATTCTTTTTCTGTTATGGAAGCGATTTTGTTTTTTTTTTTCTTTACACTGAACTTTGATTTCAACACATAGATATCTCCTTAAAGGTACCGTCACACGCGGAAATTTTGCAAGCAATTTCACTGGCAATTTGCAGGTTGCAGTGAAATCATGGACATATTGTTCCATTTCTACACGGCAACAAGACAGAACAATGTATCCATGATTTCACTGCAACCATCAAATTGCCAGTGAAATTGCTTGCAAAATTGCCACGTGTGACAGTACCTTAAGATTATGTTCACACAGAGGTTTGTTTGAATGGATCGGCCATTCACAAATTAAGTTTTCCTAGCTTTTTTTCTCCTAAACAGGTTTTAAAACAAAAAAAAAATTTGGTGGAAGGAAAAAGTGCTTGTCATGTCTTTGTAAGGCTAGAGTTTTACTAGCGCTAGCCATGCGTTCAGGGGGGTTCCATTAAAAAGATATGGCTAGCGCTAATGTGACGCTAGTGTTTTTCATGGATGGGTAAATAAATAAATGACAAAGCTTCTCCTATACTTTGCCATGTTAAAGGGATCCTGTCACCCCCAAAACACCTCTAAAGCTATTAAAAGCTGTCCCTAGAGCATAGTAACACTTACCCTACACTCCTTTTTAGCTCCTAAATGCACCAAATGAAATTGAAGATAAATGTTATTACAGTACCTCATTAGGGATGATAATGAGTGACTATGGTATTTATAGTCACTCTGGCAGGCTCTCCCACTTCATGATATCACGCCTCTATAGGCGTGATCTTCTAATCAGATTAAAATGCGCGCCTCCCCGCTCTCCTATGGCAGCCAGACCGCTGCAGTATGCGGCTGGGTGACGCGAATCGCGTCATTTCCGGCGCCGGGTGACGTATGTACACCCGCGCCGCTGTTAGCTTCAAGACCCGCACTGCGCATGCGCAGTGCGCGTTTTGAAGCTAACAAAGCGGCGCGGGTGTACTACATCACCCGGCGCCGGAAATGACGCGTTTCGCGTCACCCAGCCCCACTACAGGCCGGCCGAGACAGCACAGAGCGGGGAGGCGCGCATTTTAATCTGATTAGAAGATCACGCCTATGGAGGCGTGATATCATGAAGTGGGAGAGCCTGCCAGAGTGACTATGAATACCATAGTCACTCATTATCATCCCTAATGAGGTACTGTAATAACATTTATCTTCAATTTCACTTGGTGCATTTAGGAGCTAAAAGGAGTGTAGGGTAAGTGTTACTATGCTGTAGGGACAGCTTTTAATAGCTTTAGAGGTGCTTTGGGGGTGACAGGATCCCTTTAAATACATACAGTACACAGACTGTACTCTGATGTCATCCATGTGCTGTATGTGTCTTTCACGGACCCATAGACTCCGTGAGGTTTGCACAGACATATGGTCCATGAAAAAATACGGACATGTAAATTGCACCAAAGATTTTAATACGGTAGATATGTGTTTTAATCATGAAAAAAAAAAAGCAGATACAACACATTTGTGCCACCCCAACGTAAGAATGAGGCCCTAGGGTAGGTTTACACACTGCATTTTTCATCCATTTTTGCATTAAATAATGAATAACTTCCTGTGATGCTCAGCAAAGTCAATGAGTTTTCAGAAATGCTGTTCCAATGCGGCATTTTGTATTGGTCCATTTTTGGGACAGAAAACACATCCAGAAAAAGAATGAGCGTGTCAATTAGTGATCCGTTTTCCTTCATTGACTTCATTGTAATGGAATAAGCAACCAAAATGCGTCAAACGCCATACGATTTGGGTCCGTTTTTTTTCTAAAGACGGTTCTAGTCTAGCTGCTGAAAATTCTACAAAAACGCAGCACAAAAAAAGCATTAAAAAGCAGTGTGTGCACATGACCTTATAGTGCAGAGCTGTCCTTGAGTGTGGGCTGTGGCTACTAAAGCAGCTTAGAGATCTTCAGATACCAAAGGCTGAGGGATCCAGTGTTGTTATTATTTTGCCTAATTTTCTGAATGTATTGGAGCTGTTGCTTAAATTGGATGACTTTAAAAATTAGGCCCAGTTGTTAAACTACTTGACCAACATACCTGTTTTATACATTAGCAAAGAGTATTATTTATTTCAGGATCGTTGCAGGTGATGAACAAGACCCGAAAAATCATGGAAGATGGAGGTGCTCATTTTATCAATGCCTTTGTGACCACTCCGATGTGTTGTCCATCACGTTCGTCTATGCTAACTGGAAAATATGTCCACAACCACAACATTTATACAAACAATGAAAACTGCTCCTCCCCTTCTTGGCAAGCCATACATGAACCTCGCAGCTTTGCTGTATATCTAAATAATACAGGGTACAGAACCGGTAAGTACGATTTTTATCCTTCCATAATGGATTTTAAGACTGATCATTGGAGACTCCATTGTAGGTTGCAGACTGGTGAAAACCTAATTGCAGAGATGAGCGGATCTTTTGAAATTCAGTTTTTCAGAGTTTTTCCCCAAAATTTGATTTGCTGCAAATATAAGCCAGCAATACTGGAAAACCAGAAAATACATGTGGGGTATGGGGGCGAGTGAAAGAGGTTACCCATTACATGAGATAGAAAGAGGACCCCTGAGACCACAGGGGCTTCTGCTCTAAAGAGAGTCGTAGGGTACTTTCACATCAGCGTTTTTTTTTTAAATCGCGGCAGATGCGGTGAAAAAACGCATCTGCCGTGATTACCGCATAACCGCTGCATTTGCGGCACACTTGCGGCACAGTTGCGGCAAGCCCCATACAATGTATATGCGGGCTTGCGGCAGGTGTGGCAAGTGCGGTTTTGGCACTTGCGGCAGATGCGGTTTTTCGCGGCCGCACCTGCCGCAAGTGCCAAAACCGCACTTGCCACACCTGCCGCAAGCCCGCATATACATTGTATGGGGCTTGCCGCAACTGTGCCGCAAGTGTGATGCAAATGCAGCGGTTATGCGGTAATCGCGGCAGATGCGGTTTTTTCACCTGCCGCGATTTAAAAAAAACGCTGATGTGAAAGCAGCCTTAGGCTGGAGTCACAGTTGTGTGTGATTCGCGGGAGCCTCTCATTGCATCACCCAGCATGGATGCCTGGTCTCTGTACTGGAGCATGTAAGCTGCATAGAAATACATGCAGCTGCATGCTCCTGTCTGGAGAGTGGGCAGACAAGTCGGGTGATGCGATGCAATGATCCCACGAGTCACTCACAAGTAAAACTCCATCCTTACCCATTGACTTTGGAGAACGAAAACAACTCTGCCATACAAACTGTGCTCCACTAGGAGTCTGCTAATCTATGATTGCCCAAATACTGTCCACTACTGTACAAGGTACAAAAACCCATAAGATGTCATTGCTGCAGTGCATTATGGGAGGCCCGCACAGCCTTGCAAAAAGATATTATCCGACTCTGATACTAGTGTGTGGGAGATGGTGGCAGTCAAGTTTTTTTTTTTTTGCAGACCACTAATCAAATCTCGTGTTCGAATTCACATGAAACCTTGAATTTCAGGAAATTCGATTCTAAGTCAATACTCCACATGTCGATCCGCTCATCTCTGCTAAGGGTCTTTAAAGATCAAATTGGAGCACAGACAATGTGATTCGAAACATAAATATATAATATGGTAGTAAAATTGCACAATATTGTGAATTTGTTTGCAATATTCTAAATAATTATCTCTGTTGGTGTCTAAGAAAGAGCCCCTACTGGGCCCCAGGTCAATTTGCCCTTCTTTTTCCCATGAGACGTAAATTGGGGGTTCTTCGTGAACTTTAGACCATGCTCTATAATTACAAGAGGCGGTGACTCCACATGGGGCCAGCACTGGATGAAGGACTTTTTCTATTTATCACACAATAATGCAGTTCTTTAGGGTCATAGCAAATATTAACTTTAATTTTGTTTCTAAAAAATTGTGAATTGTCATAAATTTTAATAAACAGTTAAACTCAATGTACCGCTAATGATTCTCCTGCAGTTGTTAGCATTCATTGAGACATCTTGTGGACCCGCACAGCTTGCCAGCAAAATACTTTTCTCATTGTCTCAGTCTTGTCCTGAACTTTGAACCCATCACAGAGCTCCCATTCTTAAAGAGATAGCATTCATCAGAAAAATCTGCATTCTGTCACGGATGCATCAATGGCTCCCTTGGTACAATAATGCAATGGGCATTTAATAGGCTTCGAAGTATTTTCAGCGCTGAATAAAAACGGAAATTCCATGTTAATTGGAAAGAGATTTAGTAAAATTAATCCAGCCTGCATTGTGATCATGTGCTATTCTTATTATCTTTATTTTTATGGGTTTTACCTAAAATATTTTCAGGGATTAGTTCTTTTTTTGGACTTTTGTTTTCAAATAGTTGAATTTTAATATATGTTTTAATGTAGAAAATCATATGAAAACAGATTTACCGTAATGCTTTTTTAAAAGCCATGCAATGGTTAAAGGTTCCTCAACATTTAAAGGTGTGCTATCCAACTGAAACATTGATCACATCAATTAAAAAGGATATCCTGGATTTTAAAAAAATAAAATAAAAAAATGTTCTTAAACACTTATGGCCACTTTACACGTCCCGATATCGGCGTCCAACTTCGACATAAAGTCACGTGGTTCGTGCGTTGGCCCCGATGTCGTTCGTGCGTTGTGCAGTGTAAATGTACAATTCGATGCAAGAACGATGCCAAAACGATATCGGGGGAGAAATGAGCTCTCCAACTGCCCGATATTGGATGGACGATCTGGCAGGATCGTGCTGTGTGACAGCCCAACAACGATTTGGAGTACAACTTCCCCTATTCTCTCCCATGTTAAATGGTGGTTCCTGGGTCGCCCGTACAAGGGGGCATAGACATCGCAGTTGTGTTGCCTGCCGATATCGCGCTGTGTGACATCTCCTATGCGATCTTGGATTCCTGCCCAAAAAAGCGCGCTTCCGCGCCGTTGTATCCAACATCGAAACAATGTTGGGACGTGTAAAGTGGCCATAACAGGCACCTATCTGCCTGTTGTGCTTGGTGCCGTTCACTACCAATACGCTTCTGTCGGTGATTTTCCAGACTCCAAAGGACGTCGCGTTGAGAGGCGGCTTCTCTGCTTTGTTGACGGGCATCATAGTTGACGTCCTGCTTATTGACAGCTGACTCACCCAGTTAGGTAGTGGAAGCTAGGTATCAATCAGCATGATGTTCGCTGTCCCACCCTTTCTACAAAGTAGAGCGAAGAGAAGCCACCACTCCGTTGAGTAATCCATTCTATCCCCGCAGGAGTGGTCTATGATGGCGCCAGGCACAACAGGTGGGTTGGTAGCTACTACCTGCTTTTTAGTGCTTGGGCACAATTTTTTTTTATGAAAATCCCAGATATATTCTTTAAATATGTTATGAATTTTTAGTCAGGGAGAACACTTGTAACCAACGGACACAGCAAAAATGGAAAAAGGATGCCATAAAACCTGCAGTGTTTGTAGTGCACGTACTATTTCTTTGCCTTAAAAAACAACAAAAAAAAAACTTAGGTCTTTTTTTTCTTTGCATTTAGGACTTTTCTTTTCCTATTTTACTTTTTAGTTTTCTTCTTAGTGGGCTGAAAAGCTGCAAAAAAAAAGCATGTTTCTGACCTTTTTATTGAGGATAACTTATATCTGCATAGTTAAAACATGCAAGTTGTAACAATCATATGTCTAAATAGTTAAATCTGTGCTAGACATGCATTTATAAACTTCTAGAGCATTATTTTTTTCATTTTTTATTATATATAAGTCTGGCAGAAGGTGACCTCTATCAATCTGCTAAATGCATCCGATGATGCCAGGAGAGATACAGCCACGGGTGCATTAGATAGTAAAGTCTGGATCAGGAAATGTTTGGCAAAATAAGGCATTCATTTGCTGATTTCTCATGCCAACTGGCAGAAATACGACTTGTGTGGCATGGGTGACGGGCGTTGAATAAAAGTCATCGATGTGGAATTTTTATGTTCCAGTTATGACCTTTTTGAGTATTTTCTATGCCATATGCACAGTTTCTTACTGTGATACAAAAAAAAACCTATAGAGTAAAATGTGCATGATGCCAAAGTGCCCTATGGGTTGAGTTCCCATCAAGTATTGTTGATCTATTATTTTCTTGGTTTATACAGCATTTTTTGGAAAATACCTCAATGAGTACAATGGAAGTTATATACCCCCGGGTTGGAGAGAGTGGCTGGGACTCGTCAAGAACTCCAGATTTTATAACTACACAATATGCAGGAATGGATACAAAGAAAAACACGGATTTGATTATGAGAAGGTATTTTCTTTTCTTTTCCCTACTCTTGATATTATGGCAGTTGACCATAAATGGACAGATGACCAATGATTTCACAGAAGGTGAATTGAGTGTTTCAGACACAGCTGAAGAATCTCAGAAGACGGTGCATTATTCCGAGCTGTTCCTGTTGGACACGTGCTCTCATACATCAATAGCTACTTTTGCTTTCGTGACGAAGTGATAAAATCCTGAAACAGTGAAAGTATGTCAGGAATTTACTAGTGGAAACTAGGCCTGTAATTTAAGTCTTCTAAATTCTCTTGTTTGAGTAACTCTTGAAGTAACCAATGATAACTGTTACTAAGCTGGGACTTATATTTTCATTTAAAATAAAGTGTAGAAGAGCATTGATCTGTGGTAGAAAGAGCTGAAACTGTTGGTAACTGCACAATAATGGGTTGTGATTGTTTCAGTAGGACGTAATCACAGTTGACGTTACATGACACTGTAGATCTTACATCTGTACTTCTCACTGTGAGGCAACCTAATTAGTGTCAATCCATTTTTGATGAAGAGCAAGTTTAGTAGGCAGCGGTGAAAGAAGTGATCAGATGCTGGACAGGCCTTTGTCTGGCCACACCAATCTATGATTTAGTAAAATACAGATTTAGCAGCTGCAAACACGAAGCCTCCAGTGATATTGCAGGACACGTTGTTTGTGCCACGTGCAGCTCATTCACATGGGTTGAATGTATGTGTTCTATGCAAAAAGAATTAATACACTTCTTTGACATCAGTAGTTGACTCTTATTTTACCCTTTTTGGTCTTTGTTTCATCAGATTCATTTCACATAGTGAATATGAAAAAAGACAGGTATTCATTGGGTGAACCAGCTACTGAGCATATGGACAGGGCACTGACCGAACATACTCTCCTCTGATCCAGTAATCTACTACTTGATTGCTGAAAGACAGCAAGGACTATGTTAAGTCACTACTAGATGAGCAAGTTTGAAAATCTTCCAAATACCGTATTTTTCACTTTATAAGATGCACCTGATTATAAGGCGCACCCCCAAATTTGGTGAAGGAAAAGAGCAAAAAATGTATTTTAATGTTAGATGAGGTCCATCTTATAATGCCAGTGTCCATCTTACAATCAGTATATATGTCCCTCATCCTTGTGTATATATATATTCCCCATCCTGGAATATATATCCCCTCATACTAGTACGTGGGCCTCCCCATCCTGGCTATGGCCCACAGTGATAGTACATAATCCCCCATCCTGGCTATGGCTCCCAGTGATGGTACATAGCCCCATCCTACATATCCCCCCCAGTGATGGTACATAGCCCCTCACTCTGGCTATGGCACCCCCCATCCTGCACTCACCCCCACATTCTGTATTCACCCCCTCCATTGTGTATATGGCCCCACGTCCTGCATATGGTCCCTAGTAATGGTACATAGCCCCATCCTACATATGGCCCCCAGTGATGGTACATAGCACCCCATCGTGGCTATGGCCTCCAGTGATGGTACATGTCCCCCATCCTGGCTATGGCCTCTCATGATGGTACATATCACCCATCCTGCTATGCCCCTCAGTGATGGTGCATAGCCCCTCAATGCTGGCTATGCCCCCCCCCCCATCCTGCACTCACCCACACGTCCTGCACCACCCCCTCCATTGTAATATGCCCCCCGTACTGGACTCACCCCCTCCTTTGTACATATGCCCCCCAAGTCTTGCTGTCACCTCCCTCCATTGTAACATATGCCCCCGTCCTGCACTATCCCTCCATTGTACAGATGCCCCCTACGTCCTGCTGTCACCTCCCTCCATTGTACATATGCCCCCCTCTTCCTGTCCTGCACTCACTCCATCACTCTATATGTCCCATGCTGGCACCCCAGCAAGTAAAATAAAAAAAGTGAATACTTACCCCCGTAATCTGTGCTCGCAGCGTCACCACCACTCCCTGTCTCTGTGCTGCCCAGCATCTTTCCAATCATGTGACTGGGCCCACAGCGATGACATCATGTTTGTGGACCCGGTCACATGATCGGAAGATGTCGAGCAGCACAGAGAGTTGGCGGTGATGCTGTGAGCACATATCGCTGGAGGGTAGTAATCAGCTTTTTTATTTTACTTGCTGCAAATCAGCATTGTGACATATAAGAGTGACGGGTGTGGTTGCAGGATGGGGGGGGGCATATGTACAATGGAGGGGGTGACAGCAGGATGTGGGGGGCATATGCACAATGGAGGGGGGTGACAGCAGGATGTGGGGGGGCATAATGTACAATGGAGGGGTGAGTGCAGGACGTGAGGGGGTCATATGTACAATGGAGGGGCGAGAGCAGGACGTGGGGGGGCATTGTACAATGGAGGGGTGACACAGGCTCACACAATATGCACCGCTCCCCCCCACTTCATCTCCCAGCCAACATCAGCACTGAGAGGTGGACAGCAGCAGATGCAGTCTATATTAAATGAGCAGGAGCACGTGACCTCCCGCTGTCTCTGCAGCTGCAGCCAGCCTTCCTCCTGCCCGCGGACACTGCTCCAGATGCTCCCCCCCACCCACCACAGTAGATTTGGATTATAAAACACATCCCCACTTTCCTCCAAAATTTGGAGTAACAAAAGTGTGTCTTAGGCGGCCGTCACATGGTGAGATATCTTTAGCGATATTGTAAGCGATCACGTGCACGCGCAATCGCTTACAATATCGCTCACATCGCTGGTGAGATGTCACACAGACAGACTCACCAGCGATGTGGAGCAGCGATCTCGGTCGTTACTATGGTACACATCGGCTAACTAGGCGCCGCGCGTCGCTTAGTTACCCGACGTGTACCATAGTTACCATCTCCCAGCATAGGCGCGGTCGCTGGGAGATGGATCATCGTGGTGTTATACACCACGATGATGCAGATCGTTGCATCGTTCATCGCTAGATCTGAGAACCGAACCTCAGATCAGCGATGTCACGATCAAGCGATTTACCATCGTAAATCGCTTGATTACATGCAACGATATCTTGCCCGATATCGCTTAAGCGATCAAAAAGGAGATCGCTTAAACGATATCGGGCAAGATATCGTTCCGTGTGACGGCCCCCTTATAATGTGAAAAATACGGGTATACTATAGATAAGGGATTCCATTACCTCTACTTGCAAACCCCTACCCCCACCCAACAATCAAATTCCCCACACATTGTTCACAGCTGGATTGGTCTCACAGGCACTTGTTGGTTTTTTTTTGGACTTTACAGCTAGACAAGCACTAGTCATTTAGGGCCACATCACATGGTTCAGTTTACTGAATGATATTGTTAGCGATCACATGCATGCGCGATCACTAACAATATCGTTCACATCGTTGGTGAGCTGTCACACAAGCAGACTCAGCAATGATGTGGACCAGTGAGAACGCTGGTAACCATGGTACACATTGGGTTACTAGGCGCCGCGCCGTGCTTAGTAACTTGATGTTTACCATGGATACGAGTTCCCAGCATAGGCTGCGAGGCGCTGGGAGCTCGTTCATCGTTGGTCTGCCGGTGTCACACGCAGCGATGCTGCGTGTCCACCGGCCGACCAACGATAGATTTGTGAACATGTTCACAAATCTGCAAAAAACAATCAAACAATTTTTCAAAGAAAATTCGTTTGATTACACGCAGCGACGCACAAACGATATCGCTTAAACGATCAAAAAAGCAGGTCGCTTAAGCGATATCGTTCAGTAAATTGATGCGTGTGACGTGGCCCTAAGCCCCACCTCAAAGTAAATCACATGTAGTGTTCCTTTAGGCTGTATTGACAGATTTTAAAGATGCATGGCTTTAATAACGTGAATGCGAGCTGAGCTGTAGACTCCAAGAATGGTCTCATCAATGTATGGAGATGTGGTTTCCCACCTCTATACATTGCTCACATTTGGCTAATGCAGGACCTGAAAACTGCTGATCGTGGAAGTACAGCTTGTCTGATCTCCACTGATCTGATTTTGATGTCCTAAGTGTAAAGTTTAAGTCTGAGTTCACATGTCATCTGTGTGACTGGTTCCAGCAGCAATCCATTGTCAAAGTTGTGTAAACCCAACTTTTATGTCCGTTTTTTTTTTTTTTGGTTAAAGTGATGTCAGCAGGATCCGTTTTCTTAATAATTGAAGTCTAAGGAAAACGGATCCATTAGTTAGCCATCCATTTTCTTCCATTTGAAACTGACCCGGTAAGCAAAAAAATTGATTTTTTTTTTCAAATGAAAGAAAAAAGGATGGCTAAATATCAATATAAAATAAGTGTGTATGTTTACACAGCGGATTTTGTTGCTAACACGGGAGTATTTGGAGCACTTTTTTTTTTTGCAGCACCAACGTAATGTATGCACACATCCTTAGGTTAATTTCAGGAGCAGAAAACCATATTATATAAGTTTATATTAGACGGTATCAGTCCTGGTGATACAATTATACTAAATGTATAAAACAGAGCAGAGCCAGGGGCGGCCTGGAGAATATTTAGCCATATAGTAACATCCAGAGAACAGATCTGTATGAGTGCTACTGACATTAATGCAAACTTATAAATTACATTGCTTCTTGCGGGGTTTGACCTGACTTTGAAGTTATTATCACAGTTATCTCCATTTGCCTCTGCTTATTTTACCAGATGTTGCTAAATCTTTGTCATATGGATCTATTTGGAATGTAATCATTTTAGTTTATTATCATGAATTCAGTTAATTTGCCTGTGAATGTCCTGATCTATTCTAACTATTGAGAGAAAGAAAGTTTCTTGCTGCGGCAGAGAGAGGAACGGGCAACATATGGTGTCTTTGGATCTGTAATGTTGGGATAGATGATGTTACTGGGTATTTCCATCTATAAAACTCGTAAACAGGACCTGGACCTGTGCTGTTTTTCATTACGCTCTGGAAAAAGTGTTTTGTGCTGTCAAGTCTCAGGATAGTACAATTGGAAAAGACGTGGAGAAAAACCAACAAAGTTCTGGGAAGATTTTCGAAATTTAGACTTCTCTGGTAACAAAAGCGAGGAATGTGTGCCAAGGTGACCTGCCCACAGCCATGAGATTTCACAGAGCCTCTAACTGCTGCAAACCGTAAGCCCTTTCAATGTGATGACAGCATGCTGGGATCCCGTCAGCCAGTGACACAGATGTTCCAGTTATGGCATTTGACCCATGTAATGGGATTGCACATAAGATTACAAGCTTAGTGCTGCTCATCCCCTTAGGTCTTGGAAGATATATGGCTTGAAATTAATTCAGAATAACCTCCTTTTACTACTCTGTGATATGTTCTAATCGTCCTTTATTTTACTTTTATATGCGCATACTCCAATGGTATTTTAATAGAAAGTCAAACTGCATTCTGTTTAATATCATGCTCTGTAAAAGACACTTTTACTATTCATTTAATTGTCTGTTTTTTAGTTGTGGATTTAATTAAGTAGAACAAGTGTATTAAGAACGTTACGACCGTATAATGTAAAATGATAGGGCTGTGCTGGGTGGCGTCTAGTTTTCAGGAATTTGTAGGGTACAGGCCTGGTAATACAGATTTATGCCCTATGTGAGCTCCTAATGGTCTGTGACATTGTGACACTGGGGTAGGTTAGTGTGCCAGCTACAGATTTGCTGTACTTAACTTGCCTTACTGAAGCTCGGGGTCAATGGCAGAGAAGGAATTAAAGTATATTATACAATATTGCATGTAGAAAGAAAACCGGGCACTGACCTTATGTTGCTGCAATTTGAAATTGTGGCACAGAACCAGGTCCAGCGTTGCTCAGCCGTAAGACATAGTCATTTTTATCCATAAAGAAAGAAGGAGGCGGCACTCATTGGATCGGTGAAGACAGGATCTGTTGAAGAGTAAGCACTACTCGAAACGGGCTCCATCATCCCGGCACCTCCCTCCCCACACCCTCTACCTGATGTAATACCGCGACTGGAATAAAGAAACCCGTCTTCACCGGTCCAATGAGTGCCGCCTCCTTCTTTCTTTATGGATAAATATATTATACAATAGCTCTACACGTAAGAGTATTGGGGAACATTTATGTCACACATTTTGGTACAAGTCAATATATGGGCACAGTGAGGGGGACTGTGGCCTAAAATGTTCAGACAAATGTAATATCATAATAATATTTATTCATTTATATAGCGCCATTATTTCCACATCACTTTGTTTATTTCGCTGATTTTTATTAATGATTAAGTTAACGAGGAGTGTGAATAGGAACAAAGGAAGACCGAGTCTTGCAACATTATAAATTGTTACAGAGATATCATATAAGAAGGATGCAGAGATATCAAAAGGGAGATAATCTAGAGTCAGTTAAAATATAAATACAGTTCAAATCTTAAACCTTAAATAATAATTCCACAGCACTATAAATACATCAGCAATGCTGCCCCATTGGGGCTCACAGGCTAAACATCCTAAACCCACCCAAACATGGGGATAACATACAAACTCCTTGCAGATTTTGTCCTTGGTGGAATTTGAACCCAGGACCCCAGCTCTGTAAGGGTCCAATGATATCCACTGAGTCAATGTTAAAGACCAAAAAAGGAGCAAAAAATCGTTTTTCAGTCTTAAAAGCATGTGTTATCCATTTACTCCAACTGATTTTTATTTTAAAAGAAATATTTCACTTTCATTTTTAAAGGGTTCAACTGGGATTTATCAGAAAAACAAATAAACATACCTAAAGGTACGGTTACACACAACAATCTCGTTAACGATATCGGAACAAATGTCGCGTGACCAACATCATTCGTGCGTCCATGTTTACATCGTTGGTGAGATATCACACGTCACGATTGAATGACTCCAGAACGATCCAACGATCTTCAGATCCTTGGAAAAAGTGACTGAACGATGTTGCTTATCGTCCAGCCGCCGTCACACACCAACTAATACAACGATGTGAAGCTCCAATGTGGGCGTTCTGTGTCACGTAGGGCAGGATAGAGGTGTGCCAGGTTGTATTGGCATGCGGCCACAAAACTGTGATTGGTGCGCACATCGGCCTGACCATTGGTCAGCCTGGCACGGGAACATGGCCACCACGTTCCCGCGTTACCACTGGCAACGTGACGCCAAGCGTGCGTGTCATTTTGTAGATGCCGCGGTACTGCAGACTGGTGTGATTAAAGACGACATGAGTGATGCCTGTGCAAGCCGCGGGTGCGTTACGAAAGTGGCACTGTGTCCAAAATAATGGCCTGGGTATGAGGATGCCTCCCTACACGATACAGTAACATCTATTTGCATGCACAGAGGACATTTTTAATATGCCCAAACATGTGTACTTCCAGTTGTGAACAGTGACAATCATGGAGGTTTGACCTTCCCAGATATGTATATATGTGAACACACATTGCAATTACCTCGGAACACTAAACTGTAATAGGATTGCGCACGAGCGTTTCACAGTGCTACAATAACAGTGATCGTGACACACTATGCTTGATAGAACAAAATTTATGCTTGTTTTTCCTTTTACAACAGCAATATGTCAGGACAGTCAAGAACAAATTGTTCAAATATGGTGCCTTGGAATGCACGACACATAACAGCAAATCAGAACGCTACAACATCAACAATTAACCGCGCAGGGGGTGTGGGAACCACAGCGCCAAACCACGCCTGCTGGATGGATTTCTGCTAAGTTGCATTTCCGAACGATTTCCGACATCTTGTCGTCACTCTGAACAATGTTGCTGATTGGAAGAACGTTAATTAGACGACGAATGACAGATTTCAGGTCCGGAGTACAAATCTGCGATGAACTAATTTTAGATTCCGTTATCGGACGTTTACACGCTACGATTTACAAACTATGTCGTTTCAACGATATGAAATCTGTGACGTTGCAACGATATCGTTAATGAGATCGTTGTGTGTAACGGTACCTTAAGCACTAACAGGTAGGCAGCTGCCACCTACTTGCCTGTTGTGTCTGGCACCGTTCACCACTGGTCACCGTTGACAGCTTGTCAGTGATTTTGCCTGTTTCACTGACATCACGTCAACAGAGGGGTAGCTTCTCCCCTCCTGTCGATGAGCATCAGAGCTGATGTCACGTTGATTGACAGCCAGCTTCCCCAATCAGGTAGCAAGGAGCCGACAGTTCCGCCCCTTCCACAGAGCAGAGCGTAAAAGTCACCTCTGCTCTGTTTGCCCAGCCTTGCTGTCCCTGCCAGGAGTGGTCTGTGACTGTTCTCTGGCGGGGGGTGAATGCTGCCGGGCACAACAGGCAGGTAGGTGGCAGCTACCTGCCTGTTAGTGCTTAGGCACATTTTTTTTTATAAATCCCAGATAACCCCTTTAAATAAAACCAAAAGGAGATGCATTATTTTTTATATAATCTGCTTTTATTTATTTTAGGTTATATAAATGAGTATTGGGGCAATCATCTGCCTGAGCTTCTGTTCACAGTATTTAGAGTGAATACCATAGACTATGCTTTGACTGATTGACTTGCATAGAAGCATGTTCTAGCCTTGCTTTATAACCTGTGCAGAGGTTATCATGCAGGGAAGGTGAGGAGGTAAACTGTGATATCTATTCGGAATGGTGGATTTTCTTTTTTTCTACTGGAAAAAGGTGTGTTAAAAGCTATTATTCTACCTATAAGGATATGACTGCTGAGAACTCAAATGGAACCCGTCACCAGTTTTTAAGTATTTCAACAAATGTCACAACCTTTTTATGCTTTTACGAAGCATATCACAAATTATTAGATTGTCCCCTGACTACCCCTGTACACTCCAATAATTCCAGCTAATTTTGGTGCCACACTGTATTTAAATGAGACTGGTCTAGTCCGAAGGGTGTACTCCTCATGTCGTCTGTTCCTCCACTATACTCGTAAACGTCATCTTCCATTTTTGTTTGCTCAGCTGTGTGGATGATGCGGGTCACATTAATTATATCAAAGTTTCATGTCTATATAGTAGCATCGCCAGCCACAAAGGCACATTTTGCTTTGCCTTACTGCGGACATGCACATTGGTGTCCTTTCCTTTTTCTTGTATACTCTTAGCTGTTCTTAAAATTCATGACTGGTTGATCATGGATCAGAGATGATGCAGTCCTCGTCATTTACATCAATCAGAGCCGTAGGATAAATACAAAAGGGGATGGGGAACAAGAGTCGCAATAGTGCCCTTATCACTCGACATTAATTTGACAACCCAGTGAGCAAAGCGGTCCACTCACCTGATCCAGTTGTGTCACCCACAACTGGTTTGAAGGCTTGTTAGGAATAATATCCTGATGGCTGCTGCTGGACCTCCACCGAACCACTCACACGTGGAAAAGCATCAAGGTACTTGGGAAAAAGGTGTATAGCGGTCCGCGCTGCCAGACTGACTCGCATCAAAGAAGACACTGGCAGATGAAGTGTTGATCAGATCCTTCTTTTATTCACCGACGCGTTTCGGTGCCCACTTGGCACCTTCATCAGGGATCCCTGATGAAGGTGCCAAGTGGGCACCGAAACGCGTCGGTGAATAAAAGAAGGATCTGATCAACACTTCATCTGCCAGTGTCTTCTTTGATGCGAGTCAGTCTGGCAGCGCGGACCGCTATACACCTTTTTCCCAAGTACCTTGAGAGCCGTAGGATGGCTTTTATGAGCAGAGAAGGGAACAAGCGCCATGAGGAGTACACCCATCGAACAGTTCGAGCTTCTTAAATACAGTGTGGGACTAAATCAAATTTTGTATTTAGAGTGTACAGGCAAAGACAGGGGATAAAGTAATCATTCTGTGAAATACCTAACAAAACCAGAAAAAGGTTGTGATATTTGTTGAGATACTAAAAATTTGGGGACAAGTTTCCTTTAGAGAACAGGGAGTTTAAAGCTTTGTAGTGAGTATGAAAATACAGTGATACCTCGGTTTTGTCGATTTTGGTTATCGTCGGTTTCTGGTTTTGTCGATTATTTTAAATTTTTTTTTTCTTCAACGAATATTGTGTCTGTTTTTGTCAGTACATCGTTGCTGATTTTGCCATTTTTACCCCCTCTCTCCTCCTCTGTGTCTTCCATATACCAAAAAGAGCATTTATAAAAATAAAATACCATATTAAATGTTTATTTTTTCTTTAAATTAGTGGTTCATATTCATTTTACATTCATTTCTGAGTACTTCCAATATTAACCGCTATCTTTATTTGCTATAAAATGTGGGTTTTTTTTGGTAGGTATTTTGCAGGGTCTCGAACAAATTAATTAACTTTACCTTGTTTCCTATGGAAATTGTTGCCTTGATTTTCGTCGCTTTCGGTTTTCGTCAATCGTTTTCGGACGGATTATTATCGACAAAAACTGAGGTATCACTGTATCAGGTTTCAGGATTATTTTTTTTTCTATCAATATAAAGACATAATTTAAACAATCTTATCATTTTTCTCACGACACATTCCTTCAAAAACTTAAGATATTTGCTCCGTTAAAGGGAACCTAACCTCTACAAACGACCCCCCCAGCCTGTTTTAACCTGTCCCTGCACCATAGTAATCCATTTGTAACCATCCCTTTCTGTCCCTATACCGCTATGTTAAAGTTTAAAGTAGTTTATTCACCTCTTATTCTGCAGCTTCTCATTATATGAGAAGCTGCAAAAAGGCGGGCTTATGTGGCTCTCCTCGCCGCCGGCGTCTTAATTATGCACGCCCACATGGGCGTGTTATAGAGCAGAAACTGTGCTTGTCCTGCAAGGGGGCGGTACAGGCAATATGACGCGATTTTCGTCATATCGCCTGTACTGCCCCTTTGCAGACAAGCACAGTGTCTGCTGTATAGCACACCCATGTGGGCGTGCATAATTAACACGTCGGCGGCGGGGAGAGCCACATAAGCCCGCCTTTTGCGGCTTCTCATATAATGAGAAGCTGCAGAATAAGAGGTAAATAAACTACTTTTATAAACTTTAACATAGCGGTATAGGGACAGAAAGGGATGGTTACAAATGGATTACTATGGTGCAGGGACAGGTTAAAACAGGCTGGGGGGTCATTTGCAGAGGTCAGATTCCCTTTATCTTAATGTGGACAACATCTCCTACAGATGAACAGATACATTTTTACAGCATAATCTGTGAATGAGCATTTTTAGGAACACTTTTTCCCAATTATCACCCCATGTAAACATGCTGACAATTGCCCAATGAACAAGACAATTGCTCAATCATTAGGTGATCAGATACTGGCATAAAATCAATACCAGCAGTGCCTTCCCACGAACAAACAGGGCATGTGCTGTTGACCGCATGAAGCCGTATGGTGACAGAATTGTGATATTAATGATTTTTCCGTTCAATAGATGAGTGAATCTTTTCAAGCAAATCCAATTTGCCATAAATTCTACTAAAAATTCAAGTTCACCGGATTCAAAATAATTTTTTTTTGTAATTCACTTCATCATTGTGTAGAGAGCCATGAAAGGTTAAAGATGCCCACTTTACCGTACACCTGTCCATCTCCCTGCCCCTGTCCTCAGGTTTCTTTCTCTTTTGGTCTTCTGAGATCATTTTCCATGTGTTCCTTCCCAAATTCAAGCAAACGTCTTGAATGTCATTAGATCTGCTCTAGATTCTGTTCTCTTCAGTTTTTATGGGCCCATATAAACCAGCACCAATCAGTTTATCTATAGTCGATCTGTTAATAGCCCTAAAGCAGCTATCTAAATTATTATTCTACCTTCTTTTTCTTTGGTCATCTTTAGGGAGCAATGTGTAAAAGAAGAGCAAAAATAGCATCTGTAGATAACCTTTTGGGGCTGGAAATGTTTTGACATCAATGGTTGGTGATCCTTGGACATTGAGGCTTTGCAAAGGCTATGTGCCCATGCTGCGGATTTTCCCACGGCGGAAATGCTGCTCATTTTCCTGCAGAAAAATCTGCACCACGTCAATTCTTTCAGCAGATTTTGATGCAATTTTCACCCATAGAGCTCAATGTTGGCTACTAAATACGCAGCAGATAAGCAGCACTATTCCCATAGTGAGTATTTGCTGCATATTATGTGTGAATTTAATGCATATATTGCACTGATGACATTATTATTATTATTATTATTTATTTATATAGCGCCATTAGGTTCCATGGCGCTTTAAATGAGGTTGAGGGAGACAAGAACAAGTACACTAAATCTAGGCGATCAGGACGTACAGGTACAGGAGGGGCAGGGACCCTGTCCACGAGGGCTCACAGTCTATGAGGGGTGGGTTAGGATACAGTAGGATGGGGGAATGTCAGGTATGGGGTG
This sequence comes from Allobates femoralis, assembly GCA_033576535.1. Taxonomy (NCBI): domain Eukaryota; kingdom Metazoa; phylum Chordata; class Amphibia; order Anura; family Aromobatidae; genus Allobates; species Allobates femoralis. The sequence continues at coordinate 105,827,099 of JARQOC010000005.1, read as the reverse complement.
TTCGCCTGGGTCTCATGGCAGGTTGTAGGCTTGACGGAACAAGTGAGTCTTCAGGTGACACTTGAAGCTACTCAGGGTAGGAGAGTGTCTGACGTGTTCGGGTAGGGAGTTCCAGAGTAAGGCAGATGCCCGGGAGAAGTCCTGGACTCGGTTGTGCGAAGAGGTGATGAGGGGGAGCAGAGGAGGAGTTCTTGGGAGGAGCGGAGGTTGCGTGAGGGTAGGTATCGGGAGACCAGGTCGGAGATGTATGGTGGAGCCAGGTTGTGTATGGCTTTGTACGCCATGGTTAGTGTTTTGAATTGGGATCTCTTGGAGACGGGGAGCCAGTGAAGGGCTTGGCAGAGGGGGGAGACAGGGGAGTAGCGGGAGGACATATAGATGAGTCGGGCAGCGGAGTTGAGGATAGACTGGAGAGGTGTGAGGGAGTTAGCCGGGAGGCCATTGAGAAGGAGGTTGCAGTAGTCAAGGCGGGAGATAAGAGCATGGATGAGTGTTTTAGCGGTGTCGTGGGTGAGGAAGGAGCGGATCCGTGAGATGTTCTTGAGCTGGAGCCGGAGGGATGTGGTGAGGGCCTCGATGTGGGGTTTGAAGGATAGGGAGGAGTCAAGGATTACCCCGAGGCATTTGGCTTGGGGGACTGGGGAGAGGGGGCAGTCGTTGACGCAGATGGATAGGTTGGGAGGTGGGGTGGAATTTCTTGGGGGGAAGACTATGAATTCAGTTTTGTCCATGTTGAGTTTAAGGAAGCGAGCAGAGAAGAAGGATGAGATGGCGGAAAGGCATTGAGGGATTTTCGAGAGTAGGGAGGTGATGTCGGGGCCGGACAGGTAGATTTGGGTGTCGTCGGCGTAGAGGTGGTACTGGAGGCCATGGGACTCGATGAGTTGCCCTAGGCCGAGAGTGTAAATGGAGAAAAGTAGGGGTCCCAGGACCGAACCTTGGGGACTCCGACAGAAAGGGGGTAGGGTGAGGAGGAGGTGTGGGAGTGGGAGACGCTGAAGGTCCGGTCCGCTAGGTATGAGGAGATCCAGGAGAGGGCAAGGTGGGTGATGCCAAGGGATTCCAGGATCCTGAGAAGAAGGGAGTGGTCAACCGTGTCGAAGGCGGCAGACAGGTCAAGGAGTAGCAGGATGGAGTAGTAGTGTTTGTTCTTGGCGGTCAGTAGGTCGTTGGTGACTTTGGTCAGGGCTGTTTCGGTGGAATGGAGGGGTCGGAAGCCGGACTGTAGGCGGTCGAAGTGGGAGCACGAGGAGAGGTGAGAGGACAGTTCGGAGTGGACGTGTTGTTCAAGTAGCTTAGAGGCGAATGGGAGAAGAGATATGGGGCGATAGTTAGAGACAGAGGTAGGGTCAAGTGAGGTTTTTTTTAGGATGGGCGTGATTAGGGCGTGTTTGAAGGCCGAGGGGAAGGTACCAGTGCTAAGTGAAAGGTTAAAGAGGTGGGTGAGGGCTGGGATGAAAATGGAGGTGTGGTTGGGAATGAGGTGGGATGGGAGCGGGTCGTGGGCGCTGGTGGTGAGGTGTGATTTTGACAGGAGGGAGGAGAGTTGGTCTTCAGTTATGGGGGGGAAGTGGCTGATGGAGGAGGAGGGCAGTGTAGGTGGGAAGGGGAGGTGTGGGGATAGTGGACCGAAGCTTCTTCTGATCTTGTCGATCTTCTCCTTGAAGAAGGTCGCAAAGTCTTCAGCAGAGATGAGGGGAGAAGGGGGAGGAGCAGGTGGGCGAAGTAAGGAGTTGAAAGTTTTGAAGAGCTGCTTGGGGTTGCGGGACAGAGAGGTTATAAGGGATGAGAAGAACACTTGCTTGGCGGTAGCGAGTGCCGTCTTGAAGTCAGTGATGGATTGCTTGAATAGAGCAAAGTGCTCGGGGGTGTGAGACTTTTTCCATCTCCTCTCGGCGACTCTGGACGCCCGTCTCAGGTTTTTAGTGAGGGTGGTGTGCCAGGGTTGCCTGTTAATGCGTGGAGCATGGAGAGTGAGGGGGGCGGCTAGGTCGAGAGCGTTCGTTATGGTGGTGTTGTATAGGGTGGTGGCAATGTCAATGTCGTCAGCGCAGGGTATGTCGGTGAGAGGGAGGAGTGATTCAGAGAATAAAGGAAGATCAAGATCTTTTAGGTTTCGGCGAGGGAGATCAAGTTTGCGGAGAGGGAGTAGTGTGGCAGGGGAGGAGAGGGCGGAGAAGGTCAAGAGATGGTGGTCGGACAGTGTGAGTACCGAGGTTGTGAGGTTAGAGAGGGAGCAAAGGCGGGTAAAGATGAGGTCAAGCGTGTGGCCTTGTTCGTGGGTGGGAGAGGAGGACCATTGGGAGAGCCCTAGGGAGGTGGTCAAGGAAAGAAGGTTGGAGGCGGCTGGGCGGGGAGTGTCAATGGGGATATTGAAGTCGCCCATGATGATGGAGGGCATGTCAGTGGAGAGGAAGTGAAGTAGCCAGGTGGTGAAGTGGTCAAGGAAGGAGGCGGTGGGTCCGGGGGGGCGGTAGATGATGGCTATTTGGAGGTTGCAGGGGGAGAAGATTCGGACTGAGTGGGCTTCGAAGGAGGGGACAGTGACGGATGGGGGCTGGGGGATGGGGCTGAAGGTGCAGGAGTTGGACAGCAGTATGCCGACTCCACCATGACATGGGGCTCCACTGTATTTTTGGTCACCAGCCCTGGTACAGCAGACAGGTACGAACTGCCACCCAGCCCCAGCTACCTAATTTTACCTGTCTGGAAATCAATAATACAGTAGAGCCCTATTTTTTTAAATTATTCTTGAAAATAAAATAAAAAGAGATGGGGCTTCACTGTATTTTTGGTTGTCACCCAAGTAAAACTGCACAGCTGGGGGCTGGAATCCTCAGCATGGGGAGGCCCAAGCGTTCTGCACCCCTCACACTGCAAATCACAGCCCACGGCCACCCCAGAAAATTGGGCATTCACAGAAGCCACATTTTCTTACGCTCTACCCGACTCTTCCAGCTGCTTTGTGGGGATGGCAGACTGAGTAATAATGTGTTAATGCCAATAAAGTATTGCTAGCTGTCAGTTAAGCCTGAGGTTCATAATGTAAAACCAATGTTAGACTCAGCCATTAAGCTACTAAGTAAATGGTCAATAATATACCACACATTGAAAAATTAGTTATTTGTGAAAAGAACACAATCACAAACCTTTTTCCATCTTTATTACTCCCTCTAAATAATGCGATAATCCTCTGCGACATCCGATGATGGCGGGACCAGAAACTGACTGACTTTCAGCTCCCACTGTGAGTGGGGTGACATCAGTTTGGTTCATCTGAGGTCAGCTAGAGCGACGCGGCTGACCTCTGACCTCAGAGGAACTTTCCTGCGTCACCTCAACTCACAGTGGGACACAAAACTCAGTCAGTTTCAGGTCCAGCTGTGATCAGTAGTTTTGAGAGGAGAAAAAGAGGGAAAAAAATGGAGCAAGGTATGAGGTCATGATGCACTATTATGGGGGGACACCTGCTGCTGACACTGTTATAGGATAACGTCTCCAAACTCTGTTACTAATGTCCCATTCTGGGCCTTTTCCAGGTATATATGTTGCCCCATCTTGGTACTTGGCCCCCATCCTGGCACATGATTCTCCCACATCCTGGTACATGAATCCCCCCCATCCTGATATATATCATCACTCCATCCTGATATATATATAATCTCACCATCCTGTACATGATCTCCCCTATCCTGGTACTTAATCCCTCCATCCTGCTATATATGACCCTCCACCTCTATCCTGATTCTTGATCCCCCCCCCCACCATCCTGTACTTGATCCCCCCTTCCTGGTTCATGATCCCTCCATCTTGATATATATAATCCCCCCAACCTGATTTATGACCCTTCCAACCTGGTACATGATTCCTCCCCTCATTCTGGTACATGATCCCTCCATCCTGATATATATTATTCCCCCATCCTGATATATATGATATCCACATCCTGGTACATGATCCCCCTCATCCAGATGTACAAGATCCTCCCCCCATCCTGGTACATGATCTCCTCCCCCCATCTTGGTAAATGATCCCCCCCATCCTGATTTATATGATCCCCCCATCCTGGGGCATATGATCCCCCCATCCTGATATATATGTGCCCAACCATCCTGGTACATGATCCCCTATCACTTAAAAAAAAATAAACGAATATACTCACCTCCTATTGCTCCCACCTGCAGCAGCAATGTCCCCCTGTCTTCTGAAGCCATCTGCTGATCACTGTGAGCGGCTCACACAGTGATGATGGTACTGTCCTGCACCCCGCACTGTGCACTGATCAGCATTCAGCAATCAACATAAGACAGGAGGAGTCTTTCAGCATAAGAGATGCCTTCTGCCCTGCTTTTTTTGTTTTGAAAAATTGAACATGCTTTTTTATTTTTAAACTGTACCACTACTTTAGAATGTTACATTACTAGACCATAGTACATGTAGTGAGCACTATTTAGGCATTAAATTATAATTGAAACTTTTTCCTTTGCATTAAAGGGAATCTGTCAGCAGGTTTTTGCTACCTCAGCTGACAGCAACATAATGTAGGCAACGAAACCCTGAATCCAATGATATATCACATAAATTACTGGCTGTAACCATTCTGACATAATCAAACAATTTAGTTACAGGAGCACAGCAGAGCCGAGATAGCTGTCCCCACCCACACCAGACTCTCAATAGATTGTACATACACAGTCAGATGTAATCATAGCAGGGAGCGTGTCGGACTGCTCTGCACCTAACTTTGTAGTCCTTTAATGGTAATCACAGATTTATAAAGCCTGTAAAATATTGCACAGACACTGATAAGAGAAGCACAGTTGCTTTTCATTTTTTAACCCCTGCACCATGCTGTGCTTGGCTTAAATAGCAAAAACCTGCTGACAGATTCCCTTTAATTGGACATTCTAACTACTAATTAATACTCTGAAATGTCTAGTTGGCAGATCATGAAGCTGAACATCGGACCTTTCCATTCTTGTTATTTGACTAACATATGAAACTATGAAGTCTGGCAGTGCATACATGAGCAGATGTTGTTCTCTGTTGTGCAAGTCTCCGATATGCAGCATACCGTATATAGTGTTTTTATGGTTTTTGGATTTATGTATAATATATAGTTATTGTCTGGATAGACAAGCAATGTATCATTTTCTAATAATCTGGAGTGTCAGATTTTTGGGGGAATCACATTCTAACAAGCCTAATTGTATTTTCATATTGTAAACTAAGAATGGAAAGGTGTGTGGGGTGGGAACACCTGGTTCACTTGTGCTATACAGCAAGGAATACAGAACAGCTGCATAAGCACGACCAAGGAAACAAAATGAAGTCCTAACTAAAAGCCGCGTGACCACTTGTGACTGAATCATTTCCCAATGAAGTTTGCATGAGACTGCCGGCAAGTAGTGGTGGCAGGTGGTTTAATTTAAAAATTCATCTTCATCCCCAACCCCCTCCTTTTGTTCCATTTCCTCAATTTCCCTGAGCCACACAATTTCCATGAGCCTTCTTGGCTATAGGTTAAGTCTACTTATTTGGAAATCAGGCTCTTTTAATGACAGCAGCTGCGTGAACCTAGTGATCATGCCGGTTATAATGATCTGAACTTGTACACCAGAAAGGCTTTTACAAGTCTGCCTGTGGTATGGTTCAAATCCAATCATTTGCAACTACTGAAAGTCTGTGATTTGAATAAGCAAATGGCTATTATATAAAAGACAAAGAAAATGAGATATTGATCTAATGCCTTAGATTTAAGGCAGTTCTAAAAATAAGTATTTGGTACAGTTTTTCAACATATCATACTATCGGCCAATAGGTACATAACTGAACCAGAATGTAACTTGGGGGTCTCTCACTAATCATGTTTTCAGCAAATTGGATTACTGTTCTACAATGTGCCTGATCAATTTAATGCACTATACGGTAATCTTTTAACATTTCATTGAATAGAAATGGTTCAGAAACGGGACTGACTGGTATATAAAAGTTTTTCATTTTATGAATGTTTTAACTGAGTCGAAGAGATGTTTTTGTGGGTATGTTTAAATGTTGTAACTAGTGACGGGCGAACCCGCCGATGTTCTTGTTCGGCGGATCCGACAGGACTTTATTTAAACAAGTTAAAAACTGCGGCACTCTATTCCTATAATGTGTATTGGTGCCACACTGAAACACAGTACACAGTTACAAAAAGACAGCTGCCCCCATATACTAAGATATGCTGTATTGACTATAGACAAGAATAATAGTTAATAAAATATGATTTTTTTTGTTAATTTTTTAATCCAGATTGAGGCTTTGACTAACTCCAGATATAAAAGTAGGTTAGGTCCCAGTAAAATGGAAAAGCCTCAATGGGGCTATTGAGTGGTCATAGATATGGCCATGTTTATAAGCTAAGTGTTCCGATTTTTCATATTTTCTTAGCTATTATGCTTTTCTATAGTCAGCATAGCATGTCTTAGTATTTGAGTGCAGCTGTTTTTTTGTATCTATGTATCGTGTTTCAGTGTCGCACCAATACACATTATGGTCCCTTTACACGCGCCCACAGGAAGGTAGACACAGGCAGGCATCGGACACAATTGTGCCTGTTGCCTTGAGAAGACCACGATGTGGCTGCGTGTAATTCAGGACTTTCCTTCCTGTGTCTTCCTGTGGCCGCGTGTAAAGGGACCATTATAGGAATTGAGTGCCACAGTTTTTTTCTTATTTGGAATATAGGGTCACGCCCTCTGTATTGCACCATTCCCACATTTAGCCATGGGTTCTACTGTTCTCTGTTGTCAGCTACCTACACGCCCATTAAGAATGAGATGTTTTAATCCAGAGTGAGGCTTTGACTAAGTGCAGATATAAAAGTAGGTTAAGACCCAGTAAAATGGAAATACCAAAATGTGGCTACTATGTGGTTATGGTCATGGCCATATTTATAAATTAGGGACTTTAAAAAAAAAGTCTAAATTCGAGACAAGACTTGACCCAAACTTGAGTCTGAACCCGGACTTGAAAGGTATGAAATGGGGCCTGGGGGCTGTAAAAAGACACAAAACATTGATTAAACATAAGCTCATTCTTACTGGGGTTCGCGTGATTGTACTTCCATGGCCGCTCATTAACTTCTTGATTATTTACAGCCGTGACCTATTGTAAAGAGCTAGTCTCTGGAACAAGCTTCGGTGCTTTGGTGCAGTTGAGTTTGGAGTAATATCCTTGCGTCTATTTTCCCTATGTCTGTGTCCCTTACCTTTTGTTATATTACTGGAGATGTGAGACGTGAGACTAGTGCCTGTACAACAACCAGGGTGAGTCACGGGCAAGCGGGGGCCTAGGCAAATGACTGCAATGGAGGAATCGCCTGTATAGGGACGTGAGGGAGCGCAGCATTCAGCCACAGTTGAGTGTCAGGAGGTGATCCTTCTACCTTTTGTCAGGACTTTCCTACTGTACTGTCCATTGTGTTGTGGTGCACGCTGTGAGTCTGTACGCTCCAGTGTGACAAATGTCGGTGGATAGTTCACACTGACACTGATGCACCCTGAGCATGCAGAACAGCTTGAAATTCTTAGGAACCTAATTGGGGCTGCTTATCCACCATCCAGACTATCCTACATTGGAACCTTTCATCAGTTTTTGTCTGCTCTCCATTTCCAGGGAGATTAGGTACAGTGCCATGGAATGCAAACTTCTGAATTATGTTGCACAGAGTGGACAAAGGAACATCAAGATCTCTGGAGATCTTCTTGTAACCTTGAGATTGTTCATGTTTTTTCAACAGTTTTGGTACTCGGACAGTTCTTTTCTCTCTCTGTTCTCCATTCTTCTTATGACACCCACAGACACAGAATACAAAGATTGAGTTAACTTCTCCTTTTTAGCTAGTTTCAGGTGTGATTGTCACATTGACCATATCGGTTGGTTTCCAAAGGTGAGCTTGAATGAGCATCACATGCTTGAAACAAAATTGTTAACCCACAATTTTGGAAAGGTGCCAACAATTTTGTCCAGACCATTTTTGGGGTTTTGTGTGAAATTATGTCCAATTTGCTTTCTTTTTTTCAAATTTTTCCTTTCGTATGTATTGAAACACAAAAACAAACAAACGTGCATGACAAAACATGTGTAATTGCTGGTATAAATGCTTCATTTTCTGGAACAATTTCAAGGGTGCCAACACTTTAGACCATGACTGTATGTCATGCTTTGAAATATTGAACCGGTAAGCCTGTGTTGTGTGATTTTGCTTCTTTCTCCTCTGAGCCACAGTGGATTCTATTTCTTTCAGAGTTCTTATCTGTTATCCTTGTTTCATTTATTCTTTAGTCAACAGGTTTTTCATTTGTTAATGTAGTTTTCCCTATCAACTTTTGATAGTGGCAATTTAAACCTTCCTCTGGCTCATCTTTCCTGCTGTTGATATTCTTTATTCTTTGTAGCTTCAACTTGGAGTTACAACCATACTATTTTTGAATTTTTGCCAGTCAGATAGAGGTCATTTAGGTTTATCTCTGCTATCTCTCCTAGGGTCCTGTTACACTTAGCGACGCTCCAGCGATCCCGACAACGATACGACCTGGTAAGGATCAATGGAGCGTCGCTACGTGGTCATTGTCATTGGGACCCTGTCACTCAGGCCTGTTGTATTGAGGTTGTTGGTCGTCGTCCCCATCAATCACACCGATGCATGCTGCTCAGCGGGAGCCCGACGAGCAAAAACTGCTCCAGGACATTACAACACAATCGGCGATCTCACAGCATGGTCCTGGTTGCTGCTACTTGTCACACATAGCGAGGTCACTGGCGAGGTCACTGTCGAGTAACAAAACCTGTGACATACCAGCGATCTCGCTAGCGATCTCGCTTAGTGTGAAGTACCCCCTATTCATTTCTGATTTTTTTTATCTAGAAAGTATGAGACCTTTCTTTCTAGCAGTAGTATTCCACTTTTTAGTTTGTTTTCGTTGCTTTATGTTTTCTCATTTAGGGATCCTGTCTATCTCTGCACACCTTCCTAACTCAGGGTTATAGTGCTCTCTCCATTTTCTCAATTCCTTAGGAGGTATAAAGAACACTAAATGGCTGACTAGAAAGCCAGGTCGAAGTAGTCATCTCCTAGTCCTGTGGTTAGGGTTTTTTAATCATGAGGAGGGGTTACTAGACACAGTACAGCTAAGAACTTTACACTGTACAGGAACCAGTTGGGTCAGGTGTGTTTGACTTTAGTAACTCACTCAGGAAACTAGGGTCTGTGAGTGCATAATATAAATAAATACAACCTAAAATGCCATAAACCTTCTTTTTTGGCAATACATTTACTGCTATGCTTTATATCAATATGCTTTTGATATACAGATAAATTTAATACAATGTGTGTTCTAAAAAGTGAAAAGGGAAAAAGTTGAATAAATCACCCTGCCATGTCCCTACACTATGATGACAACCTTATCAACTTTCTTTGCACTCTCAGGATATCAAACATTTAACTTGGCATGTGCATATAGGTGTAGCCCTGAAGTTCATATAAATCTCACCAGGGTGGCACATATCCTTTGTTCTTACTGATATGTTTTGCTTCCACCCATGATTAAAAAATCATGTGGACATTTTATTCTGTTAACTTAAACAATTTTTAAAGCTTTTTCTTTTCTGGGAAAACTATGTAAAATATAGTCATGGCTAGTCACACAGTTTTTTCAGACATCCCTGTACAGTTAAATTGGTCAACATGTCAGGTTGGAGAATGTAGCAATTTGACAGCTCAGTGACTTATATTTACCCGTTTTACTAGATTTAGGGTCCTTTCACACTAGCGTTTATTTGAAATCGCGGAAGATGCGGTGAAAAAAACGCATCTGCCGCGATTACCGCATACTGGCTGCACTTGCGGCACGGTTTGCGCCAAGTCCCATACAATGTATAGGCGGGCTTGCGGCAGGTGCGGCAAGTGCGGTTTTGGCACTTGCGGCAGGTGCGGCCGCGAAAAAAAAAACGCGTTTTTTTTCACCGCATCTGCCGCGATTTGAAAAAAACGCTGATGTGAAAGGGGACTTAGCTGTATTGTAGGTTTCTAAAAAAAAAAATAAAAAAAAAAAAATTCTTGGTCTAAAATTTAACTCATTTGGTGATAATAGATATACGGTAATTGATCTATGAATAACGTCTATCCCCTTTTTTGTTTTATAGGATTATTTCACAGATCTCATCACCAATGACAGCTATTAATTACTTTAAACAGACAAAGAGGATGTATCCACATCGGCCAGTTATGATGGTCATCAGTCACGCTGCGCCGCACGGCCCTGAAGATTCTGCGCCTCAATTTTCGGAGCTCTTCCCAAATGCTTCCCAGCATATGTGAGTTTAATTAATAACAAGATACTGAAAAACGACTACTTAAAACAAATGCTTTAAGGATGAGAAAACTGATTTTATAGTAATCAGATTTGTGTAGAATTTAACACAAAATTCAGAGATCCTAGGTCATTTACATTTCTTGGAATACAATTTACAAAAAAACAGAAAAATGGCATCCAGCCGGCTGGATTCATATATAAAATTAATAAAAGTATATAAACGTATATAAAAAAATTCATACTTTCCTAGCAACTTCCGTGTCCCTGCCACCACAGCTCCTTGCAGGTCATCCTTGGCTCTCGTTCCCCTCCACTGCTGGCTCCTCTTAAGACGCTAGTTAGGCCTCGATGTGTGTTCAATGTCATGAGCGCCATTGAAGAGGAGACCCGGCGTGGATTGGATTGAGGACCCTGAAACTCGGAGAAGGACTGGTGAAAAAGCAGCTCAGAAACAGGTGAGCTGTTTGGTGAGAATTTTATGGATCCTTCCTGGTATACCACCATTTATTGTGCTATGGTGTTGAGAAACCCCAGAGCATAAAAAAGCAGCATTTATTATTTTATATTATTATTTATTATTATTTTAATTTTAGTTTGCTTCCTGCAATTTAGTCTCATTTCATTTCACATTAAGTAAATACTGTCTGAATTTAATTTTCCGGCGGCCAATTTCCCTATTATATCCCTATAGCACTGGATGGGGCCAGATGGCAGCTATTTGTCGTTTTGCTGTCTGTCCGGCTGGGTCCTGGGGATTTAGTTTTTTGCCCCGGACACAAAATCGGCAAAAATCGGACAAAATCGGATTGGCCCGGATCTGTAAAAAAATCGGACCAGTTCCCGGACGCCGGTTTCTGAACGAGCGGCGGCTTTGAAATTCAAGCCGAACTTGTTCAGCACCTGGACACCGCAGCTAAAAGAGCCGCTGGCTGAAATTTCAGCATTTGGATAGTTCCACTGCTGAAATTTCAGCACTTAGACAGCGACAGAAGTTCACAGAGAGGATTCCGGCAGAAAACAGTTCAGGGCTGTCAGGTTCTGTCCGGTGCTTCCTGCAAAACACCGGACAGAACCTGACAGTCGATATCGCAGTGTGAAGCTGGCCTAACTGAGAATCCGTCAGTGAGATCTTTTATGATGGGAAGTTTGTAACTTTACTCTCCTCTGTGCTAATTTATCACCATAGACCAAATCGAAGTTGAGCTGAACTTTGATGTGGTCATAATTCAGCTGAAAGAAGCTCAGAAACTATTTAATATAACTAATATCAATGATGTACATACCCTGTAAACTTTCCAGTTTGTACTATCATAAATTGAAACTATTGGATTTTCACTGTGTATTTGCCGGGGATTTGTCTGCTCTTCTTGTAATTATCCTTTACAATGTTCCCTGGTCTAGCCATATACTGCAGTAATAACATAAGATTTACTATCATGCTTATCTCAAGCATGATGACAGCAAAAATTGTTAGCATTGCTCGATTTCAAGGACTATTCATTTACTGGAATTTACGTTTCTTATGAGAGTTGTGTAGCGCGGGTTCCCGCAACGTCAATCGTCTCATAAAACTCTGCCTTTAGGGCCCAATTAATGAGATGTTGAAGCTGTCATAGAAATTCTTTGAAAACAAAAACAATGAATTATTACAAAATATTTCCACTTTTTTTCTCTTTTATATTATTTTCCGGTTCTTTACATATTCCAGTGTATTCTTGTCAGATAAAAGAAAAACAACTCAAACGTTCCTTGAAAAAAAAGAGAAAAAAGCCGGAAAGAAATAAAAATATTTTCCAAGAACATTTGTCCAAGTGATAATATACTTGGAACAATCCAGCTGGGGCGTAACTGCTTCAAGATTCCAAAAGATGTTCCCTCCAGATTGTTAAACCAGAGATGTCTGCAACAAGTTTATTTCCAATTTCCTTACTTTACTTTGCTTCAATTTTTATTTATTTTCTTCTGAAAAAAGAAAGGTAGTGCACATAATCCAAAAAAGTAAAGTTGACAAAATACAATTTTTCAGTTAGTTTTGTATTTTACACGTCGCTAATATGATATGATGTCACACATGTAATCAGCGATGGATTTACTACTAGATTTTCTATGAATAAAATGTGAACACATACAACTGTCTTGAAAGTCTTAAAGCAGTTGTCCACTACTTGGACAACTCCTTCTCATTTCCATTACTCTCTTCTGGTGATGGCGCTGTTCCGGCGATGTCAGAACTATCGCTACCGATGCCTACGTCACATTGGTTGCATGGCTCGCGTGTCATAACAATCATCGCGGCTTCCTTCTGCCGCCTTTGGACACAGGAGCAATTAACAGGAAGTGAGCACTGTGGCTGACACTCACTTCCTGTGTCTAAAGGCGACTGAAGGAAGTCGGCAGTGATTGGTTGCGGTTCTCGCGTGTCATAGCAATGTCACACGACCCCCGGGAACACAAATTCTGACATCGCTGGAACGCCGCCAGCACCGGAGTTGAATATAGGCTTTAATATTTTTATGGGGCGAACATAGGGAATGAGAAGTGGTTGTCCAACTAGTGTCCAACTGCATGAAATCTGTTGGACCAGAATTCTGAAAATGTAAAACTGACCTCAAAAATCAGGCCTCACTTAAACATCTGTGAATCATGTATGTTTTCTATCCATTATGTTTGCGGAGAGAATTTGGAACCATTAAAGTCGGTGGTGCTGTACATCTATCTGGGGGTTCCTGTGTCCAATCAAAAACAAACATATCTCAGGGTGTTTTATTTTGTGTGTTGAGTCACAGATCTCGAAAGTACCCATACAAGCTTATGGATCTGTGAAGATCAAGGATGGTATCTATCTGCCATCAGTGTGCTGTCCATGATTTGATTGACATTATGATGGGTAGAAGCTTTGTTTTTGTTTTTTTTGTTTGTATGTGAAAATCACTAATCAAAATCTGATCTATTAATGATGTAAAAATTGTATAATTGACAAAATTTTTGTGTAAGTGAAAAATCACAGACATCTGAATTGGACCTTAAAAGGGTTGTTTGTAGTGTTGAGCAAGTGTAATCGTTACCATTCACTACTCGCATGGATAATACAGTATTCGCAATACTTGTTACTCGGCGAGTATCGCTAGTGTTCGTGAGTGATGTGTCGATCTTGAGCAATGTGACACTTATGACTGCCTCCCTTCAGTTCACAAAGTGAGCTGGCATCTCACTGAGAGCCTCTTGAATGTTAGGCTCTCTCTGGGGTCACAGTAAGGTGTTTTATACTTTATGAAAATGCAAAAAAGAGCACCCTCTCGCCCTGTCCCGGAAAGATTTGTTTTATAGCTGATTGTGTGTGGACAGAGCCAAACTCTAACTGGGTAACACTGGACTCAATATTCAGACGAATACGCGAGTATTAGAAACTACTCGTTACAGGTGTATAGGGAATACAAATATTACGCTACTTGCTTATCTCTAGTTGTTTGCAATGTTCAAAAACCATATTAGTACTTTGAGTTAACTGAGGGAAGTCCCTGATCAAAAGTAGAAAATACATCTCTAGAGCCTGGACCTGCATTATATAGGGCTGGAGCAGAAGCTGGAAGTTATGGTTTCACAAAAGCTAGAGTGATGCAGCTTGTTGACCCCTGCTTTAGAGGAACTTATACATCCATACATTACATGACTGATCCATTGCTTTAAATTATTATCACGTAAAGCTTTAAATCCCCCATGTTGACACTGCCAGTAATACAAACATTCTCTTACATACAGAATCTTCACAGATTGCAGCTTATCAATGGGAGTCTCAGCAGTAGCACTCTAAGTGATGGATTCTTTTTTTTTTTTTTTTAATTTGTTTTTATTGGGTTTTCTGAATTTGTCCCCTTATTTTCCATACAATAAACATGACATCATCAATAAAGTCATCAACATATACAGAATTATGCATTATCACATACAAATACATCTCATAACAAAAGAAGAGGAAACCACCCTCCCATGACCACCCCCGCCCTCACAATGGTCAGACAGTAATGAACATCAAATCTGCTAATATCTAAATTCAGTCGGCTGTAGGAGCAAAGTGTTAACTTTTAATCCCCCGAGAGTGCCCCCCAACTCCTCCAAGCAATACCACTGAGTACTACAAAAGGGCTTCACCAATTGATCAATTTCTGGTCTAGTTAGATTGTGTAAGATAAACTCTCTCCACACACCTTATTGTCCTTGTCCGTTTCTGCCTCCAATTTTTCAAGTCCCAATGTACGTTTCAAATCTAAAATTAAATTAGATAGACTCGGCAAAGAAGCCTCCAGCCAATGACGTAGCATAAGTCTTTTGTATGAAAGTATTGCTATGTGCAGGAAGGCTCGCCCCCCCCCCCCTTAGGGATTGGATAGTTTGAAAAATTGTGAAATACCCATAGCATTTTGTCCATCGGCAAGTCCACCCCTAATAGTTTCCTAGTCCATCCCTTGATTTCCTTCCACTGTGCTTGTACCTGTGTGCATTCCCAAATCCCATGAAACATATCAGGTCTGTTCACTCCACACTTTGGACACGCCAGATGTCTGTCTGGGTTAGTAGATGTGGCTGGGATATTAAACCCCAAAATGGCTCTGTGGATTATTCTATAATAGGTATCCCTCAATCTCTCATCCACCACATGTCTGCGTAAAGCATTCCAACCGTCCACTATCGTGTCACCCACCCCCTCGTCTGACAGTCTCGTCTCCCAACTCTTAAATAGACACGTGGGCCCTGAAGGAAGCAGCCATCGTCTCGGTGCCAAATAAAGAGAGGATATGGTGGCAGGAGGTATTTGTGAAAATATAAAATCGTCTAACACCGAGGGTTGGCATTCCCCCCTGACGTCTCACAATCTTGAGAATATATGGTATTTTATCTGGGCATATTGCAAGACGTGAGAGGAGTCCAGATGCCAAGTCTCCAACACCTCCTTGGCCGTCATCCACCTCCTGTCTGAGAATTTCATCAAATCTTGAAGTGTATTAATCCCACGCTTCCTCCATCCTCGGAATAGGGCATTGTCCACCCCCTGGGGAAAGTCTGGATTGTCCAAAGTGGTGTGTATTTCGTTGTTCTCCATGCCAACCCCAGTTTGCACCTGACTGCCTTCCAGGCTGCCCTGGTATCTTTAAATATAACAGATTGCTTAATAGATGGGCCTAGAACCCCCCCTTGAGCCTGCAATACCGCCTCCAATCTCCATGGTGCACAGCATTGCGTCTCCAATTCGAAATCTGAGTATTTACTTGTGCCCCTCAGCCAGTCTATCACATGGCGGAAGACACAAGCCAGATTGTACCCGCGTACATTAGGGAAGGCCAAGCCCCCTTCATCTTTAGAAAACATCAATGTGCGCAGTTTGATTCGACTTCTCCTCCCTTTCCACAGAAATTTACAGAATGCCCTGTTGAGTGTGTCAACATCCGTATGTCTCAGTAGGAGCGGGATCGTCTGCAGAGGGTACAGTAAACGCTGGAAGCTGACCATCTTGATAAGATGGACTCTGCCCAACAGAGACAACGGAAGAGCCCTCCATCTCTCCAATTCCCGTTCAATTTTCATTATAATGGGGGGAAAATTCCTGCGATAAATTTCTCTGGCATCCGCGCCCAGCACTATACCCAAATATTTAATCTCTTTAGTGGCCACTTTTATACCTTGGTATGTGCCCCGTCGCCGCTCATCCTGCAGAACCCGTCTACCACTCTCAGTTAGAGGTAGAATCTCACATTTTGGTAGATTCAGGTGAAACCCCGAGATCCTATGAAACATCTCGAATCTCTCCAGCACCCCCCCCCCAGGTCCCCAGCCGGATTCGCCATATATAGTATAATATCATCGGCAAACAAATTTGATTTTAAAATTGTGTTTCCCACTTTAATGCCTGTAAAGCTATCGGGCCCATTGAGATATCTGGAGAGAGGCTTGATGGCCAGGTTAAACAGAAGCGGCGACAGGGGACACCCCTGGCGCATCCCCCTTTCTAGTTTTATAGGTTCTGACAGAAATCCCGGGGTGTGCACGCGAGCCCTAGGGTTGTCGTACAGTACCCCCAGAAACTTCCTAAGGCTCCCCAAAAATCCCATTTTATCGAGGACCCGCTCCAGCCATGGCCATCCCACACTATCAAAAGCCTTTTCTGCATCCAGCATGACCATGGCCGGAGCCCCCTCCCTCGCCTGTTTACCCAAACGGACTGCCTCTAGCACCATTATAACTCTTCTCACATTGCTGACAGCCGCCTTTCCCCTAACAAAGCCAGTCTGCTCTTTCCCCAACCATCGCGGAATCAGGCCAGCCAGTCGATCCGCCAGAATGTTAGAGAGTATCTTTAGATCCTGATTGATCAAGGAAATTGGGCGAAATGTAGCTGGGTCATCCGACACCTTCTCTCCCTTTGGGAGGAGCTTAATGTAAGCCGTATTTAATTGCTCAGGTATTCCTTTGCCCTCAGAAAATCATTATACATAGCTTTCAAGTGTGGGGCAATTTGATCAATCAGGATTTTGTACAGGCTGGCCCCAAACCCATCTGGACCCGGAGCCTTGTGCATATTTAATCTCCTGATAGCATCCTTCACTCTTCCTCTGAAATTTCTCTATTTAAGTCCCCCAGTTCCTCCTCCGTGACCTTCGCCATTTCCACCTCATCTAGCCATTGCTGACCTAATGCCAAATCATTTGAACGCTTGCCATATAGAGTCTTGTAATAAGTGCCCAAGATGGTGTTGATCTCTTTAGGATTGGAGGTGGGTACCCCGTTCACATCCTTAATGGATTCTATCTGAGTCGTAGAACTCCTGCCCTTGGCCAAGTGAGCTAACAATCTCCCAGCTTTATCCCCATATTTATGTAACTCAGCATCCCGAGCCGATTTATCCATGACTTCCTTCCTCCGGGCCCACGCATCAAATTTTCCCTTCGCCTCCAGCCATCCCCGTTTGTTAGCTTCAGTCCGGCTTTGCTGGTATTTCCTGAATTCCTCCCTCACCCGCCTACTAGTCGATAAATAGTAGAAGTGTGCTTTCTTTTTGAGTGACGCTGCATGTGCTATTACCCTTCCCCTCAGTACCGCCTTGGCCGTCTCCCAGAACAGTGTAGAATCTAAAGTCTCCGGAGGGTTGCAGGTTATGTAGTCAGTCCACCATTCCCCCATGAGCCGTGCAAAATCCTTATCCGTCTGCAAATAGTGGAGGAACCGCCAAATCAAATCAGAGCCTCTCGGGAATGATTCGCCCAGAGTCATCGCCACCGGGCTGTGGTCAGAGATCACTAAATCCAAGATGTCGGTGTCCATAACCTTTGTCAGCAAATCATTACTGACCAATAGCAAATCAATCCTAGACCACGAGCCATGTGGGTGTGAGAAATGGGTGTACTGGCGATCCAATGGATGCTGAAGGCGCCAAGTGTCATGAAGACCCAGGTCCTCCACCATCTCCCGGAGAGGTCCCATTCTCAATCCCCCGGCTCCACTCACTTCACTACCTCTCGAGCCCAACCTATCCTCTGCCACCTCCAGAACCTCATTCATGTCCCTCCCACAACTAGGGTATTCAGACCAGTTCCCATCAATGTCTCACTTATTGTACCAAAGAAAGTGTTTCTGTCGGTATTGGGCGCATATATATTGTGTATATTCAGCGTTCCACTGGAGTTTCAAGACCACCTGCACATGCCTCCCCTCGTCATCATGATGGCAATGTACCAGTTTATGAGGAAAGCCTTTGCTCACCAGGGTGAGAACTCCTGCCTGCCGACCTGTTGCCCCAGACCCATAGACCTCCCCTACCCATAATCTATTCATTCTAAATATATCATGTTGGGGTAGGTGTGTTTCCTGTAAGAGCGCTATGTCAGCCTTCAGCCTCCGGAAGTGTCGCAGTACCATCATCCATTTCTCCGGGACTTTAGTCCCTTGATATTCCAGGAAATAATTTTAACCATTATCTAGAGAGAAAAGGGTTCCATGACGTGCCGAGCACTCCGAAGGCAACACATCCCACAGTAGACATAAGACATTATCAATACAAGTCGAATAGCAGAATTGATATTTCAACATTCCCAACTCACCGCTCAGCGGCCATCTTATCAGACCACAAAAACAAAATCCCCCCCCACCCCAGCATCTTCATCCTTAATGTAGCTACCAAGTCCCCCCCACCACCTCCACTCCATCCTACCCCCCTCTCCCCCCTTTGTCAACAAAATACCAAAACATCTCGTGACTCCCTTTTTTTCCAACACAAATACCTCCGCCACCCACCAGCCTAACCCTTATTAACACTTATTATTAACATACTATGTAACATTCCCCTGTTGGTCGACTAAGCCCGTATCTAAAGGGCACTACAATAACCAAATGGGTGACTAAGTCACTCTCCACAACCAACGATTGTGCACAACCACTGCCCAGAAAAAGCAAGCATATTCAGTCCTCTCCCCGCCATCAAGCAGGAGCTTCAGTCAAGTTCGATGGCTCTCCTCTCGGAGTGCCTCCCCCGTCCCTCCGACTGGACGGCGAGTGACGAGGAGACCTCATGAATGCCCACATCGCCTCATCTGGATCTCGCCACCTTCGAAAAGTGCCGTCCTCTCCTCTTGTTCTAAGCACGGCACGACCGGGTACTGGAGCTGGAACTGGACACCCCTCTGATATAACATGGCACAAACATCGCTAAAGGCTCTCCATTGTCGTGCCACTAGAGCTGAGAAGTCCTCGTGTAAGACCACCTTGTGCCCCATTATTTCCAGTAGGCGCCTCCTGGCCCTGAAGGCCCGCAAAAGTCTGTCCTTGTCCTTGAAATTGAGATATTTGGCTATGGCCTGTCTCGGACCTCTGGACATTTGACCATTCCGGGTGTCTCTCTCATTAGTAGAGTTTCCTTGGGCAGATCCTCTCGGGGGCCCCAGTCTGTGTGCTCTTTCTACTTTACACATCCCCTCTATGCCCAATGCTGCTGGTATGTCTTTCTCAAATAGGGTGTCTAATTGCTGGAATGAGACAGACTCAGGCAGACCAGTAATGCGCAGATTATTTCTTATTGATCTGTTCTCTAGATCTTCTAGCTTGTCAGACATCCATACATTTCTTTTCTGCATCTCCTCCAGCTCCTGCTCCTTTACATTCAGCCTGTCCTCCAGGTCTGACACCCTCTGCTCAAGATGGTCTAACCTGCTTGCATGCCTGGCAGTGGCCTCTCTGATGTCCTCCAGTGCATCTCTCACCGCCTCCCTCACCGCTGCTGTGATGTCTGCCCTTAGGGATTCAAATGTCTCTTTGGCCCCCATAGTGCTGTCCTGTGACTGGCCAAGTCTCATTGTGCCACCACTTGCCACTTCTGCGCTCCCTCCTTTTGGCTGCCCCTGTATACCTCTGCCGCCATTCTCCTTGCGGTCCATTCTCTGAGGCTGCGGGGACTCCTGAGACCCGCGGTCTTTCCTCTTTCCCGCCGCTGCCTGCGCGGTCGCCGCCATTTTGCCTTTGCCCACCGCCTGGACTGGCGGTCGTGGAGCCGAGCGCTGGCCGCCTCCCCCGCTGCGCAACCAGTGGTCCACAGTGCCAAAACGCTGCGGGGACCTCAGTGATCCGTCCAGGGCTTACAGCGCACTCGCGGGGGCTTTGTCTGCCGGTCTAGGGCTGGCTGGCGCCGGGAGCTCCTCACCCCTGTGTATCCACGATGGCGCCGGAACCGGAAGTCGACTCATTTTTTATATAAATTTTTGTACACAAGGAATTGTAATGAAACTAACATCTTTCAAGTTCTTTAGAATTTTTATGATTGTAGCAAAACAGTACAGTATGATGATTTATATGATTGATAAAACCTAATAAATTGTATATATCATGTTCCTCAGAACTCCAAGCTACAACTATGCTCCGAATATGGACAAACATTGGATCATGCAGTATACAGGGGCCATGCTACCAATTCATATGGAGTTTACAAATGTGCTTCACAGGAAGAGATTGCAGACGCTTCTGTCAGTGGATGATTCAATGGAGAAGGTATTTTACTGTCTCGTCTTTTTTAATCTGTCTAGATTGTCTTGTTGGTGATATGCCACGTGAAGTCTTCTTCTAATGCCAGGACCGATTACAGACTATCACTTTATCCTATGGTTCTGAACTAACTTAAGATTTTGAAACTGTTGGGTTTCTGGTTTTATTTTCTCTTCAATTTTTTATCATTGTTTTACTAGATATTACTCAGTTTGAGTTCCTGAAGTAACACCCAATTACCCGTTTTTTATTTTAGCTTTATAACATGCTGGTTGAAACTGGAGAACTGGACAACACTTACATCATCTACACAGCCGACCATGGCTACCACATAGGACAGTTTGGTCTTGTAAAGGGAAAGTCCATGCCATACGACTTTGATATTCGAGTCCCTTTCTTTATTCGAGGTCCAAATGTGGAGCCAGGATCAATGTAGGTTCTTCTTTTTATTCTATTTTACAGCTAATGTATCTCTCCTATATTTTCAGATAGATGGTTGTCTCCTCGTCCTCCCTGTCCTGGACTTCATCTACATCAAATTACTTTATGAACTTGTTTAGACAAAGAAAATAATTTTTCTTTTGATTATTTTGATTTCATTTTTTTTTAAGCTGTTACATGCCGCAAATATAAACACTGTACCCTGGGGGTCTGCAATGTACTCTCTACAGGCATAGCTCTATACCGCAGGGAGGGTTGGGAATATTATATCAAAGGGGTCGTTAAATAACTAGGGATGTTTTCCAGAGACGTAGCAATTGATTGTAACCAAACTCTCAGTGGCTAACACATGGTCCTAATGATCAGTTTACTGATTACTCTGTTTGATTTTTTTTCAGTCTCTGAATGAGACTAAAACGTTACTAATTGTGTATAATTTGCTGTCTTCGGAACAAATAACATTCAGTGAACATCTAGAAATACTTCTAATATGTAAGAGGGGCTGTGCTGCTTGACAATTTGCTGTATTTGTAGCCCGACAACAACAAATTAAGGGGGCCACACATTAAATAGAAGTAGGTTGAGTGTTGAACAGCTGAACAAACAACCAACAATGATTTTGCTGAGGCAGCCGTACACCTTTTAGTTTATATTAACTGTTACACTAATTCAATCTGGACATGTATACTCAGGATTTTACAAAAGAAATAAAAATTGCTTGAGCAATAACAGCCATGTTGTTGTTACCTGCCTGTTGTGCCTGGTACTGTTCTTCGCTGACAGGGAGCAGCCTAAGACCACTCCTGCCAGCGTTTCTGCAGCTCCCGCTGGTGTTGCGTCAACAGAGCTGTGGCTTCTCTGCTCTGTTGATGAAAACGCAAATAAGTCTGTGGATCCTCGGTTAGGAGTCTCAAACACAGGACTAGCCAGATATCCTTCCAGGGAAGGACCCAGTCAAGGGGTGGCTCCTTGCGGAGAACACCATAACCACCATGTTAAGTGGCCCTTTTAGTCAATATCCAGCTCTTTTACAAGCTTAGAGATATGACAAGGGAATACCAAGACCAGGTATCCAATATGCAAATGCAAATAAGTCTGTGGAGCCTCGGTTAGGAGTCTCAAACACAGGAGCTTAGAGATATGACAAGGGAATACCAAGACCAGGTATCCATCCATTACTGGGTCCTTCCCTGGAAGGATATCTGGCTAGTCCTGTGTTTGAGACTCCTAACCGAGGCTCCACAGACTTATTTGCATATTCGTAATTCCCAGGAGGCGATGCGCCTAGGAATTCACTGTGTTGAGCGCTTTAGCCAGCTGCCGCAGTGTTTTCTTGGACTGGTCTCCCTGAGATCAGTGAATACTTTGTGTTGTTGATGAAAACGACAGCCAATGTCATCTTTATTGACAGTCGGTTAGCCCAATTAGGTAGCGGTTAGCTGGCTGTCAATGAACATGATGTCGGCTGTCGCGCCCCATCTACAGAGCAGAGAAGAAAAGAAGCCTTCATTCATTGCATTGCTAGCAGGAGCAATCTGTGAGTGCTCTGTACCAGCGATGAACGGCGTAGAATACAAGAGGCAGGTAGGTAGCAACCACCTGCCTGCTAGTGCTTGGGCACATTTAAATAATAATAACCTTTCACCTTCTAGATCTTTGGCTTAAGGCTTTTTCTTGTAGTCTTTTCATCAACATAAGAAGTTATAGAAGTACATTAGTGCTTGTCTTCTATTTCCATTTTAATTCCATTCTTGTCCATGGGAACTTGTACAGTGATCCAGAGTTTTTGATTATTTTTAACTAGCTGGGAGCCCGATGCACATGCATCGGGATTCTAGAAGGGCGAGTCTCTGACTCGCAATGGCCGCTTCACGGCCAATGCTTCGCGCTGCAAAGGCGACTCGCCATGCCCGCTGCGCGGCCATAGCGAGTCGCCTTAGAACTGCTCGCAATGGCCGCTGCGCGGCCAATGCTTCGGGCGTATCCACATGACCACGCCGGGGGCAAAAAAGCCATTCGCAATTATATAATAGATAATTAATAGGTCTTCGTATAGGTTGAATTGATTTTAGAATGACCAATAATCTGCGCCTGTACTATATTTTAATGTTATACCTTTGAAAATAAAGTGTCATCAACTATCCTATTATTGAACAACTATAAATTACCTTATTGTATTTCTGGTTTGCAGTGTTCCTCACATTGTCTTGAACTTGGACATTGCCCCCACTATTTTAGATATTGCAGGATTGGACACTCCTCCTGACATGGATGGGAAATCTGTCCTTAACCTGATGGATATAGAGAGACCAGGAAATAGGTAGGTTTTACTTTATATGTTTAATGTGTCTCCATAATAAATAGCTCTGTAGGTTAAGAAGATTAGATGATGGCCTCCAAAGAGTTAGATCAGACTTGTTACTGCTTGGCTCTAATGTAAACCCTGTAGGAGAACCCTAGCTCACTGTGCCATTTTGGCTGACTCCCCTCAGGCCTGGGTGCAACTACAACCTCAGATACCTCCATAATTTTGATCTTGGGTGCAGTTTTAAAAATGGCCCTATTTCATTTGGTAAATCTTTTACTTTCAAGTTTGTTTGTTTTTAATGTAAAACCATATCTAGTACATCTAGTTTATATCTATAGTGTGTGTGTTTTCTCTAAAAATGTCTTGAAGTGCACTGCATAACAGTAAAACTATTTGGCTTTAAAGGGGTATTTCATAATCTCCTGATAAACGGGCTCCCATCTATCTCAGATATGCCGCCCCTTTCACGCCACCAGGAATGGAGAAGTGCTTGAGTGGCTATCCACACTAGCCAAGTGTCTTGCAAGGGGTAGAGGTCAATGCTCATCACTTTTATATCAAAGAGTTAAGAAAAGAACAGGGTGGAAGAAATACTTTATAAAAATTAGCTAGAAAAGATCTTACATATTTCACTTCTGAGTTTTATATGGTTTATTAACATTATGGATAACTCCTTCTTACTCCTACAATCCTGTCTTTATTTTCAGACTTCGGACAAGTAAAAAACCAAAGATCTGGAGAGATACGTTCCTGGTGGAAAGAGGGTAAGAATGTATTTATTTTTTTATGCAATGACTGAATTCATCTAACATGTCTGAGAAATATAAACATGTCATGGAGTAATAGTACATTTGGCACAAAGTCGGTCTGTAGCATTCATCCTCATTTTTCTTTGCTGTCTGTGCATCGTTGGGGCTATAACCCTGCATATCTCATTCCAGCTATGTGAAAACCACATATTATTAAGCTGGCAATAGTACAAATAGTAATGTAAAGAATGAGTTCAATGTAACTCATGAACTTAAAGGTGTTGCCTGGTTCACTCAAGACACTTATACATTTACTGTGGAATATCAAACAAAAGGAAAGTGTTCCTTTGACCCCTAGAGTCGTAGATATGTCCAGGCTGGAGCTGGTCAGTGGAGGATTTGTGCTGTTGAATACATTTACAGGTTAAAAGTACTACAATATGTCATTCATTGCCTCCATTTACAATCTATGGAACTTCTGAAGGTGGCCAGTAATGCTTTTCACGACAAACGGAGTAGTGGCACATGTGCCCCATGTGCCCCATTTTTAGGATTGATGGTAGCTCCACTAGTTGGATCTCAAACATTCAGCAAGTTGTTACCTAATTTGTGTATAGTGGAGACCCTGACACATTGTAAATTACGCTTCAAGTTTACCTTAGTTACCGCTTTCAGTATCCTGACCATAGATTTTACAAGACAGGCTTCATAGATATATCTTCAATCCTTTATACTACAGGTCCACAAAAAAGCAATGTGTTTCCATGACATGGTCACATGTAGGGGTCTACAGGAATCATTATCTTTGTTGGTTTTATGGGCCCAAAAGGCATTACATGCTACAATTCAAATGAATAGCTGTCATTGTTATTCATAGATTAGCCAGGTCTGGGTCCCCTCCTACGTCTAGAAGTTCTTATAGGTAATAACTATAATGGATTGCATAGTGGGACAGTCCACTTAAGTTATGTATATGGACACACCGTGTCCCACCATGCAGAGCACCACTACATTATGTATCATCGAAGTCAAAAAGGTGTATGGTATATTGATGCTTTGTATGTATTTGAGATCATGTCTGTGCCCTGTAACTCAATTACTATTTTGTTAATACATTTTTTTCCTTATTCTTTAATAGGAAGTTTATCAGGAAGAAAGAAGAACCAAACAAAACTACTCCCCAGTCTAATCATTTGCCAAAATATGAGCGGGTAAAGGAACTGTGCCAACAGGCTCGGTACCAGACAGCTTGTGAACAGCCTGGCCAGGTAAAGAGTGTTTTTCATTCTCACTCCCTATTGTTGATGGTAATTATGCCATCTGTGTTATTGAAAATAGAATATACAAATATTTCTTATTTATCAAATGAACAAAATTTTTTGCCAATCTTAGGAAGTGGTATAATGTGTGTGTGTGTTCTTTCAGAGCACTCGTAGATTCCTTCATATAGTCTAGCTTAATGAACTTCCTACGAGTCCAATTCTGTTTCAGCAAGCAAGATTGAGTTCCAGAGATTGTTGTGAAAGCGAATATCCAGTAAAACAAACCAAAGACAAATCATTAATTTGTTGTTCATCTGACA
Organism: Allobates femoralis; assembly: GCA_033576535.1. NCBI lineage: Eukaryota > Metazoa > Chordata > Amphibia > Anura > Aromobatidae > Allobates > Allobates femoralis. The sequence continues at coordinate 105,801,641 of JARQOC010000005.1, read as the reverse complement.
GACTATTAAGTTCCTTAATTTCACTTATGTATGCAATGTATGGTGTTTATTAAGGGTCCCGTCACACTTGGCGACGTTCCAGTGATCTCGTCAACGATACGACCTGGTAAAGATCGCTGGAACGTCGCTACATGGTCGCTGGTGAGATGTCAAACAGTCAGATCTACATAACGACGCAGTAACGATACGGCAACCCGTATAACGACCTTGGCGGTTGTTGGGACCCTGTCACACAGCGGCTAGTCTGACCACTCAGACCTACGCTGCTGAGTTCTGAGTCGCCAACAAGGTCGTTGTTAAGGCGTCAAACACACCGATGCATGCTTTCCAGCAGGAACCCGACAATCAAAAAATGGTCCAGGCCATTCCGACACGATCGGCGATGTCACAGCGGAGGCCGGTCGCTGCTACGTGTCAAACAGAGCAAGATCGCAGGCGAGGTTGCTGTTGTGTCACAAACCTGTGACGCAACAGCGATCTCGCTATGTGTGACGGGGGCTTTAGTGTGGTTGAAGTTATAATAAAGGTCATCATAGCATATCTTAATTAAAAAAGTCAGAACAGCATACTTCCAAGTAAAAAGCCATACGACACACTACACTTCAGTCAATACCATCATATCTGATGCACATTACTTCCCATTTAATTAAAGGGATCCTGTCACCCCCAAAACACCTCTAAACCTATTAAAAGCTGTCCCTAGAGCATATTAACACTTACCCTACACTCGTTTACCTCATAAATGCACATAGTCAAAGTGAATAAAAACGTTATTATAGTACCTCATTACTGATGATAATGAGTGACTATGGTATTCATAGTCACTCATCCAGGCTGCCCCTCTTCATCATATCACGCCTGAATAGGCGTGATCTACATCACAGATTCAAATTCGCGCCTCCCTGCGCGCCTCCCCGCTCTCCTATTCCGTCCGGGCTTCAGTGTGGGGGCTGTATGACGTCATTCCGGCGCCGGGTGACGTATTTACACCCGCACCGCGCTGTCAGCTTCAAAATGCGCACTGCGCATGCGCAGTGCGGGACTTGAAGCTAACAGCGGCGTGGGTGTAAATACGTCACCCGGCGCCGGGAATGACGTCATACAGCCCCCACACTGAAGCCCGGACGGAATAGGAGAGCGGGGAGGCGCGCAGGGAGGCGCGAATTTGAATCTGTGATGTAGATCACGCCTATTCAGGCGTGATATGATGAAGAGGGGCAGCCTGGATGAGTGACTATGAATACAATAGTCACTCATTATCATCAGTAATGAGGTACTATAATAACGTTTTTATTCACTTTGACTATGTGCATTTAGGAGGTAAAAGGAGTGTAGGGTAAGTGTTAATATGCTCTAGGGACAGCTTTTAATACCTTAGGAGGTGATTTGGGGGTGACAGGATCCCTTTAAGCGCACGCTGCCTAGATACCCGGTGTTTACCATGGTCACCAGCCTGTGAGGTCGCTGATCACTGGTCTCTCGCTGTCACACGCAGCGATGCGTGCTGACCAGCAGTAGCTCAATGACCAAAAAAAAATGACCCAGAGCACTTTGTAACGATCAGCGATCTCACAGCAGGGGCCTGATCGCTGCTAAGTGTCACACGTAGTGAGACCGTTAGCAAGATCGCTGTTACGTCACAAAAGCTGTGACGTTACAACGATATCGCTAACGATCTCGTTATGTGTGACGGGAGCTAACCTGTATACTGAACTACTCGCTCATCACTAGTGTACGTATTTGTATGTGTGTATGTGTAAAAATATATACCTAGTATTCCTTGAAATTCAGTTTTTGCATCTAAATATCTGTTGTTATTATTATTATTTATTTATATAGCGCCATTAGTTTCCATGGTGCTTTACATATGGAAAGGGCAGATGAGGAAGAGTACAATATATGTAGACGAGGACAAGAACATTATATGTGGTCAGCCAAGTCATACAGGTACAGGAGGGGAGAGGACCCTGTCCGTGAGAACTCATGATGTATTATTATTATTATTTATATAGCGCCATTATATTCCATGGCGCTTTACATGTTAAGAGGGCAGACTAGGACAAGTAACATAGTAACAATACAAGTAATAATGGCTGTGGACAATTATAACATACAGATACAATAGGGGACAATCCTGTCCGCGAGGGCTCACAGTCTATGAGGGGCAGGTGGGGATACAGTAGGAGGGGGAGGTATGTATGCATACATGTTTCCATAATTTCTCTTATGGCGTCCTGTTTATTGGTTATGATGTTAATCCGTTATGTGTTCTTAATTTCCCATTCCCCTTCCTATACCTGCTACCTCTTCCCCCCCCCCCTTCTCCCCAACCCCATGTCCCCCCCTATATAATCCTAAATTAACTGTATTCTATACAATTGTGTAAACTTAAGTGCCTACATAATTGTTACTGTATTGGAAAAAGTTGAATAAAACGTTTATTGGTTAGAAAAATATATGATATTACAATGTAAATAGAATTTGAACAGGTAGGTACAAAGGCTCAAAGGGGTTGCCTACTACTTGATTGTAGGTTTCCTTCTTCTGAAACATTAACACCAATACTCAGCTTTGGTGTCCACACTGCTACTCGTGGGGTTTGGTGACGTTATGTTACACAATACCAGTGACCAATCAGCTTCGATTCACTGTCCACTCCTTCAAACAAATCAGACATTCGGAGGAAATGAGAGAGCATCCATAGGTCTTGCTTCCTTTGGATGTCAATGTCTTGCAAGCCTCATGAGCCACAGTGCTACACCAGCATTGAGGATATGTGCTATTATTTTACAAGGGGTAAACACACTGAGATTGAGAAGGTGTTGTTCGAGTAGTGCATAACCCCTTTTAAAGGGATCCTGTCACCCCCAAAACGCCTATTAAGCTATCCAAACATGTCCCTGCAGCATATTATCAACAATCCCACTCTACTTTTTGCTCAGAAAAGCACCCAGTAAAACTGTACAAAAACGTTATATTACTTATTCATTATGGATGTTAATGAGAGTTGGCTATATGCATTAGTCACCCAGGCAGGCCATCTTTGTCCGAATAGCATGCCTCAATAGGCGTGATCTGCAATGAATATTGTAATCAGCGTCTCCCTCCTCTCCTCGGCACAGTAAAGGCTGTAATGGGGCTCTAATGACGCGAATCGTGTCATTTCCGGCAGCGGGTGACGTCAGTACACCCACGCCGCATGCGCAATGCAGTGCTTGAAGCCCGCAGAGACGGCGCTGGTGTACTGACATCACCCGCTGCCAGAAATGATGCAGTTCGCGTCATTAGAGCCCCATTACAGCCTTTACAGCGCCGAGCTGAGGAGAGAGGCGCCGATTACAATATTCATTGTAGATCACGCCTATTGAGGCGTGCTATTCGGACAAAGATGACCCGCCTGGGTGACTAATGCATATAGCCACCGCTCATTAACATCTATAATGAGTAAGTTATATAACGTTTTTCTACAGTTTTACTGGGTGTTTTTCTGAGCAAAAAGGAGAGTGGGATTATTGATAATATGCTCCAGGGACATGTTTGGATAGCTTAATAGGCGTTTTGGGGGTGACAGGATCCCTTTAAGCATTTGTACTTAACTGTACACAATATGTAAGAGTTATATAGATAGATATTTACAATCACAGCTATAATGGCAAATAATGCCATTTACTGCAAAAGATAGGGGTCCCTCTTACAGCATAAGGCTACGTTCACACATTTGCGTATTTTGCTGCGCTTTTTTGCGCGCGCTTTTTGCCGCGTTTTTCGGCCGCGCAAAAAAGCGCAGCAAAATACGCAGGGGCTTTCACACACTGCGCTTTCTTTACCCCAGAAAGCGCAGTGATGTCACAGAGGGGAGGAAGAATCCTGCTTCCTCCTCCCCTCTGTGACAGCCCCATTAGATTTCACAGTGTATTAATTAAACAGAGGCAAATGTATGGAAAATAAAAAAGAATTAATACATCACCTCTCCGGTGCCTTCTCCCACTGTCTGGTGCCTTCTGCCGCTGTCCGGTCTCCGGTTGTAAGTGAGAGGTGTACTAATAAGACCTGTGGTGACGTCAGAGGGGGGGCGTTCCCGGGGCGTTCCCATCGCTGATTGGCTGTTCGCGGTCATGTGATATGTATCACATAACCGCGAGTGCCCGGGAATGCCCCTCTGACATCACCACAGGTCCTGTCAGAAGAGATCTCACTTGGAACCGGGGATCGCACAGCGGCAGAAGGCGTCGGACAGGTGAAGTATTCATTCTTTTTTATTTTTCAGACACTTGCTTTTGTTTAATTTAGCTTTCACAGTGTATGTTAATACACTGTGAAATCTAATGGGCGGCCACAGCTGTCACAGAGGGGAGGAGGAAGCAGGATTCTTCCTCCCCTCTGGGAGAATACGCAGAAGTAGCTGCGTAAACAATTGACATATCAATTGTTTACGGAGCTGCGTTTTCTCCCGGAAAATGCCGTGCGTATTTTTACGCAATGTCTGCACTGCAAAGTGAATTTCCCATTCACTTTGCAGGCAGACAAAAGGCACATTGCGTATTTTGAAAAGCGCGCGTAAAAAAACGCGGCAAAATACGCAATGTGTGAACGCAGCCTAAGACTTTACTTTTGTTTCCTTTTAAAGATATATGTAAGAAAATTGATGACCATATGGGCTTTTGGCTATGGCAATGATTATGTGGTTTGGAAACATAATGTTCTTTTTCAGAGAATCCAAGTTCAGGTGGTTTCTCTTTCCATGGTGGAGGTCTGTAGAAACATTATGGAGAGATAATGAGCAAATAAAGGACATTTCTTACTACTCATTTGCAAATAAATAAACCATCTGGATTACAGAAGCAGCTCTTGTCGGCAGATGACCATGTGAACCAGTGTTTAACCACCACTAAAGGCTACTCCTGTGCTGGAACGTCTTACAACATGATTCTTAGATTACTCCTTTCTGTTCTTAAAACATGTTGTGTAATATTTGCCTATAGAAGACTTCTCACGCTTGTTCTTTTGATCTTGGAACTATCTGAATTAGGAAATGTTACCTCTAGTGAATGCTGCTTACTTATTCAAAAGAATTGCTAACAGAGGCATCTAATTTCAGATTGCTGTGTTTTCTGACATATACCATTATTAATATGTCTAACTTATCCTTGTTCTTATAAATTCCTGTGCAGATTAACATAGGATTGCATTCCAATGGCCAATCGTAAGCTTATTGCTGAGCCCAAATCTCCCAGGAAAGAATTTCCTACTTGCCACACAAATGATTAGTTGTTAATCTCTTTAAAAGTGCACACCAAGCAATTTCTTCATAAACCATTTCCTCCGAGGATTGTTGCTTCCTTCACCTGCTGGCTGAGTCTTACTGTATAAGCATTGACACATTATACAAGACATAGCAAGACATAGCAACACCTTTACAATGAAGTTAACGGCTGTCGTTACACCTTTTTATGATTATCGTTAAGGGGTCTTATTAGCGCCATAAAATGGTTGAGCTTGGGAATTGGTGAATACCGCCCCCTGACGGGTGACAGTGCAGCAGGTGTCACCTGTATATTATAGCTATGAACAAGTAATACACCATCATATACTTCGGCTCTCCATCATACATTTTCACCAAAAGAGATCAGAAGTATGAGCCAAAAAATAATCAATATTTTATTAATCGAAGACAATTTTTACAAAGTGAAATACAGTAAAAATGGAGAATGTCAGTATCCACCAACAAGATTATCCCATACAGTATGTTTTCCCCATTAGAGCAATCATTTGCATGTGGGATTTTCTTGGTATATTAATTTTACACATAAATACATTTTATATTCACTTCCATTTATATAATAATAGATCCCACTTGGTGAAACCGTACACTTCTAGTATCCAGATGACATAATAATTTACAATATATCAAGCCTTATTCTCAAAGAAATATGCAGTAGAAAACAACAATACCTATTTATGTGAAATCAGGAACACGTTCCCATAAGGATAGCTCTATGAATAGCTCTATCAGCAAATGCAATAAAAAAAAATTTCCATCTAGTGGCTTGGTCTGTGAAAAAATCTGCAGCACCAGCACTGATCTTAGCAAGTAAAAAGGGATTACCAAATTGATTGTCCAATGTAGAAGAAACCCCGACACGCGTTTCGCATGTGTGGCTTCTTCCTGAGGGGTCTTCCTCAGAATAAATCCTATACCCGTTACTCATAGGACATGATTTGCAGACCGGTCACCATTCTGATCGCTCTTCTGTGATCTTGCTCCAGTTTGTTGATGTCTTTTTTATAATATGGTGCCCAGAACTGGACACTGTATTCCAGATGAGCTCTGACCAAAGAAGAGTAGAGGGTGATAATCACTTCACGTGATTTAGACTGGATGCCTCTGCTAACACATCCCAGAATTGTGTTTTCCTTTTCTGATGCTGTATCACACTGTTGACTCCTGTTCAGTCTGTGATCTATCAGTATACCCAAGTCTTTTTCACGTGTGCTTCCTCCCATTATGTATATGCTTTTTTCATTTTTCTTGCCCAGATGTAGGGCTTTGCATTTCTCCCTGTTATAAACCATTCTATTAGTTGCTGCCCATTGTTCCAGTTTGTTTAGATCTTTTTGAATCTTCTTATTCTTCTCTAGTTTTAGCTATCCCTCCTAGGTTTGTGTCATCAGCAAATTTAATCAGTTAACCTTCAATTTCTTCATCTAAACCATTGATAAAGATGTTGCACAACACAGGGCCAGGACAGAGCCCTGTGGTACCCCACTTGAGACATTCTTCAAACTGGATGTGCAGCCATTTATGACCACTCTTTGGGTTCGATCACTAAGCCAGTTATGAATCCACCTCACAGGTGCCTTGTCTATTCCATAATTGGTCATTTTTTCAATAAGGATGGTACAAGATACTTAGTAAAATGCTGTGCTGAAGTTAAGATATACTATATCTGCTGTGCTTCCTTGATCCAGCCAGTCAGTGATTCTGTCATAGAAGGAAATTAAGTTAATCTGACATGATTTATTACTTACAAACCCATGCTGGCTCTTGTTAATCACTTCATTATCATCCAGATACTTGCATACATATTGTTTAATAATTTGTTCAAAGATCTTTCTCGGTATAGAATTTATTTTGCAATGGCTGGAATTGGTAGCGCTAGCTGTTTCCTATTCACCACTGGCAGCACCATTCACAGCTATTACATATTGTTCGAAGCTGCAGTGCCATTTCCAGTGTGCTATAGTGTTTTCAGTCATCTGATTGGTTTGAGTATTGAGAGTTGGACACTGAAACATTGATGAACTATCAGATCTTTAAGTCCCAAAAACCCCTTTGAAGTAGCAGAGGCTTTCACATTATGACATTCTCTTCCAACAAGTGTATTTTTCTTCAATGGAATCAAACCATATTCCTGGCATCAGAAGACTTCCCTGCTTTGCCCGAGTACACAGTACAGTTTTCTGCATTTTTCACAAAGCTTTTAGTCTGAATAGTTTCCATTCTGCAGAGGAGCGTGGTCTTCTAATAATTCTGACAAAAGCTCATGCAGTCTGGTTTGGCTCATCCATGTGATTTTTCTCATAAAATAAACATCTCTTCCAACCGTACATTTGTAAACTTCCAGTCTACGGCCAGCTGTGGATTCTGTAGAAAACCACACATGTCTGGGATTGAGAGGTGGAGGTGTCAGATGGTGAAGCAGATACTGACAGTCAAATACCAGACAAATATTTTGGTTTTATCATAAGTGTGATTCATCCCGCAATGGAGACACTGTTTCTGATCAATTCAACCACTCTATATCCTTTATGCAGTAGCTTGATTAGAAAATCTACTATATAAATAAAAAATAGGAACGCCTTTCACTGCTTGTACCTTTTAGGGTCCAAGGATATGTGTTTATCGGTAGAGATGAGTGAAGCTTTTCAAGTTTGGGTTTGGGTGTTGAAGCCAAACATTTTGGTGCACTTTTCATGAACTTGACCTGAACGTCAATGGAAGTCACTGATTGACAGTTCAGCTCTCCACCCACATACAGTCAGCCATAAGCAAAACACTTTTGGGAGTGGGAGGCCTGGATTTTGTTTTTTTTAATTCATTTTAGACACACATGAAACCCAAAAACTGTGTTTTTAAGCCCAGTGCGAGCCAATCAAACTCTGCACGTGGCTCGTACCTGAGCCAAGCCCCAACTGTACCCGGCCACAGTGTTGCTCACTACAGAGCTTTGTACAAGTAAAGCACCTGAGCTCCGAACCTAAACAGATTTGCTGAATACCAGGAAGTTCGACAACCCCAACTGAATCTTGAAAGGTTCACTCATCTCCACTCATCAGTCATAATGATCTGTGTTTTAGCTGGATCTCCACTATTTTATCTAAAAAGTAAAAAAAATGTTCTGCTTGATATGGTTTTGTTGTGGTACAATGAAAAGAAATCATATCATTTGGGATAAGACTGTACATGAAGAGGCTGTTGAGGTATTTGAGTGTATGTGTGATGATTTTCATCAGTTCATGGACATTCAGTCCTTTTACTATACTCTTACTATTGTGAGACAGTGCGGGGGATCATATGCGAGGGGCGCTATGTCTCCCTCAGAATGTGCACTGTCACATATTGAACCCAGTATAGGGTGTAGGAAAGAGGGACGGTCCACTCCCTCCGCCCGGGTCTTGCAGGTTTCCCCAGAAGGAGACACAGGGTTAAAAGCCTGGTTAGGAGACAGGGCGGGGTTCCCTGTGGACAGTTTTCGCCTGAAGCTGAAGCAGGAGCATCTATCGACCGGACAGGTCAAGAGCTCCAGGGGCCGTGTGTGGTAATAACACAGCCTAGCCTGGGAGGCTTGCAATCCAGGCGCTGCCCCACACTATATTGAGATGCTATTCTATAAAACGAAAGCTACACCCCTGGGAGTAAAAGAAGCCAAGTGGAGGAAGTAACAAATTAGCCAAGAAAAGAAACAATTGAAAAGACCAGCTGTAAATGGTTGAGAAATACATCTTCAAGTTTTGCACTCTAGTGTACCTGGACCTCTGTACCTGCTCTGTGTAAAGTCTATTTCTCAACTCTGTACGGAGACTAGAAACTGAAGGATGAGACTATTAGGATCCCACTGTTTCTAAAGAGAATTTCTTGACACAATAAATGGTACAGAAATTACTTTATCATGCCAAAAAGCTAGTAATATAATTCTTGTTTCTTAATTTGATATCATACCTCAATCCATCTGTGCTGAAAGTGCTGCAGTTCCTGTTAGATATTTCAGCTTTCAGCAGAATTATTCAGCACTCGAACATTGTGAGAGAATGAAGTGTTTTACTTGGGACATCAAGCAGCCATTATACTCATCGTAACAATGTGTATGATTTAGAGGAGAATCATGACACACACAAACCAATGAGGTCGTAGAGTACAGACTTGACCTACTCTAGCAATTACGTAAGCCATTTGATATCTGCTCAGAACTGTCCTTCCACAGAATAAGCCTGCAGCTCTTGTATACTTCCAAGAGTTCTACATTTTATAGTCAGTCTGCGCCATGCCAACAGGCTTGGCTCTGACACTGTACTTCACATGTACGTGTGTGACTGACGCTCTTTTGGTGACCTGATGTCTATAGATACAACCACTCTTCTCCTTGTTAGCATGGCTGGACGTAGGTGCCACAACATCCCCCATTGCTTGGGTTGCAGGGGACTGAGCACCGGTATTCAGACATCTGTGTTACTTTCCAGTGGAGCTGGCAGTCAGCTGCTGGGTGCAATGGATATTTGACCTGCCTGATTTTTGGTGAGTTTTTCTCAGTCTGAGCAATTTCCCTAGCTTTTGATGATATAGGTCACACAGAAAACATTTGCTTATTTTTCTCATGTTTCCTCTATAAGCACCAGGGAGGAGGTGGATAGTCAGACATGGAGGGAGGTACTATATTTTGTTTACAGGTCTGGCCTTAAACGGAAGAAAGTGTAAAACAAAAAAATGCAGCAAAGAAGCAATAAACCAATCATTGAAAACCTGATTTTTAACAATTGCAGGGCCTATTACTAATAAAAACTCAATTACTTGGTTTGTGAATTTGAGAACACCTTTTACAGCAATTTCATTCAGACAAAATTGGGGAAGGTTACAGCGTACGACTTAATAATCATTTTTTTAATATGTGTAAATGAAGGTTTAACTTGCTGGACCTATATCTTTTTTCAATATATGTAATAATGTTCTCAAACCTTTTTTAGGACCCAGGTCCAACTGTAAGTTCAATTACAATTTCACAGATGATCGTATTCCCATCAATAAAAGGAGCTAAAGTTTACAATTTAATGTATGGGCAATCCCTATAAAATAATAGAATATGTCCTCATGACCTCTGTTCTTTATACAGAACAGCTCTCCTAAAAGGTTTTGGTATATAATTTTAATTTTATTCTCTAAAAAAAAAATCACAATTCTAGAGCATCTTTTATTCTTGGTGCTATACTTTTTTCTCTATTTATTCCTTCTTGAAATGAATAAATTGACTACTGGGTGTCACCAGTTGGGTGTCTCTCTACACAACCTGATTCTATTAAACCAGTGCCGATAATGTCATAGAATCATAGAATGGCAGAGTTGGAAAGGACCTCCTGGGTCATCTGGTCCAACCCCTGTTCAAAGCAGGATTCACTAAATTATCCCAGACAGATGTTGTCCAGCCTCTGTTTGAAGACTTCCGCTAAAGGGGAACTCGCCATCCCTCGTGGAAGTTTGTTCCACTCATTGATCACCCTGACTGTGAAAAAGTTTTTTAGTTTTTTCTAATATCTAATCTGTTGTCTCCTCCCATTCAATTTCATCCCATTGCTTCTAGTCTTTCCTTGTGCAAATGAGGATAAGGCTACATTCAGACTGTGCATTTTTTGATCCATTTTTTTTTTTGCAGTGCAAGGCAGAAAACGGATCTCTCAAATGACACCCCAGCAAAGTCTATGGGTTTTCATTTTTTGCCATTCAGACTGTGCTCTTTTAAAGTGATCCGTTTTTTCACTTTAGGAGAACTCGATTTTGGAAAATGACATGTCAATTTCTGTAGCATTTTTGTCCTGCGCTTTTACCATAGGAGGAGCCCTTCAAGATGGGAGAAAAAACGCAGCAGTCAAAAATGGATCAAAAAACGCATTCAATAACGGATCCTTTTTCTGGGTGCATTTTTTTGACAGTTCCTGTATAGCAGCTAAAGACGCAGCAGAACAGAAAAAATTGCACAGTCTGAATGTAACCTAAAGGTGATCCCTCTACAGTGTAACAGTCCTTGAAATATTTGTGGACAGCTATTAAGTCTCTTCTCCGTATTCTATGTCAGATTATGTAGTAATGCCATCCCCTTTTGAAAGCAGCTTTACAGTGCTCAATATATCCCAAAATATTTAGGACAAATATGAATTATTTCATGGAAAATTCAAGAATTCACTAAAACAGTAAGAAGATGGTCAACTACAAACATAGTGTACAGTAAACTTGTCTTTTTAAAGATTTGTTTCTAGTGTAAGATAGCTGTTAATCACATAGTGTATGGGAGATATGTATCCTAGAAATGGTTATCTTCTGTGATGTAAACCTAGATGAATGCTTTGGTACACATAGTACTAATAGAGTTTTTAGGGCACAAAAGGGCCAGGCTTTATTGATAGCCGGAGAGACAGGCGGGTCTGGTTGCACATATACCTCTTCCTATGGGCATAGTTCATGTTATAAATTGAAGACTGTTTGCCTCACGCATGGTCTATGTGTGGAGGTTGCTACACCTCCAGTGGGAGTCCAGTAAATAAGTAGAGTATCTTATCCCTAGCAGGCGATCCTGCAGAAAAAAATAGACTTATTTTTTTGTTCTGTTCCTTTGTGCCGAATTTAGGTTTGCATTGTTAACTCCTGGAGAGCGGATTATATGAACTCAAATTAAAGCCGTCGTACTTATTAAATCAAACCGTTCCTGTCATTACCTCAACCAGCAGTCGAGTGGGTAGCATTATCACACTAGCAAAATAAATAGATAACTAACATGCTTTAAAAATATGTCTTAATTATTAAATGAAATGTTACATAGGGTTCTAACAGCGGCTCCATTGTCAGTATGTTTTATAATGTATTACCGCTACCAGAATTTTGATCGGATGATTAATTTTCATTTCTCCATCCAGACCAGACGATTTGCTTGTGTTGCGACTAGTTCTCTTTCCTGTAACTATTATATACAAACGTAATCTGCGTCATTCCCAAAGTTGGACTAAAGTTTAGATAAAATGGACCACTTCCTGTTTACTGCCACGTAAACCCACTGAGGTGCAGATCTGGATGAGGCATGATAAGATCCCCAGCTGAGTCACTTTCACCGCCTTAGACTAGACATCTATTTACTTGATACTGTACATTTCTAAGAACCGCATAGATTTAATTACTCAGCTTCCAGAAAGCGTGTGTTATTCTTTTTCTTCTGCTGCCATCAATCTCTTGCAAAATAGTATAAAAAAAAAAGCCATTAGTAACAGATTCACAGCAGACTAAATGCTGGGTAAGTTAAAGTGTCCATCAAGTAAATGTATCAGCTGTTGAGTTGACTGTTCCCGTCCTAAACAGTGTACGCAAATACATCATGGCTGTCCGACACTTGATCTGAAAGCAGTAACACGATACCGAAGCTGAAAAGACACTTTATGTGGTCTAGTGTATGGTAAACGAGATTCCCACTCTTTCATATATTTATGAAAGTATTAGAAGCTGAGAAGGTATGCATCTCACTACATACCATACAGCAATACGATCCCAGTGTTGACATTCATCTTCACTTATAGCTGTGTGTGTATGTTGGCACTCTTGAAATATATTGGGAAAATGAAGTATTTCTCTCTGAAAATTATTGCAATTACACGTTTTGTTATACACATTTATTTATTTGTGTGTATTGGAACAACACAAAAAACTGAAAAACAAAAAGGCAAATTGGAATAAGGTCACATAACTCCAAACTCCCAAAATGGGCCGGTCAACATTGTTGGCACCCTCAACTTAATATTTGGTTGCACACCCTTTGGAATAAATAACTGCAATCTCTATCTATAATCATCAACAATCTTCTTACACCTCTCAACTGGAATTTCGGACCACTCTTCTTTTATAAATTGCTCCAGGTCTCTCATAAATGAAAGTGTCTTCTCCTAACAGCAATTTTAAGATCTCTTCAAAGTGTTCAATGGGATTTAGACCTGGACTCATTGCTGCCACTTCAGAACTCTCCAGCGCTTTGTTTCCATACATATCTGCGTGCTTCTTAACGTTTGGGGTTATTGTCCTGCTGGAAGAGCTGTGACCCAGGACACAAACCCAGGTTTTTGTAACTTGGCACTACATTGCGACCCAAATCCTTCATATTTCATGATGCCTTGCATACAGTCAAGGTACCCAGTGTCAGAAGCAGCAGAACAAGCCAAAACATTCTTGATCTTCCACCATAGTTAACTAGGCACTGTGTTCTTACATTTTGTAGGCCTCATTCCTTTTTCTGTAAACGGTAGAATGATGCTTTATCAAAAAGCTCTACCTTGGTATCATCTGTGCACAAGTTGCTTTCCCAGAAGGATTTTGACTTGCTCATGTACATTTTGGCAAAATGCAGTCTACCTTTTTTATGTCTGTGTAAACAGTGGGGTCCTAGTAGGTCTCCTGCAATAGTGATTAATGCATTCAAATATCGATGGATAGTTTGTGCATACACTGATGTACCCTGAGCCTGCAGGGCAGCCTGAATTTCTTTGGAACTTGTTGGGGCTTTTTGACCATCCAGACTATCCTGCGTTGCAACATTTTAGCACTAGTTCTCTACCGTCCACGTCCAGAGAGATTAACTACAGTGCCATGGGTTATAAACTTGATTAAGTTGCACACCGTGGACAAAGGAACATCAAGTTCTCTGGACATGGATTTGTAACCTTGAGATTATTGATATTGTCAATCAATTTTGGTTCTCAAGTCTTCAGACAGTTCTTTTCTTTTGTTATCCATGCTTACTGTGACACACTCCGTCACATAATGCTAATATTTACTCAACTTCTCCCTTTTATCTGGTTTTAGGTGTAATTTTCCTGTTGCCCACACTTGTTACTTCCCACAGGTGAATTTGAATGAGCATCACATGCTTGAAGGAAAGCTGTTTACAAACAATTTTGGAAACATTCCAACAATTTTGTTGGACCATTTTGGAGGTTTTGTGTGATCAGTATGTACAATTTGCCCTTTTTTCTGTGTTTTTTTTTGTGTTGTAACAAATGAAACAAAGGAAATAGCAATAATTTTCTCAGAGAAATACTTTATTTATTGGAAAAATGTCAAGGGTGCCAACACTGTCGGCCAAGACAGCATATACTCTGTGTGTTTTATATACTGTGTGTATGTGGAGAGGGGTATACATGCGTATCTGTACACATGTAATGAGCACTGTAAGTAAAAATCGATGCCAAAACTGGGATATAACACTGCATGGTTTGTATATCGTTCTTCTTTGAATTTTTTGTGATCCTTTTATGCCACCAGTCTTCTCTTATGGCCTCAATACATCCAATCATGTTGGGAGGGATACCTCTTTGTTCATGTTAACGCACCACTCCAGTATTTTTTAGGGGGAGGTTTCAGCGCTGGAGTGAAACATTAAATGTAAGCCCCCTACCCTAGGTCATATAACTGACCTTCTGGTGTGTCTACATCTTCCTGCACTGATCTGGTCCTGCAATGCCATTTTGTTTCTTAACTTCTTACAGGCTGGAAGTCAGAAGTTACCTAAAAAGAGCTCAATGCATCTCTGAGAGATAGAACGAGACCAGAACATGGCTCTCATAGACTTGTATTGAGTTGTGACCTCCAGAACGCTCCATAAAAGGCTGGAAACACATTGGAGTTTAAAAAAATCGGTCCATTTCTCATCCTGGAGAGTCGGACGAGTGTCATCTTTTTTTTTTATCTATTTGGCATGTAACTGCTATGCAAGTGTGCAATTGTTTTTCAGATAACATCCGAGAGCGGTCAGTGTGACATCCGTGTGCTGTCTGTCTGTAATGCGTTTTTTTCTCAGCAGCTATTACTGTACAATCATTTACAGGAACATTTTACAGTCTTCTCAGCTGCAGAATGATAATGTATCAAATAAAAAAAGGATGCCACTAGGATGGTCCATGTGCTGTCCGTGATTTTGTCAGACGCATTGACTTGTATTGACGAGTCTCGCACGAGACTTGCATACTGTTGCAACTTTTTTCTCATCCACAATCTGGATGAGAAAAAACCGACAGATGTTAATGTGTTCTGACTCAATCAATAACATTGGTCCTAGTGCAATTCGAGATTTTCTCACATTGCACTTGTCCGATTTTCACGCCAGTGTGTCCCTACCCAAACACTGAAGCTGCTGGCAGGACCCAAATCCCCACCGATCGACCAGAGCGCTTCTGGAAAAAGGTGAAGCTGCCAGAAGGGGAGTATCAGACAGACAAGGGTCACAGGACATGGATTTAAAGCAACACTCCAGAGGTGTAATAAAAAAAATCTTTAGTGATCTCCTTTAAGCCTGTTGATCATTTTTCTAACCTTGTATTGTGAATAATTAAGCTTCTTAAAGCGGTTGTCCAGTCTTGGGACCAAAGTCTTCAATCACTGTGTGACTGCAAACTTGTGAATCTGTGAATCCTCACAGCGCACTTGTGTGCGTTGTCAGGATTCAACAGCGTCGGGGGTGGGCTCTAATGCCGAGTCGGCTGTCAGTCAGCCCCCGCTCACTATGCTCTAAGCATTTGCTGAAGCCGCACCAGCCCCACCCCAATCCCTGAAAGCCCGAGGCTGCCAGGAGGAATCAAGTTAATTTGCTCTCGGAGCTGGGCTTTAGGTGTGTGTGCCGGGCAGCTTCACAACACTATTCCACTGTAGAATAACTCCATAAATGCAGGTTGTGTTTTGTTTTTTTTGCCTGACAGTGTCTCTTGACTTCTTACTAGCATGGTAAAATAATGGCAGGATGAGACTGCACAGATTTTATTTTGTAGTTGGTTGGACACCCATACATCTGTATTCCAACCATAAGAGATTTTAAGACTATACCACGTTGCCAAATGTTAGTTACCGTAGTTTAAAATGTCATGAAATTGTTGTGAAAATGGGCTTGGCCTTTTAACTATATTTAGGAGTATTGGTAATTCCTGGAATCTACATTTCCTGTTAACGTGGCATAACAATTGAATCTAAATCTCAGTGACTTTACATTGATCATTATAGATAGAACAAAAAATAAAAGTGGCACTCACCATTTGCCATAAAACCTGTGACTTTATTCATGTTCCATCAAAAAGACATGCAGGTACAGGGAGATTACAGAGCTGTAGTGTGAGAACACCCCAACAATAAAACTCTGTGATCTTCCATTCTTGCATGTCTTTAAACTGAACTTGAATAAAGTCACAGGTTTTATGGCAAATGGTGAGTGGAGTGCCGCTTTTATTTTTTCTTCTATCTATGTTGAACGATGAACTTGACTGAAGTGAGTACCATATTTTTTTTGCCTTATTCGCTAAGCCTGCTTGCTTCCATGTAGAATACCATTATAATGGGTGGTCGCCGGCCGGTGTTAAAAATGGTGCGGAACATTTTCTCAGCTTTTTACTTTACATTCACATCATCATTCTGTCTGAATAACACGATTCTCTTATTTCATTACAGTCGAAAAGTGTTTTCAATCCAACTTTAAATTCTGCAGTTTGTTTTTCCATATGGATTTTGGTTCAGATAATTCTAGGATAAATGGTTTACTTCAATATACCCCTATAGTAACTTGGAGAGCCATTATACCTTGCCTCCAGTGCTCCCGCTCTGTACATGTGATCACAGATTGGGTACTGTTGGATGTGTGGGTGGAGTGGTAACTGTCCATTGACTGTATCTGCTAACAGTGTTTCCGACATCTGTTGTTTCTTCTCAGAAGTGGCAGTGTATAGAAGATATGTCTGGAAAACTGCGAATTCATAAGTGTAAAGGATCCACAGATGTTTTATCATTAAGGAAGAGAACACGAAGCATAAATTCAAGGGGCTATGGAAGCAAACACAAAGACTGTATCTGTCCAGAAACAGATTATAGAACCAGTAAAAACCAGAGAAAAAAACAAAGAATTTTCTTGAGATCTTCCAACTCCAAAAGTAAGTAACCAGGTGACTTCCCCAGAAAATATTTGTATCCAAAGCTCTATCATACTAGGATCTACTGGGATGAGTATTTTTTATTTGCGCATACTTGCATATCCTTACTATGTGACAATACTGCACATTAACTGATGATCTTACACTATCTGATTATCTCATAGACTGTGAGCCCTCGTGGACAGGGTCCCTGCCCCTCCTGTACCTGCACGTCCAGATCGCCTAGATTTAGTGTACTTGTTCTTGTCTCCCTTATCCTCATCTAAAGCGCCATGGAAACTAATGGCGCTATATAAATAAATAATAATAATAATCTACAGACCTGCACCATGTACATGACACAAAACCTTCACATCTTGGATGTAGTTTTTGAAGAGTTTTGTTCTGTTCTTTTTTTCATACATTTTTTGGCAGCCTTTTCAAGGCTGGAGAAGATTATTAGGAATCCAGATCAAATATGTGGCTTTTAGTTTCCTTTTTTTTTTTTTCCAGTGACTAGGTTTTCAAATTTTTGTTGGAAAAAAACTTGCAAAAACCTTGCTGTATGAACAATATTGTGGAATTTTTATTGAAGTCAATAAGTAGAGTACACAGAGTATTTAAAAGTTTTATTTTTTTTTTGCAATTTTATGTGGATTTTGAATTTAATTCAATTTAAAATCATTGTCTAACTCCATGCAAACTCATCGCTCCCACTTGCAAATGGCAAGTGCAATCCAATAAAAAAAACTTTTTTGCTCTTGCACCAATGTTATTCGTTACTCAAAGAGGCAGTGTTCAATTGTAAGTTTTTTCTCGGTTGGAATCTGACTGAGGAAAAATGTAACCATGTAGCACATGGACGCATAAAACGGTCAAGACTTACCAATGGAAGGAGAAAAATCGGATGACATACGGATGGTGCATGTTTCATCCGATTTATTTTTATCACACCCAGAGACTAACATTGGCGAGTCTCAGCCTTTTCACACATAGATCACAGGAAGTTCCCAGGTAGAAACATCCTGGCAACCACTAAAAGATATATAGATAGATAAATATAGAGAGAGTGAAAGATAGATAATGCTGTATGAGTTCACACCTCCCCCCCTACATATAAACTTGCACCCTTGCTACATGAAAGGTACTAATAATATGATATATGTAGAGGGGGGGTTACATTATATAGCATTATCTGTCTATTTATATCTATGTTTAGCCCGGTTTAACCTTATAAATAAACAGTTAATAAACTGACATGTGGTCCTCCCCAGTTTTGATAACCAGCAAGGGTAAGGCAGACAGCTACAGTCTAATATCATCAGGCTTGATAGGTCCATGGTTACTGGGCTCTTCCCAGCCTAAAACGAGCAACCCACAGTCACCCCAGAAGTGACGCATCACATTAGGTGCATGAATTAAGTGCTCTTTACCTCAGCTCTTCCTGATTGCCCAAGTGCAGTGTCAATCAAGATAATGGTTTTTGGTATTTATGTCAGATGTGTAGTGTCAGCTGGCATAAAACCCTGGTGTTAGTAATGGAGAGGTGTCTATCAAAAAACGAACACAAACATATTTAGTATGAAAAAAAAAACTACTCCCCAACAAATTTCTTTAAAATAAAAAAAGACATGCAGGTTTGCAGTCTGAGTCTCCATACCCTATGATTTAGGTATTCGAAGAATATCGTGGGAACTCCTGGACTATGTCAGACATGGGAACTTTGCTTTCAATTAAATTGGGGAATGAGGGACAGTCTTGTTTATATTTGTCTAAAAAGTGATAATGTTAAAATCACCATGCATGACTTATGGATGATGTATGCGATACTAGGCAGGAATACAGTTGCACACTCACTTAGCACTTGTATGTCATACGGATGACATATGCATGACTCTCAACAACTTTTCTGGCAGAGAATCTGAGCAATTTTATATGTAAATATGTAAGCGAACACTTAGGGCAGGGTGGGGAACCTCAGGCCCAGGCCTCGAAGACCTTTTTGCAGCCCCCGGGCAGATTCCTCGGGACCGCAGTGCTCGGGCTGGCAGACGCGTTTTTCCAACTGGCTGCCTTTTAAATCCAGCTCCCCAGTGATCTCTATGCCCCAGCCTCAACTGTCCCAGTGACATATATGCTCCCAGCCTCTCCTGTAATGACTATGGCCATAGCAATCCTGGAAAAGCAGTAAAAAGCAGAAGCAACATGATCAATATCACCTAACATCACGCCAAAGTAAAGCAGTTCCAGCCACTTCAATACGGGTGAGTTATACAGTATGTTTAACAACTGAAGGGTGGTAGAAATTTACAAATAGCCCCCGGCAGAAAAATGGTTCCCCACCCCTTCCTTACGGTATATTTGCAAGCAGAAGATTTGTTATAGAAATTTTTCTGACTGTACAATTTATGTGAATGTAAATTGTATAAATCCATGTGTTTGCTTCAAAAAACACCTAATTTAGCAGACTGGATCTGTTTTTCAGCTTGAGATTTCTAAAACAAATATTCTGCATCGACTGCTACATATATCACATGATCAATAAGAAGCAAGACTGGCCATCCTTTAAAAACATTTTGTGCTGCCACCGCTTAAGGGAACTTTAGAACTTACGATCTCCAATGGGGATGGCCACTTTATATTAAAATTCAAGAATGCCTTAAAATATAATACTCTGTCATAGAAAATACAAAAGCCCAATTCATCATTTGTGGTTTTCATTTATTTATTTTGTCTTATGGTATTCATTGCCATTTCTAGCTCCAAATTCCTAAAAATAAAACATCTTCAACTTGGCACAAGATCAAAAAAACTTTTTTCTCTCTCTCGCCCTTTTTGCGCAGTTTTAGAGCTAAAAAGTCACATGTCCATTAAAATGTTGCTCACAACTCTAATGGTGGGTTTACACACACCAACTTATCTGTCCAACTTCTGACCAACTTGCTGGTTGCAGTGAAATCATGGACACATTGATGAAGCAAATGGTGTGTCCATAATTTCACTGCAACCAGTAAGTTGGTAAGAAGTTGGACAGATAAGTTGGTGTGTGTAAAGTCGCCTTAACTTTTTTGCAAAAATTTCTGGTGTGCAAAACCATAATTCGTAAAAGATATTTTCGAACATTTCTGTAAATTTTTAACAAGTTACGAGTAATGAATCAGCCGCAAACTTGGCTTACAAAAACTATGTCCAAAATGATGACCAGAGGGGAAAACACAAGCAAAAAATATATATACTTCAAAATAGGCATAACTTAATTTCCCTAGATTCCTCATCAGTTCTATAGCCAAAGGTAGATAAAGAATAGGCTACGAGGACTGTGGAGTCAGTAAACCAAACATCTGAGTTCGACTCTGACTCTTCTATTCCCCTGAATCTGACTCCAACTCCACCAAAATGGACACCACTCCACAACTCTGACTCCACAACCAGGGCTGTGAAGTCAGTAAGCCAAACATCCAACTCTGACTCCTCAGTCTACTAAATCCGACTCAAACTCCACCCAAAATGATCACAAACTCCAACTCCACAACTCTGACTTCACAGTCCTGTAGGCTACACCAGCTGTGCACCCACTGGCCCACGGTGGATTAAACACTCCACCACGACAATAGGCTTCTCCGGCTGTGCACCCACTGGCCCACGGTGGATTAAACACTCCACCACGACAATAGGCTACTCCGGCTGTGCACCCACTGGCCCACGGTGGATTAAACACTACATCACGACAATAGGCTACTCTGGCTGTGCAACCACTGGCACTCGGTGGATTAAACACTATACCACAACAATAGGCTACTACGGCTGTGCACCCACTGGCCCACAGTAGATTAAACATTACACCATCATGGTAGGCTACACCGGCTGTGCTCCCACTGGCCCACAGTGGATTAAACACAACGTCACTATTAATTCACAGGTTGATAAACACTTTTCAATCAAGATTAATGACCAGCACATTTTTAGGTTTCTTAATTATTTTTTACAGATGTATTAGTATGAAAATATACCTAATTTGTATTTCCGTTTGGTCTTATTTTAATACCAAATTACAAAATATATTTGAATAAATCCTGTAAAAACTTGTTCTAAAGTTGTAGAGTTTTGTTACATAATACCATAAATCATCTTAAAGTCTCTGAAATTCCATAATCGCTATGCTGCTAAAGTCTGTGATTTAGATTAATTAAATCTGGAATTAATGAAGGGATAAAGCCAAACTCCCGTATAAGATTAAGCACTTGCTAAGCAGTAGTGTCCTCTAGTGGATTTTTTTAGGAAAGGCAAAAAAAACAAAACATTCATTTTAATTTATGTCTAAGGACTCGGAGTTATACGTAGCAGAACCTATTAACAGTGGGCCGCTTTTAGCTGATATGTCAATTAAAGTTGCTGTAAAAATTAAGGCTTACTTATGCTTTACACGAAAACTAAACTTTCACTAATGCAATGGTCGTTGTTGTTGCAAATAACATAAATCACTAACTTTTTATTGAGGCTATTTTGTAATTAGTATTATTGCCACATGTGATGATTAGGGCACTGAAGGGGACAAAGGTTGACCTGCTTAATGAAAGGGCAACAGATGTTCTAGTTTAGAAGGAATACAGCTGGATTGGAATATTCTACAGCAGGGTTCTCAAACTGGGCTTGGCATGTTGCCCGCGCATAGAAAAAAAAGTAATTTGGTGGGCTGTATGTATTCTTTGTAATACCATGTTTTTTTTATACACTTTTTGATGACTTTTTGTTAAAAATTTTTTGCTCGATTATTTTATTTTTTTAAGTGCCATTCATTTTATGGGATACTAGATGGCGGCCCGATTCTAAAGAATCGGGTAGTCTAGAATCCATATATAGTTTATTTACTAATAGTTAGGGGAGTGTGGTGAAATTAATTGTGTGTATACAGGTGGCTCAATGGGTAGCAGAGTATACGGTGGCTCAGTGGTTAGCACTGCTCGGTGACTCAGTGGTTAGCACTGCGCTGTGGCTCAGTGGTTAGCACTGCGCGGTGGCTCAGTGGTTAGCACTGCGCGGTGGCTCAGTGGTTAGCACTGCGCGGTGGCTCAGTGGTTAGCACTGCGCTGTGGCTCAGTGGTTAGCACTGCGCGGTGGCTCAGTGGTTAGCAGTGAGTGCGGTAGCTCAGTGGTTAGCAGTGAGTGCGGTGGCTTAGTGGTTAGCAGTGAGTGCGGTGGCTCAGTGGTTAGCAGTGAGTGTGGTGGCTCAGTTGCTAGCAGTGAGTGCGGTGGCTCAGTGGTTAGCAGTGAGTGCGGTGGCTCAGGGGTTAGCAGTGAGTGGGGTGGCTCAGTGGTTAGCAGTGAGTGCGGTGGCTCAGTGGTTACAGTGAGTGCGGTGGCTCAGTGGTTAGCAGTGAGTGCGGTGGCTCAGTGGTTAGCAGTGAGTGCGGTGGCTCAGTGGTTAGCAGTGAGTGCGGTGGCTCAGTGGTTAGCAGTGAGTACGGTGGCTCAGTGGTTAGCAGTGAGTGCGGTGCTCAGTGGTTAGCAGTGAGTGCGGTGGCTCAGTGGTTAGCAGTGAATGCGGTGAGATTGGTCAGCGCAGCGCCGTGGGCAGAGTGGTCAGCGCAGCGCCGTGGGCAGAGTGGTCAGCGCAGCGCCGTGGGCAGAGTGGTCAGCGCAGTGCCAAGGGCAGAGTGGTCAGCGCAGCGCCGTGGGCAGAGTGGTCAGCACAGCGCTGTGGACAGAGTGGTCAGCACACACATACACACACACACACATACACATACTCCGCTATACTTACCACCGAGCCTGCGTCTTCCCCGCCGCCTGGATCCTGAGTCGACATGTCGCCGCCCCCGGACGACTGGATCCAATATGTCGTCCGGGTAGTTTGGCGAGGCATCTTGGACGCTATATTGGATCCAGTAGTTCAGGGGCGGCAACATGTCAACTGAGGATCCAGGCAGCGGACGCAGGGCCGGTGGTAAGTATAGCGGAGTGTGTGTGTGTGTGTGTGTGTACAAAGTTGAGGGAAGTGTGGACAAAGTGACGGAAGTGCCTACATACACACATATATACACATACTGTACATTGCATATGGAGGGGTGAGGAGAGCGGAGGCTGGAGGGGTGAGGAGGGGTGAGGAGAGCGGAGGCTGAAGGGGTGAGGATGGGTGAGGAGAGCGGAGGCTGGAGGGGTGAGGAGAGCGGAAGCTGGAGGGCAGGGGACAGGGGAGGCTGGAGGGGGGCAGAGGACAGGGGAGGTGGGCAGAGGACAGGGGAGGCGGGAGGGGGGCAGGGGACAGGGGAGGCGGGAGGGGGGCAGGGGACAGGGGAGGCGGGCAGGGGACAGGGGAGGCTGGAGGGGGACAGGGGAGGCTGGAAGGGGACGGGGGAGGCTGGAGGGGGCAGGGGACGGAGCGGGAGAGGCTGCAGAGGGCAGGGACAGCGCGGGAGAGGCTGCAGAGGGCAGGGGACGGAGCGGGAGAGGCTGCAGAGGGCAGGGGACGGAGCGGGAGAGGCTGCAGGGGGCAGGGACGGAGCGGGAGAGGCTGCAGGGGCAGAGGACGGAGCGGGAGAGGCTGCAGAGGGCAGAGGACGGAGCGGGAGAGGCTGCAGGGGGCAGGGGACGGAGCGGGAGAGGCTGAAGGGGGCAGAGGACGGAGCGGGAGAGGCTGCAGAGGGCAGAGGACGGAGCGGGAGAGGCTGCAGAGGGCAGAGGACGGAGCGGGAGAGGCTGCAGAGGGACAGAGCGGGAGAGGCTGCAGAGGACAGAGCGGGAGAGGCTGCAGGGGGCAGAGGACGGAGCAGGAGAGGCTGCAGGGGGCAGAGGACGGAGCGGGAGAGGCTGCAGGGGCAGAGGGGGAGATGCTGCAGAGGGCAGAGGACGGAGCGGGAGAGGCTGCAGAGGGCAGGGGACGGAGCGGAAAGGCTGCAGGGGGCAGGGGACAGAGCGGGAGAGGCTGCAGGGGGCAGAGGTCGGAGCGGGAGAGGTTGCAGAGGGCAGAGGATGGAGCGGGAGAGGCTGCAGAGGGCAGAGGACGGAGCGGGAGAGGCTGGAGCGGAGGAGAGAGGAGGCGCCGGTACAGACGGGAACGTTCCTGGCCGGAACTTCCGAAAGCGGAACGTTCCTGGCCAGAACGTTCCTCCGCCGTTCCCTGTAGCCGGGCGCCGCTCGGCTACGCTGCACTGGTGACATCACCACCATGGTCCGGAGGCCATCACGGAAGTAACCTTCGGGTTTTCCGGAAGTGGCCTTCGGCTTTTATATTATAGATGTGACCATTTTTTATTACCTGGGTTGTTATGGATGTGGCGATAACAAACATGCCGTTTCTTTCTTTATTTTAGTTTATATAGAAAACTGCAGTTTTAGTGGTAAAAAAAAGTCATGCTTTTTAAAAATTTTTTCCTTTTATCCCTTCCTTGTAATATTGTCTTACAGTTAGCACCATATAGTAATTTTGGCAAACATTTTGCAGTTGTGACATGAGTCACTAACAGTAATAACTAATCTCTGATGTGCAGAAAACATAGAAAGTAAATATAATATTACTACTTACTGGTAGTAAAGAGAGGTCAAAACAATCCGGGGTGAGGTGCTAGAGATGGCGCTGTAATAGCTAGGGAAGCAAAGTCCAATTCAAGCCTAAGTCAGGAAACCAGAGGGACGAAGCAGAATACAGAGGAACAGGCACAAAAAGGAATCGGGTCACAAGTAGAGTCATGTCCAGGTAAGATAACTAATCAGACAGGGTCTGGCTCAGAGCACAAAGAGATCAATCCTACACATGCAAAGGCAAATGTACAATTGACACAGAATAGGGCAGCAAGTTTGTTAAGGCTACATTCAGACGCATCATAATTGCCGCGTATTCCTGCTTTTACACGGTGCTTTTGAGTGCTCGTGTAAAAGCAGTGCCAAACAAAGCTGGATACATCTTCAAAGCTTTTGCTGAAAGTCGTGCAGATGCCGCGTTTATCCGTGTATTTTTGCGTGGGTGCTTTCACTGCAAAACCGTGCGCGCAAAAAGAATTGACATGGCAATTCTTTGTGCTTTTTTCGGCATGCTTTCCCCATAGGCTACATGTTAAAATGGCCTCGGGAAAAGCGCGCCGGGAAAAGCGCTGCGTCTACATGCAGTTGAGCTTTTTTGTGCATAAAGGCACACAAAAAAGTGCCACTGCACATTACGTGACCAAATACACTGTGTCTGAACGCAGCTTTAAGTAGAGTTCTAACCTAGTGAGCTGGAATTTTATTATTATTTATTTATATAACACCATTAGATTCCATAGCGCTTAACATGATAAAAGAGTAGACGAGGACAAGTTCAACTTATACATGTAGTCCAGACAAACAGGAACAGGAAGGGATGGGACGCAGGTGACCTGCAGCACAGAGCCAGCCTAGAGTGACAATCCCCACAACAACTTAGTAAAGGACAGGCAGTCTGGAGATCATGACAGCAGTAATGTCCCCACTCTGGTCTCCCTCTTGTAGTAATGTCCCCCATCCTGGTCCCCTAATTGTAGTAATGTCCCCATCTTGCTCTTCTTTTTTTGCAGTAATATGCCAGTTTCCAATCACACACACATACACACAAGTCTTCTCAACGGTCCTTCATTCCCTCGGCGTCATCTGGCTCAACTATAGCAATGCAAATCACCAGCCAATCAGAGGCCTCCAGATGACATCATATGCTGAATGCTGGTCTCTAATTGTCCGGCGGCTGCTTTTGATGTAGCTGAGCCAGAGAGGTTATCTCTGCGCAGCGGCCGGACTACATATCAACTGTGGACTGCAGCATCATGTTGTCTACAGTGCCTACAGGCCACACAATGTAGCCCCAGGGTGAGGCACGCGGGGCAAGTGTTTGAGACCCCCGTCCTAGAGCAAACAATTTTGTTTCACTACAAGCTAAAAAGAGATGTACGTTGTTGTCATTGTTGTTATTTCATTTTATTTTTTCAAAGTTCTGAATTTTTCAGCTAAGTAGATAACCAATAAAATTTATTTATAATTTATTTTAAGAAGCTGCTGTTGAGCAATTTTTTCTTTTTATTAGTTATTTACTTGTCAAATTTTAAAATGTATATATTATATTAAACCTTGTTTATGTACCAATAGGCAACAAATATAAAATTGCAGAATTGCTTTTCTGCAGCAGAGCAGACCTCTTAAATGGATGTATATATACTTTTAATACTTTTAGGGTCAACTCTTACTTCAGTAAGGACATTTCAAACAATTTGCTCAAATTTGTACCTGGGCTCATAAAAGTTCCTGATCTGGAGTATACTTAACTGGGTGGAGCAGTAGCTTGTCTCCAAGAGCTGCTCTTCATCCTCCTACTAGGGACAAAAAGCTTCAACTATTATAATTGAACAGATGAATTTTATGAAACCCAACCTTAACAATCTCTCTTTTTCTCTCTTTGCTATGGGTATTAAATTGTCTAAGTCAAATGAATGTACGTCTGTTTGTGTAATCTTAGGCCACGTTCCCACAATGAGCTTTTGGTGAGATTTTCACGTTGCAGAATTTCTCCATCTATTATGGATTTCCACCTAAAGGTGGCACTAGAGTTCATCCACTTCTTCATTGAAGTGTCAACTTCCTTCTATTATGTAAATTAGGTTACCTGTGTTGTTTCATTGTTTTTGCAGGCAATTTTTTTACTTCCTGATATTTGGCTTTGACAAAACTTTCTTGACACATTTGCGGATTATGTGTGTTTGATAGGGGCGTAACTACAACAGGTGCAGGGGTTGCGATTGCATCGGGGCCCCGAAGCCTAGCAAGCCCCAAAAGTCCCTTTGGTCTATAGAAAAAGACTATTGCTGTTAAAGATTTGTAATAATTGGGGGCCCCATTGGAGCTTTCGCATCGGGGCCCATGAGCTTCAAGATTACACCACTGGTGTTTGACGTGTTTCTGCCACAGAAACACACAAAAAGCGCATGTGCATTTATTACCTGCGGATTCTCTGCATCTAATGCAAGTCTACAGGGAAAATCTGCACAGAAAACTTGGCTGTATCCGCAAGAGAAATTAACATACTGTGCATTTGAAACACACACCGCTGGTCAGTTTTAAGCTGAGTGAAAAAAGAAGCACCTTGGGAAGGAGATTTCTATAAATCCATCCACTGTGCTCGAGCAGTAAGATGCTGTGATTTTGATGCAGCAAAAATCATCATAGGAAAGCAGCTTTAGTGATGTAAAAGTCCAAACTTATTCTTTTTGGTTTATATATTAATATTTTGTTAATGGCAAGATCATCATCGTGGAGAAAAACTGCTAGTTTAGTATGGCAACGTATTTTTATGCATAGTCATGGCCAAAAGTATTGGCACCCTTGAAATTGTTCAACAAAACGAAATATTTCTCCCAGAAAATTATTGCAATTACACATGTTTTGTCATAAACATGTTTATTTTCTTTGTGTATGGTAACAGCAACAAAAAAAAACTGAGAAAAAGGCAAATTGGACATATGTTCATAAACAACCCCAAAAATTGGCCAGACAGAATTGTTGGCACCTTTCCAGAATTGTCGGTAAACAAATTTGTTTTAAACATGTGATTCTTGTTCAAACTCACCTGTGGCAAGTAATAAATGTTCTCTCTGAGGATGTGAGAATCAAGTGTTTAAAAATATCAACAATTTCAATATTAGAAATCCATCTTCAGAGATATTGATGTTCATTTGTCCATAGTGCACAACATAATCAAGAAGTTTACAACCCAAGGCACTGTAGCTAATCTCCCTGGACATAGGTGGCAGAGAGAAATTGATGCAGGATGCAACGCAGGATAGTCCAGATGGCGGATAAGCAATCCCAATCAATTTTCAAAGAAATTTAAGCTGTCCTGCAGGGTGATGGTGCATCAGTGTCAGTGCAAACTATTTATCGACATTTGAATGAAATTAAATGCTTTGACAGGAGACTCCAGATGACCCGGAAGCTGAAACAGAAACCTAAAAGAGCTAGACTGCAGTTTGACAAATTGTATGCAAGTAAGCCAAAATCCTTTTGGGAAAGTATCTTGTGGACAGATGAGACCAAGATGGAGCTTATTGGTAAAGCACATCATTCTAATGTTTACCGAAAAATGGAATGAGGCATACAAAGAAAAAAAAACAGTACCTACAGTCATGTATGGTGGAGGTTCAAATGTACTTTGGGGTTGCTTTGCTGAGTCTTTCTACCAGGTGTCTTGACTGTGTGAAAGATATCATGAAATCTAAAATTGCCAAAGGATTTTGGGATGCAAAGTAGTGCCCAGTGTCAGAAAGCTGGGTTTGTGTTCTAAGTCTTGGATCTTCCAGCAGGACAATGACCCCAAACATACTTCAGAAAGCCTCCAGAAATGGATAAAAACAAAGCGCTGGACAGTCCTTAAGTGGCAGCAGTGAGTCTGG